>JACEOJ010000055.1:764379-840934 GCA_013761285.1 Campoletis sonorensis
ATAATAATAATAATAATAATAATAATAATAATAATAATAATAATAATATTAATAATAATGATAAATAATTAAAGTATTCAGGGGACGGGTCACGGTTTCGTACTTACAGAGGATCGTGTAAAGTTTCATTTAAAAAAATGTTTTTCTGTGATAAATCTAAACAAATCTTAGGCAACCCTTCGTCGTTACTAATTCGCGACAATTCGTATGAATCGACATATATGTAATATAAATATATATATATATACAAACTGAGCAATCCCCCGATGTGTTTGTATGACGATTACCAAAGTAATAAATAAATCAAGGGAGAAATGATTGGTGAATTGAAAAAAAAAAACAAAAACCAAATTCGAACGAGAGCTTGCACATAAACTTTAGTGATCGGTGCGAATGTTCAATTAGACTGTGAGACATCAGCATAGTTGAGAATTAAAGAAAAAAAAGCGAGAAAGACAGCGAGAGAAAAATTTAGTGAGAGAATGAGCGATTAAGAAAATTGAGAAAAAAAAAAGCAACCAAAAAGAAAATTGACAAACCCCGAAATTAATCTTATTACCTTAGACGTAATGCGAGAAGCAGACGACCAAGAAAATTAACGATGAATTATCGTATAATGAGACGAAAGATCGTGCGCAACGTGAGAGAGAAAAAAATAAATAAAAATCTTCGATAATTGATGCGAGAAAAGAAGTGGCTCCGATCGAGTAGTTTATTATCGAGACGTTGCGAATTATAGAGAAACGTGTATGTGTGTGTGGGAGCATAATTACTCCGTAAAATAAAGACGTACTTCGTACTTGTACATATTTCAAAAAAATATCGTTTGAATAACGAAATCGCAAGAAATAAAGAAAAAAAAAAGAAATTTATAGAGCGTACAATTTTCCGGTCAAAGAGGATGCCAGAGTAGCCATTTCTATACCGTAATTGTAACGAATTATAGATCGCCGTCTTTTCCTATCCCACACTTGAACAAAGAAAAAAATAAATATATATATGAAGAAAAAAAAAGAACTAAAAGGTGCGTGTACAGTCCGCTCTCAGGTTCGAATGGCGAGTCTCAAAATTTCGAGAAATTCACGCTGTTACGTTTCTCATTGCTGACCATCCCAAATCGGTGTTGAGTCAAATCCATCGATTTTAATTAAATACGAAACAACTTTCACCGATTAAAAAAAAAACAATTGCTGCATTCGTACCCGAGAGTTGCACCATTTATTATACAAAAGAAAAATTGCATAGAATTACAAATGGAAAAAAAAGCAGCGTTAATAAATTGAAGAGAGAACAAAAAAAAACGAATTAATGAGACGAATAATAAAATTGCTCCCGCGCATCATTCTCGCGTTGCTATACCGTTGTTTATCGTCTTTCGTAATACAAGATTTCTCAAGTTTAACTGCACGCTGATTGAATTAAACCGCGAATAAATAAATCGACCATAATATATACATGTGTAAATAATTTTCATTGATTACAAAAATATCTACAAATGTGTATACATTACAAATATGTAACGAGGAGCAAAAACGGTGAAAAAAAAAAAAAAAAACATACACAGAAACCTTTAACGTTATCCAAACGTCGCCACGTTGTATACGCCGATGAGAATAATATTGTAAGAGAGAAGAAAAAGAAAGAAAGAAACTATTACCAAAAACCACAAGCATCTTGGAACGAATAAGAATTTTTTAAAATCGATCCCCACCTTCATAAGAATAATAACAAAATATTCATCACTATGAAACGTTGAATAATCACTATTGCAAATGCGAATTAACGGTGTATTTAAATAGTCCATTGAGCGAGAGAACGTAATAAATAAAGGAGCTACGATTCGAATAAAACTAAAACAATCGTTCTTCCGGTTTGTGAATATTAGGTCGATCGCAATTATCGAAATTCAGGAAAATGATTATAAACAGTACGAAACGAAAAGATCGGTCGAGAGTTTTTCGCGAATCGCTCACGAGTTGGCAATTTTTTTACTCTTCACTGGACAAGACATCGGAAGTATTGACCGGAGCGTGGAGGGGGGGGGGGGGGGGAAGAAGAAGAATAATAAAGACAGAAAAGAGCGAATGAGAGAGACTGTTCACGAATGAGTTGTGTATGTGTTTGTTTGTGTGTATACGTGAAAGTGTGAATCTGTGCGCGCGATTGTGTGTCCATCGATTAGTGAGACCCAAATCATTGGTAAACCGATTAAACTTAAACGTACGATTTCATTACTTGCATTTAATTAATAAAAACAAAAAAAAAACAAAAGAAGACACGTAAAAAAAAAAAATACTAAAGATTAAGGGTTTTTCTACTTATCTATATATATATAAACATAAATATATATATATATAAATACTATACATATTATAAATACACGTACATAATACACATACATATTATTATTAATAATATGATTATTAACATTATGACTATTATAATTTATTGTTCGTTATTTATTACAATTATTTTAACAATATTATTATTATTATTATTATTATCATTATTATTGTTATTATATATACGGTATAAACGAAAAAGAATATGAAGAGTGTAACACTACCACTAATTGAATAACCCTGTCGATAATAATCACACTTCGTCACTAGACTCGGGCTATTATGAGAGCTCGATAGAATTTCATACTTTTGCAAATAATCGGATTCGTTGACACACTTTGATCTCTAAATAACCGAATCGATTGAAAAGTTGTTCGTTCATATATATACATCTATATATGTCTTTCTTGAATATATATATATGTGTATATATTCAGAAAAAACACACGTATATTTGTATATATGAATATGTATATATTTTGTTTTTATAAAATATTTGTCTTGTCTCGTTTGTCGTATGAGTCTGATGACGTATCTTGAAAAAAAAGGAAGAAAAAAAGAAAGAAAAACAAAACGAAGAAAAGAAATGAGAATTTGATGTACACCTGAAAATCAATAAGTACACGGCTCGAACGATAAAAGTAGATTACAAGCTGTGTGTGACGCGTCAAGTGAACATGGATGCGAACGAGATTTCAATGTTTATAGGTTATACACTGTTTTCATCGATTTTCGTTTGTTCGCGAGATTGAGAGCAGGCTCTGGCCTGGTGATTATGAAGTCTATATAGACAAGAAATACTTTCCTTGTGCCGCTCCGAACAAATAAATATGTAGCAGCATTCGCGTTCTCAGTTGGGAATCACTCGAAAGAGAAATATAAAAGATTATCCTCGTGTTATTGACTCGATGGCAATTTAAGGCTGGGAGATGAGTGGACAGAAAAGATAGAAAATGGCTGAAGGGATACTAAGGATTATCAATGTATCGGAAAAAAAAACTACGACGAATCATTAAATTTGTAAGAAGAGTTGCCTTAATAACTAAAAATTCGTTAGACAAACAAACAAACAAAAACGTGATTCTCGGCTTATTAAGAGCGTGGTTAACAAGCAAATGCCGCGCGGCACCTTCACCAAATGTTCGTATAAATTCACATGTATCTGTTGGATTTAATCTCGATGAGACATCGGTCGTTTGAAAAATCATTCGAAAATTTCAGTGCAAATTCATCCGTCAAGATAAATGTTCGAACTTATTTCAACGGTAAATTATTCGTTCCAATTGATTTTTCATCCGAGCCTCGACGAGTCCATTTGGCATCCAACGCATATATGTTAATCTATTTGAAAACGAGTGAAAGAATAATAATAAAAAAATTGAAAAAATTTTTAAAAAATAACACAGATTGGGTGACTCACGCGATCGTTGTAGAATTAAAAAAATTATAGGAACGTGAGTTATGTGAATTTCACATTGAAATTATACGAATAACGATAACTCTCGTGCGAGTGGAAGCCCAACTGTCGTTTCGACAAGGACAAAAATTACTTCAAGCCTCTGTTTTGTTTTTTCAAATTTTAATATTCACTCTTTTTTCGGACGCGTTGACGCTTATTAAGTGGGCGAGTTTAAAACTACGAATATTGACGAGATCGTGGATCGGTGTTGAGAGAGGGAGGGGGGGGGGGGGCAGAGGTTGCTGCGGGTAAACGAAATCAAAACGCGAATATACAAGACGTCAGGGAAAAGATAAGAGGAAGAAAAGAAAGAAAACAGAGGTAGAAGGGTCGTTTAAAGATTGTTAAAGGAAAAGGGGGGAGAGAGAGAGAGGCAGAGGAGAGAGTTGAAGGTTACGCCAAGGTCAATGGAAGCTGGATCTGTGTCCTGTGTGCCCGAGAGTGACCGGTACGATTGTGTGGGCATATGCGACGAGTGTGTTTGAATGTCTGTCCTGTGGCCGCAACCGCTCGATATATTGCGCCCGTTGTTATAAAATTATATAAATGACGAAAAAAACAAAAAAAAACCATTGAAAGCTTTAACTTTGAATAAACTAACTTTAAACGGTATAGAGTTTAACATGACAAAAATAAATAAATGAAAAAAAACGAGAGAAAGGTAAGGAAAAATGGAAAAATTAAATGAAAACAAGAACGAAAGATGAGAACAGTGAATTTACGATTGAAATGATATAAACGAATAGAGCAAGAGGGTGAAAGCTCGATGCGATGGTCGTACGAGAAGAAACAGCTGGAAAAACAAAACCTTGTGAATTGTTTTTCCCGTTTTTTGTTTTTTCGCGATAAAAGTCAAGACTACAGTTCCGACGTTCCGAAGAAACAAGACTTCTTTCTTTTCCTTAAAACCGTTGAATTCAAATTTTTCATTCCAATTCTCAATGATTCCATAGTTACGTAACCATCAAGCGATCGACACGAAAAGACTCCGCGCTGCGTTTTTTCGTACAACCGTCTGCTCGAACTTTTCGATTTATTGTAAACTTATTGTATATTACTTATGAAAATACCAACAAAACAACAACAACAACAACAAAAGACGAAAAAAAACAAACACTTGTTTCTCGAGGAAAGATTGTACCTTTATATTATATATAAATAATGTATAGAGCGTGCGCGTCACGAGCGAGCGTTTCGAACGATGAACCAGAGACGAAAATAACATTCATTCCTATATCGTTAACTAACATTTCCTCTAAACGAATAAAAACACTTTCACTGCATTTTTCCTCGAACTCGAAAGGTCCATATTGTCTCGTGTCGAAAAAATTCAATAATAAATCGCGAGGAGTCGATAATCTCTCGCAAAAATATATAAATATATATAAACATGCCTGAGAAGGAGAGTTGGTCGTTATTTCATCTTATTAAGGAACATTTCGAAATTTTGTTTTTCCTCTCGTCAAGCATATCGCCCTCGATCACAAGAGATGCACTGTTATTATTACGGGGCATGTATCAGTCAACGAGATCGAGATGCACGAAAAAATATAAAAAATTATTATCGCGATCTTGTTGCTGTGACGCGCACGTGCCATCGATTATTATAAATATTAAACAAACAAAAAATAATCATATTGAAAGAAAATAAAGACGAATGACAACAAAATGGTAAACAAACCTGATGAGTATTCTGTGAGAACGCGCATCTGCCATATTAGTGCGAAGGAGCGATACTCGAGGAATTAGGAGTGATTTAAGATTTGAAGATAAAAAAGAAAGAAAGAAAAAAATTGATAAACGACAACAAAAACAACTTGTATGCAAGAGAAACTTTGATTCTTAGAGCCACAAATGCGACTCGAGCGTGATTGATGAAACGAGAGTTTATTGATATTTATGAAAGAGACGTAAAAATGCGTTATTAAACTATGTATTACGCAGTATCGGAGTACCTACATTATATATAAATATTATGCATATATAAATAGTTAGTTCAATTTGCAACTTAGTGTGTATCGTCGCTTCGAAAATGCCCAGTCATTACTCGCCAGAATCCAAAAAAAAAAAAAAAAACAAAAAAACCCAAAACAATTTCAAGTTCATTCTTTTTTTAAGGAAAAAAAACGAAACAAAAAATAAAAAGAAAAACGACAAAAAAAACAATAAATAATGTATTAAAATATTAAAATGGCCTACGTCGTTTTTTATTCTATCCTGTGATCGTAATTAAAAAAAAAAAAAAAAAAACACCATTTGAACGCACAGTCCTTCCTTACACGTCCAACTGTCTGCCGGCCAAAGTTTTCAAGATTTTTGGTAGGTATTTGCAATCGTAGTACTTAGATTTATTATTTTCTTCCTAATTCCCATTATTTTAATCGTTTAAAATTTCTTTCCATATTTTATAATTTACTGAAGCTTCGTAATTGATTAATTAGTCGAGATTTGCTTGATTCAGAGCGTGATGAACGACGATAAAAAAGGTGGTCGTGTACTCCAGCTCCGAGGTTCTCAGGACAAACCCCCAATCAGCGCAGATAATTCTCTCTCTTTCTCTCTCTCTCTCTCTGTCTCTCTTTCTCTCTCTCTCTCTCTCTCTCTCTCTATGATGTTTCACTGGACATTCCCTTTGATGTGCGACGGCCTATCGACGTCAACGTCGCCATCTAAATATATCTAATGCTTATAAATAGGCACACAGTTTAATCTAATGCTTATAAATATGCACACAAGATATTCTAAGTATACATGCTACTTGTTGCCACATATTAGCGGTCTTTTGGAGGCTCGCCCCTAACTTGGCGAGCGCTCATTAAGTTTGCCACATATCACTCCCCGTTTGACTTTTGCGTCGTTACATGTCTCATCCGTCCACGTGGGCGTGAGGACTTAGAAGACATGTACGAGGTTTGCAGAGTTACCATTGGGGAATGTGTTGCCAACACTGGGACAACGTCCATTCCAGATGTGACAGTTTGGTCAACTAGCTGATTGGCACACCTCCAGGAATTCGATGTAAATGTGTCCAGTGAAAATGAGAGAGAAAAATCTGCGTTGAAAGGGGATTCGAACCTGGGATCCTCGGAGCTCGAGTCGAAGCGCTAACCACTGCGCTACGGCCACCTGTACTTAGAAAACAATTTTTCTACTAGGTATTTTGTTTATTCCTGTTAGGTTGATGAACTTTTTCAGAAATATCATTTATATTTGTTCAGTCGTTTCTGAATTTTCTTCGGATTTGTTGGACATTTGGCTTTTTCATAATTCTTTTTCATTTTTTTTGGCCATGATCTCCATTTGCTGCGATAGTGACGTACGAATAAGAAAACTGATCAAAACTTGACACTCGGAAAGAAAAACACACATTTGACACATCAGTTTACCGAATTTCATAGTAAAATTCCATTCTGGGCTTCCGGCCACACCACGATATCCATGAAGAGAAAAATAAACAACAGAAAAGAGTACGAATGAGACTAAAATGGTAAACAAACCTGCTTGACATTCCGTGAGAACAGGCATCTGCCCACTAGTGTGAAGAAACGATACTCGAGAAATTAGGATCGAATAATTTGAGATTTGAAGGTTAAAAGAAATGTCAACAAAAACACCAAGTGCTTTTCTTGTTTGATTCGATCCAGAGATTCTGAATAAAGACAGAGATTATTTGGACGCACAGTCGTTCTTGTGATTCAATTAATTATTATCGGGTTTACCATCGTTTTATCCTGCATCAATGTTTTTAAATTCCAATCGGCAAAGATCCTTTCATAAAATGTGTGACATTAGGACTTGGGCTCTTTATAGTGACCTGTCGAAGAAAAAAAAACCGAACTTCTCCGGACATTTATTTTTTGAAATCTACGGTATATTCGCTCGAAACAGAGAGCATGATCGACGACAATAAAAAAGGTGGACCGTGGACCCGGGCTCCGAGGAACCCGGGAGCTCGAGCCCGAACCCACCAGCCGGGATTTTTCTCTCTACTGAACGCTCAACCTTTGGATACGCGACTTCCTATCGACACCACCGTTGCCATCGAAATATATCTAATAGTTATATACAATATTTACATAGTATATCTCTACGGTATATATTAAAATCTGGCCACTTTGTGGATCTTATTCTAGACGTGTCCCTATGCAGACACGTACTTTTTCCCTTATTATGCCACACTCCCCACGTGGACTTACGTCATTGAAGGCCTCATCAACCTCGTCATCCTGTTGTGACGAGGTCTTCGGCTTAGTACGATTCGTCTCTGTATATGGGGAAATTGCCATCACCGGGCAAATTCCGTCCCTGATGTGAACGGCATGGCCAAGTAGTCGATCGGTAAACCTCCAGGAGCGCGCGATGTAAATATGTTCAGTTATGATGAGAGAAAAATCCATGCTGAGAGGGTTCGATCCCGGAATCCTCGGAGCCTAAGTCCAAGCGCTAACCACTGCGCTACGGCCACCTATGCTCATTGTCACATTTATATTTACATTTAATATTCCAATTGATTTTACTACTACAACTTTTCAAAAATATTCATGAGTTTACAATCGATTTTTTTCATTTTTTTTCGAGGATTTCGAATCGCCGAAGTACCAGTGTTGAAATTTGTAGAAATAGAATTTGGGCTCTCGTTTTTACAGTGTCCAGTCGACGAAAAAATGAAGCCAAATATTAAAAAAATAATACTTATTATGTTGATTTTTTCAAAAAACTTTACATATTATAAAAATTTTCGAGACTTTGTTGACTCATGTTCGTGACAGCCAAGCTTTGCTTGTCACAGAGCGTAAAGAACGACGAGAAAAAAAAGGTGGACCGTTGGCTCGAGCTCCGAGGAACCCCGGATCGAACCCACCAGCGCGGACATTTTTCTCTCTCTTTGATTGTGTACTGAACCTTCCTTTGGACACGTGACTTCCCATTGGCACTAACCGTCGTCATCTAAATATATTTCTAATACTTATATCATATTTACACAATATTTAAAATAAATCTAAATATTCTAGTGCTTGCCCCTAGGTAGGCTCGCACATCTTAACGTGCCACGACTCCCCATGTGGACTTACGTCATTAGGTGCCCCATGACCCTCATACTTGTGAGAGGCTTCGACACGAAAGCTACAATATTAGAGTGATTGGGGGGACTAGTTATGAAATAAACACCGTCCCAGATGTGACGGTACGGCCAAATAGTTATTCAACCTCCGGAAGTGCGATGTTAATATGTTCAGTGAGTGATGATGAGAGAAAAATCCGTGCTGAGAGGGTTCGATCCCGGGTTCTTCGGAATCCAAGTCGAAGCGCTAACCACTGCGCTACGGCCACCTGTGCTCGTAGTTACAATTTTATAAACTTTTTTTTTATTCCTATCAATTTGGTCAATTGAAAATGCAGATTTATTCTCGTTCGGTTACTTAAACATTTGGAAAATTATTTATTAGTCACTTTTCTTTTTATCATTCATATTTGTTTTTTTGTGTGACACTTGCAAAATTTTGAACATTCTTGTGTTTGAATCACGCTATACGAAAAAAAATCCTGATGTTTACAAACATGGACGCATACCGTGACATCGTTTCCCGCGCAGCGGTCGACGACGCAAAGTCACAGTGAGCAAACGTCAGTGTATGTTGTGCCGATTCGTGGAATGTCTCTAGTGTTGTTTTCGGTAGAGAAACTACGAAAAATCTACGGAATCTTCAAGAGTACGAAGAATAAATGGCACACGAAAATAGGTGTTTTTTTGCTTGACTTTAGTTGGAACAGAAAACGTCGTAAGCGACATTGAAAACACTGCGACAGTGCTGCCCGGATCGTGTGTTCCTAGAAGCCGGAGAGAACACAAAATGTCTTCACAACATTTCTCGGCGTTGTATCTCCAAGTGAAAGTGACAAACAGAAAAGTGTATTATTATTATTTTAATTTGCGACGTTATAAATTATATAGATTATAAAAAAACGAAAAGAGTGTTTCATAATTGAACCTGATTATCGCAGGCGGAGAACATTTAAAGCTAAAAGAGAAGATTTTCGTCGTTTTTTATGGTTATTGTGAAGTGTACGTTCGGAAAAATCGGTTGCAGTATTGTCCAGGGTCCTGTAGGGCTCCAGGATAAATAGTATTCTTGTGGATAATAAATTTGGGCTGAAATAAAGAGATTCGAAGAGAAAATATAATTTTATAGGCTTTTATTGAGTTTATCATAATGTTTCCAATCGTTACAATGATATCCTGTGGTATACTTCCGTATCTCGGATTGCGACGTGGGCTCTCTCTCTCTCTCTCCCTCTTTCACTAATGATCTTTTTTATTGATAAATTTCGATTGTTCCAACATCGATAACGCTGTCGATCTATCGTTTCAATACCGAGACACGAGAGTTCCTTACGAAAAAAAAACTTAAAAAATTCATGAAAAAAATTCCCGTGTGCAAAAATTCATCGAGCAAAGAGCGTTTTTTTTTTGTATTTCGACGTTGGACGAAAAAGAGCTCTCACATCGTGGCACCGCTTACAAATTCATAATCGAGGAACGAAGATAACGAAAAAAAGATGAAATTGTCGAGGGAGTTTTCAGTTTTTTTTTTTTATTCGCGAAGAAAGTGAATAGTATCTCTCGGGATCTTTGTGAGAGAATTATTTTCGGTGGTTCAGGAGGAAAGAGATATCGGAGGAATTGTGGGGAACGAGAAAATATGAATATTTCTTTCTTTCGTCCTTAAACACACACATACACACAGCGAAACCACAAATGTTAAACGTTCAGCAAGTTTTAAGTTTTCTTCACTTTAATCGCCTTCTCAGGATCACCGTCCTGCTCATTAGTCTGTTTTTTTTTGAGTCTCTTAATTTCATCTTTTTTTTTAATTCTTTTTAAATCCAGCATTTTATTTAAACGTTAGATAGTGCCTAAGGGACACACCAAGGAGAGAATATCGCTTATAGCGAAATATTCGCCTGGCGCACTTTGTCTTCGTATACTAGCTGTGCCAAATGCACTTGTACTGGTCGCCATGGGTGGACAACTCGGTCAATGATAACAATCGTCGAGTCTACTTTTCATTTAAGGTGATCTGTCAGTCTTTCGGTCGGTAAAAATCTCACTGTACGATTTTTTCAGTGAGGCTTGATTTTTCGAGAAAAATAAAAGTTACAAATTGTTCTCTAACGAAAAAAGAACAACGTGTAACTCTCATTTTCCTCGAAAAATCAAGCCTTTCTGAGAAAATCGTGCAGTACGATATTTACCGCCGGAACGAACGACTGACAGATCACTTTAAACTCGCAAAGTTCTTCCGTCTTTTTACTACATTTTTCGTTCATAGATGTCACAGACTCAAGTGGGATCGTTGGCCAAGAATTCCACCTGCGACATGTTTTTTTTTATTTCATTTTTTTTCTTTTCATTTCCTTTCGTTATTTTGTTTCTCATTATTTTATATTATTAACAACAGTGTTAACCGCCTTATCTCTCGTAGGATAATCTCCACACCTTAGTTTCGCATTCGTTCGTGTTTTTTTTGTTGTTTTTTTTCGTTTTTTTTTTTAATTTATACAATAAAATGGTTATCCTTCTCCTACTAGCTAGTTATATATCGTCGTTTGTCGATCGGCGCAATAGTTGTTATTTTTTTTCCTCCGTTTCGTATGCGAGTGTATCCTTTTTATTTATTTTTTTATTATTTTTTTGTTTTACTTCACTTTATCGTCACAATCATCAATTTCGTCGTGATCATCGATCTTTCAAGCCGATCATTTATGTTTCCTTACGTTGGTTCACACTCGTGTAACGAATTCGTACAATTGTGGGATGATTTTAAGAAGAAGAAGAGGAAGAAAGACAAATAATTGAAATGATTTGTAGAATGAAGAAAAAAAAGAATGTTTAAAAATAGGCCCGAGATTTCTTTTCGTTATGCTCTTCACCATATCACGACGCATTTATAGCAATTACGATAATAATACAATTGTAAAAATTTAATAATCACGTTAATAATAATGGCAATAATAGTTAATATTAATCAATAGTTGATAATAGCAACGCCGTTTATAGTGATGTCTTTAGCCATTACATCTGCCTAAAGTCTTTAAATATATATAATATATATATATAATGTATATATATATGTGGGTGTATATATATATATACCTTCTATATGTATAGCTACAATATATATTTTCATGTTGAAAAATCGTATACATCAGTGTTGTGTCGCAGGACCATTGCTTCGTTTCCCTCTTTCTTATTATATTTTTCTCTATCGCTTTTTACGCAGTTTTTCTTTTCTTTTTGTTAAAAATTTTCCTTTTTTTTTTACTCATTTCTCTCTCTCTTCCACGCTCTCGTATCGCCATCGTCAAATTATTCCATGTGTTTATTCAATCCTTTGGTTCTCGAACTATGATTTTTTTCTTCGCCTACGCTTTGTTTTTTGAGAAAGGGAATTTTTTTAGTTTGGGGGAGAAAGGCGGTGTATAGACACAAAGAGCGTCCTCGAAAAGGTCTTCGGAGCTGTTTTTCTTCGTATTTTTCTTTCTTGATCTACGGTCGGTAAAGAAGAGCGCAATTATGCGAAATTTTTCTTCACATTTTCGTGAAAATAATGAAAAAAAATGGCTTGGGAATCGATGGAACTGAATAAAATTTTCGGGCATCTGTTTTCAACCGTTTCAGTGAGTTTTTCTTTTCAGAATTGTTCGGAATAATGATTGTTTTTTTTTACTTGTCAGATTACCGATCGCAGATCATTCGATTTGCCGATAAATCAGGCATTTCCTTCGTACAAATATTTTACATGCACAACTCCGTGGCTTTTTGTTTCTCTTTCGTCGCTTTACGAGGCGCTCCTTGTCCCGTGCAAAATACGTACGACTTATTAACTTTAATATCGATCTTAGTTCGTATAACTCGTCCGCGCTCGGGGCGAGCCTTCAGATCACAGATTGTAATGGTGATCGATAGAGATTGCGCGAGAAATTAGCGATTATTCGTGGATCCGTAATTTAGTTTCGTCATCTTCTTGTCTGTCTTTCTTTTGTTTTCTTTTCTTTTCTATGTTTTTTTTTCTCTAATTTTTTATAATTTGGAAAAAATTTTGCTCGTTTCATTGTATTTTTTTTGTTTTTTGTTTTCTCATTTCGTGTATGTGCTTTCCGGTATCTTCTAACGATTTCAAGGCGACAGCTCCTGAAAACAAATAGTAATGGCCGCATTGTTTTTTATAAGTTTTGATTTTGAAAAAAATTTAGAATTCATCAACAATAGATTTTTTGATCGAACAACGTGTGTGTGTGTGTGTGTGTGCATACGAAAATACGTCCATAAACTTTTTATACACGCACACACGTGCCAACACATACACGTATTTAATTAAAAAAATTGTGAAAGAATGTGAAAATAATTCGAAAAAAAGTTTTAAAAAATATTGTTTCAACGCTACTCGCCAATAAAACTGATGACGTGGCTCGCGAATGAGAAATAATTTGGGGATGCAATAATCTCGAGGTTGGATCGATAAAGAAAAATAGCGAAACAAAGATTATCAATAGATGGAATAAAAAATAATAAAAAAAAAAAACAAGAAACAAGAAACAATAACAATAAAGAGATAAACGAAGGTAAACGAAGTTTAATGTAATTTCGTGCTTATCGTCGTCTGCTCGACAACGAAAATGATAAGGATGATATTGTGATCCGGATGCAAGCAGCATTCCGGAAATTACGAGTCATGCATATACACATATGTCTGCTGTATATATATATATATATATATATATATACATAAATATATACGTACAACTTTTCAACATAAATTGGATTGTCACAGAACGACTAAAAAAAAAAAGGTATCGTCGTTGCGATCCGTTGATAAATGAAAATAGTATAACGTCATTATATAAAAGTGTATTCGTCGTCAATAAACGACTGATTAAGTGAAAAAAAAGGAAGTTTAAAACGTACAATGAAATACGAAGGTGAAAAATTTGACGATATTTCAATTCTTGGAACATAAACCATACGAAAAGCTCGAATAAAAAAATGATTTGGATGCATATTCTTGTGGATTAAGAATCAATACGAAAATTTGAGTTTTACTGAATTATTTGACACGTTTTCATCAAAGAATTTGAAAGCACCAAATAATTTTTGAATATTCGATTATAACGGATCGAATAATCGATCAAAGCATTCGCTATAGCATACACAATAATAAACTGGCTGAATGTCGAAAATTTGTTTTGTTTTTTTCATTCGTGTGTGCGTCGAAATAACATTTTCTCTTTCTCTTCCTTTCTTTTCACTCTCTCCCTCTCTCTCTCTCTCTTTCTTTCTCTCACTCTTTCCCATTTCCCTTCTCCTATTTTCTTTCCCTCCCACACAACTCGGTGCTTGCTTCTTTTTTTTCATTTTCGCTGCTTATACCCTCACACGAGTGTTTAAATGCTCATTCATGCAAACAATAACATTAGGAATCGAGTGTCTCTAACAAGTCTCTACATTCGCGAACTTTTCTCGTTAGTTTCTCGGTCGGAATCGGAATCGGCTGAATCGTGGAGCGGCGGAAATTCGGGAACAGCCTCACGTTGCTGCATCCATCCTGGCCCCCCAGCCAATGCCTTGCCCTGCGTCAATTTTCATTCAATGTCAAATCATTTCGCCCAGATTATTCTTTTTTCATTAATTTCAATAATTTTTTCCTTTCTTTTCTGTTTTTTTTTTTTTTTTGTTTTTTCTCTTTTTAATGAAAATTTCTCGCCCTCAGTATTTTATTTCGATGCAACCAAGTGAACAAAAATTTTTATCGACCAGAAATCATGATTTTTTTCTTCTCATCATCCATTCACTCATTTCCAACCCCAATTCTCTTTTACATTCATTGTCAAAAGTCATAATAATTATAACGCACACACGGAGACTAACGCCTTTACACCAGAGATAAATATGCTTGATTCTACATGCAGCCACACATGCGAGATACACGAAGATTTCCCAAAAAAAAAAAAAAAAAATCGAAATTCTATATCCTTAATAATTAACATTTATTATATATCTAGACTTTTTCCATTCGTCAGATAAGTCTCTATTTTTGCATTTGCATTCTTTCCCACGAAAAAAAATATATATTCATATATATTATCGCAAATTCGCGATGTTAAATCTATTATTTAACTAACGATATCAGGATTTTTCGTCACTTTGAAAAATCCAATTTTATTGCATAATTAAATGGGTTTCATATTCCAATTAATATGGAGTCACTCGATCGAGCTCGCATCATCATTATTTACAGTTCTTCATTGACTCTGAAGTAAAAAGTATCAAAAACTCGATTGACACCAATGAGCAAACAATAATTAATAAATTATTTTGAATTTCGTCCAAACGCTCGAGTCTAATTTTCGTTATTAAATAATCCGAGGTTTTCCAATTATTTTTTTTCACTTTCGTGACTTTCTTCTGCGGGTATTTAAAAAAAAAAAAAAAGGAATATCGTGACGTTTCTTTATCAAAAATCAACTTAACCGAACGCGTTTCGAATAAAATTTCACGAATCGAGTCGTGAAGGGAAAAAAATCGAGTTTTTCTCGTAAATTTTTTAAAACTAATAGGAGGAGTCATAGCGAGATTGCGCTCGATAGTATTAGGAACGACATGTGACTCGTGAATGAGAAAAAAAAATAAAAATTGTTTGAAAAAAGTGAAAAACCAAATTCACGAGCAGCAATTGCGCTATGAGCTATTTTTCTTTTTCTTTTCCCGTCTACGAAAAAAGTGTAAATTGATGAAAAAACGAGTGTGAATGATGAAAATAAAGAAGGTGGTGGAAGGACGAGATGGTTGTCTTATTTCATTTCATTTAAAAGCGACGAATAGCACGAAAAACAAACAAAAATTATATGAATATTTATATAAATATATATATTATATATTAATATATATATAATATATATATTTATATTATGTGATAAAATATATAAATGAGACGCGCGATATATTATTGCACTAAGGACTCCGGGATTACCGAAGATATTGCAACGAGGAAACTATCGTTTTGTTTTTTCTTTCTTTTTTTTTTTCTTTTCGTATGATCGATTTAATTGGATTGTGCTTGTTGGATTTTGTCCAAATTCTTGATTAGAGGAGATATCCATGCACAATCGCAGCTCGGGTCACCCCTTGTGTTGTGTGTGTTAACGACGATACGGAAGTCGCTTGTCACGTCACTGTAAAACAATATATAGACACGAGACCGATTTATCAGTCGATTTTCATTTGATAGTTTTTTATTAATTTTTGTTTTTTTACTTGATTCTCTTTTTAACACAATTTAACGAAACCTGACACACCACAAGGCTCCCGATTCGTCGATTCGTCACGTCATAAAAATCATTATGTCAAAAAAGACTAAATTCAGTGACATTGAGAGAAAAAAAACAATGTGAATTTTTTATTCGTTGAAGAAAAGCGAGATAGTGATCGAGTCAAAGTTTCGTCGGTTCAGAAACACATTTTTCTCGATTATAGTCTTTTTTTTTATGTAAAAAGAAATATGATTAAACGTTTTGATAAAATTATGAAAAAATGATGGTTCGGCTGACGAAGAAATTGCTTTCAAAGATTAAGTGATTAAATTTATGTTTTATATTCATTTTTAAACTCGATTAATCTTTTGGCAGGAACTATTATTTCGGTTTATTTTGTACAGAAATTAATTAGAATGAAAATTGTTTTCTGATCCAATTGATTCGATCACCATAAATTATTGTTTACCTTGATCTCGATACCGTAAGAACAAATAAATAAATAAAATGTAATAAGGAAGACGATGATAATGACGATATACCGATGATACAGGTGCCATAGGTGTGCTCGAAATGTGCGATCGATTAATTAAAGCTTAGAGTTACCACCGCAGAATAAGAAAATAATAAAACAAACACACAAAAGTTAGTAAAGAGTTTAAACTTGAAGTATATACAAAGTAGTGTTTATATCGCGGTTTATTTGTCACCCAAATTGGAAGGAAAATTGGTTAAAAACATTGAAAAATGTGTAAAAGTAATTTGACATTAGAAAAAAAAAAACAAGAAGTCATTTTGTTATTTTCAATAGAAACCAAAGAATCAAAATCAATTGGTGTTAAAAAACTGGTATTAAAATACCAAAAAACCTCGAAACTCGATTCCAAAGTATTTCAAAAGCCTTGAATTATCAGAAGACTAAAAATCCGCGATTTGAAATCGAAGAATTTTGATAATAAAGCACATAAAGTAGATTTGAGGATATCGAGTTATTTGGATAATACTGCAGGGTGTTGGAAATTCAGGGGAAAAAGGAGGACGAAACACGAGTGACTTTGCAACTTCAATGCATACTAAGCAACCTGAGGTTGGAAAGGTTGGGTAGTAACGTTGCAGAGAGAGAAAGAGAAAAAGAGAGAAAGAGAGAGAGAGAGAAAGTAAAGGCAGAAGTGAAGCTCGTCGAGCCCCATAGTAATTTCAAGGTTTTCAGGTTTCCTCGGGATCCTGGTGCGATCCGCCACCACCTTTTCGTCCTTTGCCTCGTTCCCGGGGTAAGCCCATCTTTACGAGCCGAATGGGGCAACAACACAGCCAGTATATTTACGCAAAACACCCCGAAACAGTGGATAACGCACGAGCACATACCCATTCACGCAAACACAATTTATACACGCACACAAACACACAGTTTTACAGAAATACACACACGAAGTCAGCACCCATACGTTGTAAAAGCACACAAATCGAGCGATCCAGACACATACACTCTTAATCCGTTCCCCTAACTCGCAACCGGTTAGATCCCAGGCCACAGGGATGCTAAAGTAGTGGTCGATGGTTGTACAGTTCGCCAGTAAAGTACGAAACACAGGAAGCAACACTACACCCTTCGTGGGCGATGGCAATGGTTGGCAAAAATGAAAAATAAAACAAAAAAAAACAGAGCGAGCACATGCGCAACGAAGCTTTGACTCGAAGGAATTTTTGGACAAGAATAAAAATAAAATAACGACGAGCCAAGTGAATGTTCCAGTAATTGTAAGTGTATGGCTCGTCCTGGTATCGATTTGATGATGGTTATGAGCTCGCGCTATCGGTGCTCTGGAATATTAAAAAAAAATAAAGTCACTGCTTCGCTCGGGAATATCGTTATTGCACGGTTGCACCGACCAATGGAGAATTGAGAAACGTCTATTCGCACTTTTCGATTTGGATATTTTGTACTCTATTCCATTTGGTACGAAGACTTCTTCGTACACGGAAGTTTAGTTGAAAAAAATACAGTTTTTGACGGCGATCAAAGGAGCCAATGTTCGTCAGGATTGAAATTATTGGATTTAATTCTTTTTATGATCCTGGTTAATACTTTTGCTACAGTTTTTATTGATATTTCGAATGGAAACCTTCCGGTTTAAAATTTTTGATGGGATTTTTAACTAAAATGTGAACTTGAATATTTGTTGATGAAATTTTCAAATAAAATGTTGCTTTTAATATCAGAGGGAGAGATTTTTTAAATTTAATTCACGATTAAACATTTCTGACTGATTGGAAATTAATTTTTCAAGTCTTCTCCCAATTTTGCTATCAACTCTTCGCATTTAAATCCGTGACTTGCAATTCCTGGCACATTCACTTGTTTTCCTGAAAGCTTGAAAAGTTTTCCTGCAACAGAAACGACTTGGGTTTCTCGGTGGACGATAAAAATCGCCAAACCGCATTGATAAAGCTGTCCAATTAGTTTTATTTTTTTAAATCCTCCGAGCCAATGAACTCCGGTGTTAATGAAGCGTGGCAGAAAAAAAAAGCTTGAAATTATGATGGTGAAGTTTGCTTCGTTCGACCGCAGCAATAATTGTTCGAATTATTAGTAAATTTATGAAATTCTTCAATTTTCACTATTTTTTTTTCTTCTTTTTTTCCCATAATTCAGACTCGAATCATTTTCTTTTTTCCTCAAATTTTCAGTTTTTATTATTATTCAGAATTGATTAATTTGAAAGACAACTTTTATTGCTTCCCAAAGTCGTAAACTTCAAAATCATAAATAAAATGAAATTCGTTGTTCGATCCACGAACTCGTGGAGGTCAAGAAGTTTAGCTAACCTGGTGCATCGGATCGTAGCCCATTGAGCCGTCGTTGTAAGGTTGGGAACCATAATCACTTCCGTTTATTCCCATTCCGTAACCAGCCATGTCTTGAGGTCCACCAGGTGGCGCGGGGGACATCATCGGCGTGGGTGTTCCCTGGCTAGCTCCGCCCATACTGTACGGTGACGCACCTGCAAAAGCTGCTGTAGAAACGATCGCGGTGCATACAAAGATCGAGGGACAAAATATTGGGACTTTTTAAACCCGCGATTTTCTAAGCCGCGTGTAAGAAGAGGAAAAGCAAAACTAAACTGAGGGCAAGAAAAAAAAGGGTTTTAAACGTTCTTTGGAATCGAGCAGGAGCTCATAATTACCGAAGAAAATTTGACGTTTTAGAAAAAAGATTTAACACGTAGCTCGAACACGTCACGGCAAAATATTGTTCGATTTATGAAAAAAAAAAAAAATAATAATGAAAAATAAAAAAATACGAAATGAAATGGCGAAACTGAGATTTATTTGTTGGAGGGAACGATATAATGGCGCGGCAAACCGAGCCTTACGGCTACGAAACCCAACGCTTTACAAACGAGCACTAAAGTCACTCGCAAAAATGATTTACTGTAATGAGAATCAGCGTCGCAACGTTATTTCCAAGTTTCTTTTCCTTTCTTACTCCTTTTTTCTTTTTTTTTAACTAACTCTACCGATTCCATGGATAGTGAAGTTTATCGAATTTAACCAACGATCTGGGATTTGCATTTGAGAAAAGGTTTCTTTTCATACTTTGATTTTAATTTTCTTTTAATTTTGACGTTTGAGCGATTTTTCCATTAATTTTCCATCGTGATATCGAGAATTTGACGTTAGAATTGAATTGGAATTTTTCGTTCAATCGCGTAATAGATAAAAGTTTATTTTTCTTGAAAGTGAATTGAAGAACCCCATGGAACTTGATGATTAAAACAAAAAGTCGATATTTTGATCTTTGGTCGGTCGATTTTGATCGACTAAACTTACCAGCTGCCTTTTTAGCCGCGTACAAATTTGCTTCTTCCTGTGCTTTTCCGATATTTTTCTTGTACCGTATCCTTTTGTTGCCGAACCAATTGGAAACCTGATTAAAATTAACAAAAATATTAAACAATCGTCGAATTCATTTCATTAACTTATTTTTTTTAAATATCAAATATTCTCTAGTGGCTCGACACTGTTTTCTCTTTTTATGAATTTAGAGTGACGTTATTGATTAAGTGAAATATGAATAAGTGGAAAAATGGAATTACTTGGCTGACTGTGATACCGCACTTTCGTGCAAGTTCTTCTTTCGCTTCTTCGCTTGGATAAGGATTGCTGAGGTGTGAGTAAAAGTACTCGTTCAGAATCTCCGAGGCCTGTTTGCTAAAGTTCCGTCTTTTGCGTCTGTACAGAAAAGAAAAAATTTTTAAAAATTTTTTAATTAAAAATAGTAGAGAAAGACAATCAATTGATAAAAAAATATGAATTAATCAAATGGAAAGAAATTCATGTTAGAATTAATCAAACAAAGGTAAATAAAGCAATAAATAAATTTTAATTTAATGAAAAAATAATATAAAATGAAGATTTTAAATGAGAAAAATTGTTTAACGAACCTTGCGTCAAGGAATCGACTTCTGAGGATCATGACAGCTTCGCAGGTGGATTGTTTCAGCTGCATCTGGATGCTGGAGAACTTTTTGTGAATTATCTGTACCATTCTTTCGATTTCTTTGGGCGTGATAGGCCTCGTGCGACTCTGTTCCCTCAGGAGGTTCATGACGTGGGTGGTGAATTCGTTGCAAGCCTGTTGAATGACAAATCATTAGAAAAATCAATACAAAAAAGAGATGAAGAAGATTTATTCTTCAAAGAATGAGGAGATCATGAAAATCTCGAAGTGCATTTCGTTGGAATCTTTTGTCGTAAATATGTCAGGATCGATGAATGAATCATCACGTGTCGCCGAAAAGTAACCTCGGTATAATAGCAGGTAGAATTTCAAACTTACAAGTCGCGAAAAAGAGAGTGAGGGAGAGAGAAGGAGTGAGGGAAACTGGATTTGCGAAAAGCCAGAATTCAAACCGATCAGAAGAGAAAGAAAACGTCGAAGGGTCAAAAAAAAGAAGAAGAAGAAGAAGAGAAGGAAAAGTGTGTACGTGTGCAGAAAAGTGAGAACGAGAGAGAGAAAGAGAGAGAGAGAGAGAGAGAGAAAAAAAAGAGGGTGAGATGAAAATTCGAGACGTTGGGAAGGGAAATAATGCATTATTCGTACAGTGGCGTTGGCGGTTTGAGTGTAACAGAGAAAAAAGAAGGTCTAGAGAAAGAAAGAAAGAGAGAAAAGGTACAAGTCCGCTTTTCTCATTGCTTCGTCCCGATATCAGTATTCGAGACGCGAGGCGAGCATGCCGCTATCGGGTGAAAGGAGAGGAAAAGCCAGGGGGAAGGGGGGCCCACTTTTCCTGAGGGAAGGCGAGGAGAGCGCGAGAATAGCATATAGCAACGAGACGACACTGTCTGGATAGCTAAGGGGAGAAGTGACGTAGGGGATGGTTTGCAATTTCGGAATGGATTCCACTCTCCCAGCACCCCATATATATATATACACACCGACATTATATACGTGTATATATTATGTATATATCGTTTTTCTGGCATTTTCATCGTACGAGGAATTCCGCACGGAATGGCATCTTTTTTGTTCCTACCTTTCAAATTTAATGAAACGTATGAACGAATTGTAATGAATTGAATTCATTGATTTATTAGGTTCTTTTTTCGTGTTTTCTTTTTACAAATCGTGCAAAAATCTTGTCAAATTATACGAAATATTTTCTTCAAAAACCAAATGATAGTTCGTTGGGAAGACTTTCGACAGCGATTCTTTTTTTCTATAAAAACAAAGGTATAAGAAATTTCTTACGCTAAGGGATCGTCAAAATGCTGGATTGCAAATTGTCTAGATTTAGTGATTGTTGTTTTGGGATAGTATTTTCCTTCTCTGGTCTTTTTTTTTTTAAATGCTTTTGGTGATTAATATTTTGGGCATTGGTTTTCTTTCTCTGGTATTTTTCTTGTTTATATTCTTTTAGTTGCTCATTAGACGTTTAAATTAATGAAGTTTAGAGTCGAGGAAAAAGAGGGAGAAAAAGAAGAGGAAGAAGGAGAGAAAGAGAGAGAGAGCTCGATCAACCAGAAACGCCAGGACAGAGCTCTCATAGAAACGCTAGTGAGGGTGGATTCTGAATCTTTCGTTTGCTTTCCTTTTTCTTCACGTCTGTTCTGCCATACTATACACTCTGAGAAAATGGCATTCCGGTACGAATGGAGGGTGAAAATGACGAGAGAGGGTGGATTGGATAGAAAATCCACGAAAGATGTCCACCCTCCCACGACTCTCGTCTATTTCCTTTCTAGATCGACGTTATTCCTTTTTCTTTTTCTCTTTCTTTCACTTTCCGTTTCCGCTTTTCGACTTTCTTCACTGTCTCCTCTTTTTTCAGTTCTCTTTTTATCTCTTTCTTTCATCCACAGTTTTCCATTTCCTTTTTCTCCCTCTCTTTTCCGGTTTTCCATTTCCTTTTTATTTCATTCGTTCCCTCTCTATCTATTTTTTTCTTACTTTTTCTATTTCCTTCTTTCTATTCTGTTTCCTTCCTCGCTCTCTCACTTCCTCCCTTTTTTTCGTTTTTTAACACTTGTTCCTCCCTCTCTTACACTCTGTAAATCTTTTCTATTCTCTACTTCCTGTTTTTCTTCCTTAAATTTATTCTATGTTTACTGTTTGCTACATTTTTTCTCTCTTTCTCTCTCTCTTTCTCTCTGATTTTCCGTACTTTTTACAATAAATCTTTCGCATCCCTTTTTTGTCTTTTGAATTATTACTTTTTTCTCTTTTCTTCTCTAACCAGCTAATCAATCTTTTTACAATATTGAACTTCGAGAAAATATATTCCTGGACGATACTCATCGCTACGTTCCCGTTCGTTCACTTTGGACGTTGCTTTTACGTTATGCAGCATCGAAACGTACAAGAACGCCACAGAACTTCTAAAAATAATCAACATTTTCTGTACCCAAGAATCCGACTGCTTTCGTCTCGTTCATAAGTAACCGATCCAGATGTTCTCTTATTCGTCGTGCTCTTGACGGTTAGTCGATAATTTTACTCGCTATTCAAACGTCTCCGAGATTCTTTCAAGTTCCAATGAAATAATTTTCAATAATCATTTTCTTTCAAAAATACACCGAATTTAATGAAGTAAATTTTTTCGATTTTTTATATTAAACGTGTATTATTATTTTTTTAACATTTCGTATAAAAATTATAAAATTTCGTATAAAAATTACATGATTATTGAGAAATTCATTGTTTTCATTGACAAAAAAATAAATAATTAAAAAACTGTGTAGACGAATTATTTCATTTTCTCGTGGCACAATTTTAATGATATTTTGAGTGGTTTGACAGTTTTTTTCAACCGTTTTTACATTTTTTCGTATCCTTTCATGCACGTAACTGAAGTTTAGGGAAAGCGTAGGCACGTCTCTCTGTTAAAAAGTGACGTTTTCATTTGAAAATATTGTGGAAACGGTGTAGACAATCGTTTTGAAACTTGGAGGACATATTCAGGATAAGTCAAAGAACGTACTGTAGAAATTTGAATAAAATGGTTACATTTCGTCACTTGTACCGAAACTCCTTAAAAAACAAAACAAAAAAGTTGACAATAAAAATTCGTGAAAGGGATTCAAGGAAATCTGAAATGTGGAGAATTCATATTGTATTTATAGGAGAGACTGAAGATATTTCATGCACGAGTATATAGTAAAGTTTGTGGGTATGATCGGGAAGCTTATATTTGAGAGAACACACCCGTTACGTGACTGTACAAACGTATCTGCACTGCAGCTCTTTCCCACATTTATAAATCTTTGCGAACGAAATATATAGACAATGATGTATATAAATATATACATATACACAATAGAGAATATATCATGGTGTATTTATAGATATGTTTGTCTACGTGTGTAAGGAAACAACGTCACGCGATCAGGTTGAAGAGACACGGTGCAAAGACGTGCCTCTCTCGAAAAAGCGTCTCTATCTCAGTTCTCTATTATTTTGAATTTTCGCACCAACACACGTTGCAAAAATGTTCTATGCGTCGGAAATGCTGTATCGTCAAATTCCTATGAATATATTTATTGATAAAAAAAAAAAGAAAGAAAGAGAAAAGTCATAAAATCTTGTAAAAAAATGGATTTAGGCTGCAAACGGTGTATTTTTTTATTACGATAATTATTCAGTGATAATTAAGCTCTTGGGACGTATGAAAAAATTGGAAAAATTCTGTTTTTTTTTTGGATTCTGTGGCGAAAAAAATGTCATTAGGACTTTTTTTTTGTTCCTACGAAAAAGAAATGAAAAAAAATGTCATTTTTACCTGTTCGTATTTCTCAAGCTCTTGATGATAAATCTGCCTGATTTGAGCGAGTTTCGCCCGATAATCCGAGTGCTCGATGGCGTTGTCAGGCTGACCAGGAGGACCTCCGGCTGCCGAAGCTGCCGATGCCGATGCAGCTGCACCAGCCCCACCCCCTTTCTCAGGCCCCGCGACACCCTCAGCGATCAACATGTTGTCCAATCTCATCAATTGTGGATCGGGCGGCTCTTCTTCTTGGGTATTGCGAAGCGAAAGTACTGTAATCAGTCAAAATAAACGAAAAAATGTGGTCAGAAGTACGAAAAAAAAATCTCAGCCATTAATCTGTTGATTTTTATTGAATAATTTCATTCATTTTCCGTCGAATGGGTCAATTTGACCCAGTTTCAAATTTCAATTTTTCAATTCAGTGCAATTCGATTGAAATTTCAAATTCACAATATCTTTTTAGGAATAATTAATGCAAGAAATAAATCAGGGTCAAAATATATTTGAAAAATACATTTTTCGTGTACCAAATTTTTCGTGTACGAACTTTGAGTTGTAAAGATTCGCAAGTAACTGAATGAAATGATAAAATAATGAAAATATTAATAAGAAATATTTGTGTTCAAATAATCGAAGGTTTTTATAGATCGTTAGTAAGTTTGTTTGGCTTTCCTCTGAAGAGACCTAAACTAAGAAAAAAAAAAGAAAAAAAACAGTGGTTTAGGGATTGAATGACTTTTGCTCTGCCTCACTTTCCCTTCATTGTAAACGTAGCGTATAAAAACATGAATATCGTCCTTTTCTCATCTATTTTCATCTTTCTTTTTCGTTGGTGGGTGAAAGAGCTGTTTTTATTGTACTTTTACGGGGCGTGATGGAACTGGATGACCCATAAAACCCTGGAGGGTTTGTGTCCTCGGGCGTCTCTCGTTTTCGACTTCTACACCCGATATATGGCCGATAGAAAACTACGATTCGCACTCCCTCTGCTGGCTGTTTTGGTGCCTCGAGCTTTTTTACCACGCATTCACGATCCTCTAAGCGCTTATATGCACTTTCGAGCTTCAAAACTGTCGAAACTTTAGATCGTGTAAACTTTCGTTACGATTTAAACACTGACAGTTCTTTGCAGTATTTTTATTTATTTTATTTTATTTTTTCTAAATAAAAAAAAACAACAACGAGGAAAAAAACAGTTTCGTTACTTTCGTTACGATTTAAGGACTGACAGTATTTTGCAATTTTTTTTTCTAAATTTGAAACAAAAAAAGCAACAACAACGAGGGCAAAAAAAAAACAACTTCGTTGAATCAAACGTTTCTTTATATTCACGAATACTCTTGTGAGTGAATGAAATTATATGCTTGACAAGAGTGTCAAACGTATGCAAGTCACTGATGCATTTATACAAAGTGCGAAAATTAGCGCAAGAGGGTAAAGAGCCCGAGAGGAGGGTAAATGAAAAGGAAAGTAGTGGCAAGGGGTTGAAAGTTGGAATACTGCACCCCCGGGAACGTCAAAGTGAAAGGGTGCGAGGTACGAGGAAAAAAAAATGCTGAAAGTCAGAGAAGAAAGTTAAAAAGAGAAAAAGTTCGTGGGGCAGGGGAAGCGGCGATGGGGGGGGGGGGGGGGGGGGGGGAGAGTGGAAAAAAAATATTCTTTGACTACGTACTCGAAGTTTCATGGTCCATTACATCTCAATTCAAAATTACGTCGCGTCAGATGTTTTCATTAGCGACGAATTCAATATTTCTTTGGAACAAGAAGATTTGTGATTACAATTTGGAATCTGGCTGAGGATTGAATGATTAATTTTATTCAATTCTCGTTCTTGTAATGTTTCGATGTTTTTTGTTTGTTTGTATCGTTGTTTTTGTTTTTCAGCTCGTGCGAAAATGGACGAGAGAACGATGAGAATCCACAGGGAAAACTACGGGCTCCGGACGTTATAAAAGTTCATTCTTTGTCCTCCATTTTTCAGTTGAATAAAAAAGGCCAGGGCAAAAATATGAATAGATATATACACATCTGCATAAATTAGTTAACATACGGTGCTCTTAAATACATGAATATAAAGACCGAGTTACGAGGACTCTGGAGAAAAGAACTTTTTTGAAAAACCTTTGTTGTATGGATTCTTTTAATTAAAAATGAAAAATAAATCAAAATAAACGTCAGGGAAACTCTGGAATAATCCCGATGGCCTCTCGTCCCTTACAATTTCCTTTTTTACACCCAGAAAAAAACTTCTAATTGAGTTGACTCGAATTTAAATCAGCTCAAATCGAATTAATTATTTTTCCATGTCTCGGGGCCTGATGTAAAGTTTTATTCAACTCCAACAAATGATGTTCTTCGTTCTCAATATTGTTCATATTTTGATCAATGGCATACACGGTCTTTGAGTTTAGGACGAAGAAAAAGGTAACAGAATATTTGAGGAGCATGAAATTTAATTAAAAATGATGTTCATAATGTTAATTACAGTATTTATTAAATTCTAAACTTAACTTTTCACATTTTTTCAAAAAATTGAAGTCGAAGTTAAAACAGAAATTGTGTTTATTCAAATAAACAGATCGATCAAACGATTTCAGCGAATAAAAATCTTATTTCTCGGTGCAATTTTCCTGAGAATTCTTACTCCATCATTGTTTTTTCGTTCGAATACAAAAAGCAGTGAAACCACAAATAAAAATGAAATCCGAACGAAAAGGGGGACACCGGAGAAGGGAGAGGCGTAAAGATATGGAATTTATGTTGAAATAATCTTTGAATCAATGATTCGTGGTGCACAGTTCATTTGGAGGGTACAGTTTGCGTTTGGAGAATGCTCAACACCCAATAATCCAGTCATTAGATCTTAAGGGCGTTTCATTTTAAGCGACGGGGGGTGAGAGGGGAGGAGAAGGAGGGGGGGGGTGGAATGGGGAGGACGAGTGTGTGTCGTGAAATAGACGAGGGTGCTTATTCGTTGTTGTCAAGGGAGGGGCTGGAATGAGATCGGGTGGAAAACGACAGAAGCGAGGAAAAGGAGGAAGAGAGAAAGCCTGTAAGTAAATGAGGGAAAAAGCGAGAGAGAAAATAAGAGAGAGGCGCGAGGAGGGGGAGGAATGGAGGAGTGTGTACACTGGCGTGCACACAGCCTCTCGGGGGGTCCTTACAAGCGCGTAAACTCAGTTTTACTAGCATTTAACATTTTACGACTTAGACGGTCTGCCGTCGACTATATACGACCACGAATCCACGTCCGTGTACTAAACTCTCTATACTCCAACTGGCGAACACCCTAAACACAGCTTTATCGATCTCCTGCCAAACGAAAGGCCGTAACTCACTCTCAACTTGCACTGTTTCGTCCTAACCTCTACGCCATTTAACTTATCAACTAATAGACCATCCAACCGTTGAGACATGTGGCCTCAAGTGTGACAGCCTCATTTAACATTTTATAGACGAATTTCTACCTCGTACAACTTATATTACGAGAATTAACAATTGTCCAAAGATCCTGTACTACATTTATTCAATCGTTCGAATGAATTCAGCTGTCAAATGACACAATTACGAGAATTTGTAAAATTCTGGGTGCTATTCATGATTTTTATGGTTTTCAAATCGTGTCATTGAAATGCAGCGATAAATATTGTTCGGTTTAATATTTTTCTGATTTTTCGAATCGTTATCATTTTTTTTTACAACCGATTGAGTTCTTGCTGCGCGGAAATAAGCAAACAAACAATTTTGACGCATTTGCTTTGCTGTCTGAGAAAAAAAAAACAGGAATTTTATCGAATTCGTCGATAATCGAACAATTTTTTATTAATCCAAAAACCGAATTCACGGAAAAAGTCAACATCAATTTGGAAATAAAATAAAAATCTTGTTCTGACTTTAGAAATGTCATTAATTTGAACCGAATATGACAATCAATATTAATTGAAATATTACGCAAATTTTGCACGAGATTTAACACAATAAATAATATTGAACATTAAAATACAACTGTTTTTTTTATTTTGTTCAATTTTGAAAGATGATTCAATAAAAAATAAAACAGGAAATTAGTTTAATATGAAGAAACAATAAAATGAGATTCATTTCGAGACAACACGTCGTTGAATCGTGGATGAATTTTATTTATCCTCCATTAGGAGTTTGACTAAGCCGCTGCGTCTCGTTCAGCCCTCTGGCACGTTTAATGATTTCGAAATATTCACCCCTGCGTCTCACTCAGATGCTGTATTCCGTAGCACGCTCGAAAGGAATAATTTGAATGGTAGAGAGAAAGAGAAAAAGAGAAAGAGAAAGGGGGATTCGGAATCGAGTGGGATATTCTCGTAGCTAGAAAGCGGCGGCGGCGGTGGTGGTGGTGGTTGTGAGAGAAGAGAGAAGAGGAAGAAGGGGTGCATGAGATACAGAGAGGAAAGCCGGTGGATGGTCGGTTCTCGTATTGATCTAAACGGGGAGAGCCGTGAGAGCAATTAAGATAAAGGACAGTAACAAAGGGTTGTCGGGCCTGTCGAGAATTTTCAGTGGTGGAAAACAGAATGTGTATAAGAGAAAGAGTTAGATAAAGAGAAGAGGAGAGAGAGAGAGAGAGAGAGAATGGAGAAACAACGAAAACAGGGAGGGTGAGGTTGCTGCTCGAAGCGGTGTACGCGGGAAAGGCTAAATTTAAAGAAACGGAAGGGAGAGATAACACGATAAAATGAGAGAAGAGGATAAAACGTATGGCTCGACATCCTACACATTTAAGTATCTGTACACCTTCCATGTGTGCATGCTACTGGCTGATTCACACTACAAAGAGAAAAAAAAGGAAAGAAAAGTCAAATAAAACGATAGTCTCTGGGCAACGATTGACGTCAGGAGATGATGGAGTAGGAATTCGTATTTTTGGGATGGTGCTGAAGTTTGCATTGTTGAATGTATTTCCTGACCTGAACCGAATGAAATAATTTAAGTTCATTTGGAAAAAATTGTTAATTTCGTTGAGTAAATACTATGAAATCACTTTGTGAGTACAATTGAATTCAATCAGCGAATATAGCGTAACAAAATATGATGTACTTCTCAAAATATTGATATTCCGTGCAAAAAAAAAATCAAATTTTCTGAAAAATATATTTCGATGCGATTTTTGGAATGGTGCTGAAGTTTGCATTGTTGAATATGTTCCTGACCATCATTATTATGATTTTTTTTCTGTAATCTGCCCATTGTTTCTTAAATTCTTTAATTATTGTCAGCATATCGATCATTCAAATGCAGCAACTTTGGAATCATTTTTTGATAATTACTCATTAAAAAAATGACTCGAGGAAAACGTCACAACTGAACTGACAGACGTTTTTTAAACGTCAAAAAAATCAGACGTTCTTAAAAAAAACGTTTTTTCTTTTAATCATTTTTTTTTCTCGATTTTTCGAGACATTTTGAATTATCCTGTATTAATATGTCTACCGACGTCGTGGCACGAGTAGAGAGAGGCTAAAAGTCAGAAAATTTCGTGGCATTAATCACACGAGGAGCTCGCTCAGTACTTCGTCGTGGTAAATTGGAAAGTTTAGCCAACTTAACTTTTGCATTATTAACAATGCCAAGGGGCTTCTACGCAGCGTGAGATATATAACCTCAAAGCTTAGAGCTTCCGCATCCCCTGCGGTGTCACTGCCTACCCTCGCAACCCTTTTTATCTTCAATCCACAGCTCTCTCACGTACAAACGATGAGAAGAGTTGGATCGAACTTTATTCTGCTCTACGAAACGGAAATAAATCTGTCTTCGTAACGTCAAATATGTCTTGTTGTCATTTTTTTTCTGCAATGATTCAGGAAGCAGGGAGGAAATGTTCGGGCAAAGTGAAAAGAAAATGTAAATTGATTTTTTTTATCCCTCTATGTTTAATCCTGAAGAATATTTTTTTCGGTCCTAAGATTTTTATGATGACTTTCCAGCGATAATGAACTGTGCTTATAATCGAGATTGAAATATATAATTTTTTTTATCTTTATTTGCATAATGCAGAAAAGTTTCGACTCACGATTTCATAATTAAATTTTATATTACTTTTGTTTGGAAAATAATCTCTTGTTTTCTCGACGTTGTTTTTTCTTTTTATCGTGGCAAATCGTATTTACGGGGGGAGGTTGCGTGTCGAGAAAGAGAGAGAGAGAGAGGCTCAAAGGCGAGAGCAAACGAGGGATAAGAAGGTTTTTCATCAAAAGCACACGCAACGCGGAAATCTCGTTGGTTTTTCGAGGGTTTGTGAGAGACTGGTCGTGTAAGGGCCAAGAAAGGTAAATCCTCGTGGACTATAAAAAATCCGGGATTCGAAGGTTTCCCCAGGGGTAAATGGCGGCGATACGAGGGGCGAGGAAAAGGGGGATCTAAGGATATCGACACCCTGGCCAATAATAATATTGGAGGGGCAGCACAAGAAAAAACATTGTGGGTGACGTACGCACGTGGAAAAGAGGAATAGAACCTCTTTCCTGATTTACGATCTGGAGATATGCGGTGTTCGATGACGTAACGGTTTCATACACACCCTCAAACTAAATGTAGTCGACGTTGCGCGTTTGCTAAGACATTTTTCTCGATCTTTAAAAAGCCCTTAGTTTTTTGCCCTCCCTGAGAAGGGAGTTAAAAGAGAAGTAAAACAAACAAAAGAAACTGCAAGAACCAGAAATTAGAGAACCTACGAAAGGAGATTTTATAAGATAAACAAAAAAATAAAAATAAACAAAAAATAAAACAAAAAGATAATAATGAAATAATAATAATAAAAAAGCCTAAAAATTCAAAACAATGATCGGAACGCATTAATTTACGCAAAATAATTATCCGCACGCAATAATTCACATCGCAGTGATTATGATAAGAAACAAAAGCAAAAAATTAATAAATGTTCTTAATGAATCTGTGTGCCTTAGCTGGGAATTAGCATTAAATTGAGAAATCCAATTAAATTGAGTTTTTAGCACGAACCAGCATAGACAACATAGAAAGAGAGAGAAAGAGAGAGAGAGAGAGAGAGCGAGAGAGAGAGAGAGAGAGAGAGCGAGAGAGAGAGAAAGGGAGAAAAAAAACGAGAGAGAGAACCCAAACCGTAATGTTCTTTTTGTGAAGATATGAGGCAATCAGTCACAGAGTTAATCCGTGTTATGTGCAAGCACCCCTCGAGGACTATTCCGGGCGATTGGTATCGCGTAAATATTCTTGAGGGTTGATACGAGTGTGCCCTGAATTTTTCCATAAGAAAATGACGGGGGGGAGGGGGGGGGAGTGAAGAACGAATGAGAAACAAGGCTCGGAACCAGCTCAAGATATTGTTGTGAAAGATTCGAAGCATCGTCGTCCCCTCTCCTGGGATGAAAGACAGGAGAACGAAAGAGCTTTGGGGTGCCTTCCGAAAAGTCATGTGCGGGGCAGTATACGCGGGGGAAGAACGGCTGTTGCTGCCAGAGAATAAAATTTTACGGCCGCGAAATCGTCCAATAATTGTTACGGCTCGCTTTGATCGCGTAAAACACGTCGTAAATGTCAAACCGCCCTTTCTCTAGTCAATCTACTCTTCCTGCCTTTCTCTTTCTCTTTCTCACCCACGAAAATATGTTTCTACATAAATATATTGTCTGCTGGCCAACCGAAAGGGCGTTTTCGATCGGTTACGCAATTATTTACGTATTTATTTGATATATAAATAAATATATGCAGTTTATTTTGTAAGTGTCACCTTCGTGAACCCTTTTATTAGTTCGCAATATCAAAGCGGGTGTGTGGCCCAATAAATTTTGTTTATTTCGAGGTAGAAAAGCTGCTCCGCACTAATAAAATGAGTTTAAATTTCCATAATTAGTTGCATCCAACCGTTTAATACAAAAATTCAATAATTTGTGAAGCAATGGGCCGATTACAGAAAAAAAATCATAATAATGATGGTCAGGAGTATATTCAACAAAATGCAAACTTCGACACCATGACAAAAATCGCATCGAAATATATTTTTCAGAAAATTTGATTTTTTTTTTGCAAGAAATATCAATATTTTGAAAAGTACATAATATTTTGTTAGCTGTATTCGCTGATTGAATTCAATTGAATTCACAAAGTGATTTCGTAGTATTTACTCAACGAAATGAACAATTTTTCCAAATGAACTCAAATAAAAGCGGACGTGATCGAAATGATTTTATTCGCGGTTTTTATTAAAACAGTGCACGCGTCTGTGTGTATGATCGGATAGCGTGAGAAGAATAATTCCAAAAGAGTTCATCGATTTATTTTCATTGAATTGAATCAACACGAAATAATTCAAAGCTTCAACGAATTCAATGGATTTATATTTAAATTAAATAAATCCCAATCGACGTTGACGTCATTTTGTTCATTAACAGCCAACCCAATTAGAAAGAAAAAAATAAACAAAAAAAAGTATCACGATTTAATGAAAATGAAGAAAATAAATAAATAAAATCCTCCATTGCAGCGTCCCAGAACCAACAGCAAAACAGGGTATTTAAGTGAATACGTGAACTCACGTGGATAAGGAATGAGTTCTCTTGAAAGATATGTTTTTCGAGCGAAAAGGCGAGAGCAAAATGCAGCATGGACTGGAAACAGGGAAAGAGAAAATTCGTAGCGTCGTATGTACAGACATACTCGTCTGACGAAAAGCTGAGAAACTACGGAGAAGGTGGATGGGGGCTCTTTTAATGAAACGCGAATGTTAGAATGACAGGTATGCTGCAAAGTGGTCCAGCAGGCGTGTTCTTAGATATTTCCTCGTAATGTTACGATGCACATATATATTTATTTTAAATTATCTTGAAGTATGCACATTTAGTCTCCAGCAGACATTCACAGGATGACAGAATGCCTTTAAAAAAAACGTCAAAATCATCAACAAGACGTTTAGTGAAAAGATCGATTTCGTAACGAATCTTAATTAAATTGATCTGATGAAGAGGCTAATATTATTTTTTTTATCAAAGTTTTTATCAAATTCAAGTTCACATCCTGGGAATGTAAAGAAAAAACCTTTGTTATTTATAATATTTTTTAAGTGTTCGAATCGTGGTGACGTTTTACCAGCAGATCAAATCGTAAAAAAATATTTTAAATTATGGACGAACGGTAGATGTTGAACAAGACGATGCAAACGTCTGCATCGTATTTTTATGATCTATCGAAACGTAAATATCGTTGGAACACAAGAAAAAAAACCATTTTTTCGATTCATCATTTATTTGACGTTTTTAATCTGCTGCATAATTGAAAAGAGTGTCAAATTGTTGTTACCACAGATTGCGTGTAAACATTGGACTCTGCCATAAAGAAAAATATAATTTCGTCGCATTTCAAAAATGCAAAAACTGTGAAATCGTAATTTTATTATCATCCACTTCCAAATCCAAACCATCGACGATTCCAAGATTTTATTCGAGAGAAAAGTGATCGAGGTCCGCCTTTATTTACAATTCAGCGTCACAGACGTTGATTATTAAGAAAAAGAAATGTTTTTAACGATATTTCAGATGCGATAATAATACACATCTTTGGAAACGAGGGTTATTTGGAGCATGGGAAATCGAGATGAGACCAAAAGGTGTATAAGGGATGGATATATTTGGAATGGAGGGGTTTTGCTGGACCCGACTCTTCATAGATCCCCTTCAAATAAATATATATATATACGTATTATAAAGAAGAGAAAAAGGGAGTTGGGGGAGTATTAATAAAACGTTCCGGGCTCGAGGACGAGGGAAAAATAAATTCTTATTGCCTGGCGAGAGTCCGGTATTTCCGCAATATACGGCGCAGGTGTACCAAATGTTATACCCACGACCCCCGCATCTCTCCTGCAAACCTATATATAAATATATATATATATATATATTCTGATATATAACGTTGGTGGTTCAACTTACACAAACGCACATGATATAAAGCTGCTCTGTGATGTCGCAGTATTCGTTTGGCCACAGTGTAGAAACCACCCTGATCCACCCTCTCTTATTGCTTCCTTTTCTCTCTCTCTCTCTCTCTCTCTCTTTCTCTCTCTCTCTTTGTCTGTCTCGTTTACACATTCCCAGGAACGTACATCAACGGACTCTCGCCTTGTTACTGTCTAATACCGCGTATAATTCAAAGGCCGAATAAATAAAATGGATGTTAAGAAGAAATATGACTGGAGTATAAAAAAAATTGGTGAAGCGTAGCACAAAGTTTGAAAAAAGAAACCAAAAAAGCTTCTAATCGATATTTGAGATAAAAGAATGATTTTTATTTTGATTGGCTTCGTGATCAAACTTTAATCATTTGACAGGAGGTTGATGAATGATTCGAAGTTAATAAATCCTTGGAAAATGGCGACGAGGATGCGGAAGAGTAAGCGTAAGAAAAACGTTGAGTATCTGAGACCGAGGTCGAAAAAATGTAATCGCGTATGGAAACATCTGTGGACGTTTATGAACGTGGGAAATCCATATGCGCCGCGTCAGCCCAAAGGGAAGTTAAGATTTTTTATTCCCACTAAATTGTTGTCGTGCATGGAAAAAAAACTCGGGTTGTGCAAAACTTGATAAAATTCGTCATGTGTGTTGGCGAAACAAAGAGGAAAAGAGGATTGCTTCGGTTAAGAGAGAAACTCGCGAGAGAGAGGAGATAAAAGAAAAAAAAAGATGGAAACGAATGAACCGAGGAGGAGGAGGAGGAGGAGGAGGAGAGAGTAGAGTCAATTTTTGTCTCTTTCGCAACAGAGGATCAACGAGCAATCGGGCAAGATATTGCAACTTACAAATACACGTATAAAATGTTTTTTTTTCATACGTAAAAACGTACATCGACGTATACAAATATATACGCGTTCGCCGTGTGTATATAGAGGGTTAGATTCGTTTGGCGCGTTGCCCTTTACCTTCTCCTCCGCACCGTCGACGTCGTCCACGTCGATTCGATACGTCTGGCGAAAAAGTTGTCTCTCTTTTTCGCTCTTCCTCTTTCTCTCTATTTCTCGCTCTTGCGAACGTTCGACTATCTATATATCGACACGACGCCCTCCCGAGGCTTCCTTGCGGGGGTGGTCGCCACGTTTTGTGCGCGCGGGGCGGCGAACATCGAACGCCACTGGAGAGAAGAGAGAGACGAGGACGAGGAGGGCAGCGAGGATGAAAGGGGACCGCCGGCTGGCTCTCTGCTGCTATGTTCTGCCGGATACTGGCTCTACTTTATCCTCCCCCCAACTCCCCCGCAACTACCCAGCCGACATCCACTCCCGACGGGGCTCGGGGTGGATCGCGGTGCAGGAGGCAACGTGGCGTATTGATCGAGTGGCTCCCGCCTTGGCTACGAGCATCGCGAGTATATTTATATATATATTTATATATAAATATATTCGAACCTGTGTTTCTCTATATGTACGTTCAGCAGGATATATAAAGAGACTGGAGTCTCGTGCGATAAATATATATACGCGAGCCCTATACCCTCCAGAGCTTAGAGACCACGTTTCGCATTATTCCCGCCCTTCGTGTTTGTGTTTGCATTTTTCGCGATTCTCTATACCGAGCTTTTTCCTCTGAAACGTTTTCTTTTTGCTGCCTTTTTTTTATTCATGTAAAAAATGTAATTGACGGCCTTGTTTTTTTTTTCTTCTATTTCTTAATGAACCCAAAGGATAATTAGAGACTTCAAAAAAAAACAACAAAAAACTGGATGCGGTTTCAGTTATCGATGCTCGCCTCGCATGTGGCTTTTTCTTCATGTTTTTACCCCCTTGATCAACAATCCCACGCAATTTAGGCTGCAATCGATTGCTCTCAGTCCGAAGCCATCTTTTTAACGGGATTATGGGCTGGAGTTCAGTGACAGCTTTTTTTTAATTCTGCAGTACAGGGGTTTTTATTTGATGGAAGTTTTTTCGTTTTTTTTATAACTCAGCGGACTCCAATCGTCATTGGGTTGATGAATTTTTCTTTTTTCGACCAGATTTCAGGAAAAATTGACCTCGTGCAGAGGTTGCGGCACAGCGTGACCCGCATCATTGACAGAAATGAGAGCTCGGCATGATAAGACTCTATTTTTTACGCGGGTCCCATTTTTTTCTTTTTTTCGGATATAGATCGAGAAGGATAGAGATAAACAGAGAAAGATATACGTCAGTATAGAGCTCTTTCACCAGCAGCCCATGATCTTTCGTACTCTCACTCGTTTCGTACCTTTTTTTCTCTATTTTTTCCTTTTTTTAGCCCTCACGACACCCAAGGGCCTCGTGTAAATGCATCCAACTATCTTTCTCTCTTTCCCCTCGTCGTGTCCTTGCCACAGCGGAGGGACATCGGCGCACAACGTGCAGGATACTGAAGCGGGCGAGGGCGGCAGAGAAAGACGAAAAAAGAGAGAACCAGAAAAAAATAAAAAGGGAAGTTCTCTATTTTTTTGGCTTTTCTCTTTCCTTCCCAGTCGAAGCCTTCCTTCACTCACGTCTAATGAGACGTATATATAAAGTCTCCCGAGTGCGTCATAGTTTCGATCAAGATAGAAAATCAAGCCAGAGCGAGAAACTTGGACGAAAAAGCAATGGATTTTTTTGTTGTTAGGTTTTTTCGTAACGAAAATATATTTTTGTTGCCATATCGTCAAGATATTGAGAACATTTTTTGACGTTTCTAGAAACGTCACTTTTCAGTTTTTTCTTTTTTTTTCAATTATTTTTATCGAATTGTTCCGGATTTCCTAAGACAATTTTTTTTTTTGATTATTTTCATGTAATTGGCAAATCTGGTCAAAAATCGCGTGAAAAAACTAAAATGAATAAATAAAATAATAAACAGATGACGATCAGATTTGAGTTAAATTGAAAAGTCTGTTCAAAGAGCATCGGTGAATTTGATGAAACGCGATGAATGTAACAAAGGTGTATACAGTGGAGCAAAAAGTCGACAAAAAGTGCCTTTTCTTTTCTCTCTCTCTCTCTCTCTCTCTCGCTCTCTTTGGACGGTCTCGCGGCACTTTAGAACGTTTTTATCCGCAGGCTCTCTCGTCGAAGCATGCATAATACATAAGTGCCTCAGGAGGCAAGAAAGAAGCCGGTCTCGAATGGATAAAAAGGCGTAAATAAGCAAAAGGTGAAGGCGAATAAAAAACAAAAGGGCAGAAAAATAAAAGAAAGTAGAAATAAAAAGACGACTTTGCGGGTAGTGTGCAACGAGAATTCGAAATCTTTGTTGCATATGTGGACGAAATACGTGAAAAGCACGACGGGAGATGAGAAAAATAATAATAACACGGTCACCACGAAGACAAAATGATACAAAAATCTGGATTTATACTTCTTTTGCCATTTTTCAATCCTTCCAAAGAAAAAGTATCAATAATTCGTTCGTATCAATATATTTTCTTAAGGAGGTTCGATCGTTTCTCACACGTTCGATAAACTCCAAGTTTAATTGTTTAAAAATCGTACGAATCTTCTTAACAATCATACTCAACTGTGGATAAAATTTGAGGAAGTTTGACCGTTTAGAAATCGAGTTATTAGTTGTAAAATATCGTCTTTTTTCGTAACTTCCCACAAGACCTCGTGTTAAAGTAGCGATTTTAAACACCAAATATCTCGATTACCAGACGGTGAAACCTTCTCAAATTTTTGACACATTATAATACGAAGCTCAAGAAGATTCGCGAAAAATTTCAAAAAATCATCTTGGAAAAATTGTATTTGATCATTTTGCCATTACTTTGTTCGTATTTTTATGATTATGGCCATAGAATCTCTCTTTAATCAAAAATGAAGCACTAAAAAGTGAGAACTTGGTTGAAAATATTTATTAAAAATACTGCACGACGTAGAAATATCATTTGGAATCTTCCTGGTCGACTAAGCACGTGCTTAGAATCGTCTGTATATCTTAAGGCAAAGAATAACTATGAAACACAAAGACAACGAGAGAAAGAAAGATATTGAATATAATATTCGAATTGGTAACTATCAGCGATATCGTTATGCGGTGTAGGTTTCCCCGTAGCTTGAACCTCCCCCTCCTCACCATGACACCAAACCTTGTGCCACATCGGGGTAAAGTGAGACAGAACCAACTTGGAGACCAAGAGAGGAAGCAGCAGCCTAGCCCAGACACACACGGGACCTGTTGCTGTCGAGTTTACGGTGTTTTTACGAGCGAACGTTACAGCCACCCCTGTGAGTACGGGGCTCAACTTTCTCTCTCTCTCTCTCTCTCTCTCTCTCGCTCTCTCGTTTCACCCACTCACTCAAAACGTTCTCTATGAAACCACAAACTATAATATACATATATATTTATCTCTTCGTTTAGTTGTACCGCGTCTGTGTTAAGTGCAACCACGAATACGTGAAAGACCAAGAGAGACAGTCGAGAGTAAAGGGTGAAAGATGAACGGAAAAGAGAAAGAGAGAGAGAGAGGGAGAGAGAGAGAGAGAATGTAAAACAAGGTACAGAGAGATGAATCAAGGCGAACGTGAATCTCTTGTTCTCTCTCTCTCTCTCTCTCTCTCTCTCTCTCTCTCTCTCTCTCTCTTTCTCTTTCTCTCGTACACTCGATCAATCTCTCACCCTGTATAATGACCCTAATCATTCGTGAACGAGCTAACCGAATCCACGTGGTTTTCTACGAGCACGTGCTACCACTTGGCTTTCTATCTCTATAGCAAAAGTTATAACCGCGTTTATACATTTTTATTCTTCGAGAATAAATCCTAGGAGTCGTATTGTTTCAACGATATCGTTAACTTTTATCGTTCGCGAATATATACAACAATGCTGTTCTTCTTGTGGTGCGGCAACTTTTTTATTTGTTTTCTTTCTTTTTTTGCAGATTCAATTAAACGAAAATTGGTCGAAATGTTTTTTTTTTAACTGATTGAGAAGAGTACGTTTGGAAACTGCACTTTTGAGAATTAGTTGACGTGAGAGAGATGAAGAAAATTTTATTTTCTTTGAAAATGTTTGTTATTTCGTTAAATATAGTTTTTACGGAGTATTTTTTTTTTTCGTAGAGCATCTGTTGGTAAAATTCAGTATTAAAATGAGAAAATATTTGGTCATTATACAAAATAATATCAAATTGACCGAATTTATAACAAAATAATCGATCTTTTTCACCAAATTCACCAAAAAGAGAAACAAACGGTTAAAAAACCGCGATCAAAATAGGTTTCAAATGGTTAAACAAAAGTGTTTTCGTCGTGAATCGACGATTCGATATTTAAGAGGATTTGATTGTCTGGAAAAATTCGATATTATCCTAATTTTCATCGTCTTTATTTACAAGGAAACCTACAAATTTGGTTCAACGCCGAATCCATTGATCGTATCGAAAAAAAACTCTTTCGATCCCAGAATCGCGAGGCCATGATAAAGTTAAATTCGTCGAATGCAAATAGAAGTTTAAAGCCTGGTGGCGATTTGGATCGTAAAGTTTTCGAGTAGAAATTAAGGTGAGCCACAGAGTAGAAGATTTTCGTTTCCGCAAGGTAATCTCCGCAGTGAGGAGTAGAAGCTCGCGATCGAGGGGCGCAAAGGTTCGGAGAGAGGGAGCTTCTGGGAGATTAATAAAAGTTTCAAGTTTATGATGTAGAGGCGCGGTAAGAAGGAGGTACGCGAATCACAAAGTACGTGAGTTTTCACAAAATTTACAAACCCACACGTACGCACACTACGAGAAGAAAAGTTGTGGAGAAAATTTCTGGTTGGGACGGTATAACAAAGGCGGAAAATCTCTCACATCTTTCCATTCCTTTCTCTCCCCATTCTTCGTCCTTATCCATATGAATATATATGTATATTTATAGCAAAGTATAAGACGAGGAGTCTGGCGCTGGTAAAACTTGATAAACTCTGTGTAAGGGATGTAGGAAAGGGCAAAGTTTACTTGGCTGCCTCCATACCCAAGAAGACTAACTTTTGTCTGTCGCAATTAAAACTTTCACGCCCGCGTATTATTCATAATACTTCTTAGCTTCGTGGCAAAGCTCTCTCTCTCTCTCTTGGAAGCTTTCTTGCAGTCTCTGTGGGCGAAATAAGCAAGGAAATCTCTCTGGCAATGTGCTTGGAACGAAAAAAAAGAAAAAAACTGAACAAAAAAACACTTTAAAAAAAGTAACTTGAACGTAAAAAGCCAGTATCTTTATTTACTTCGTATTATATTCTATCGTTAGTTGCATTTGGAAGACGAAAGTGAATTAGGGCGAGAAGCAACAAAAAGACTTTGTATCGATATGAAAATTAATCATTCGAAGTACAAAAGATCGAATGCAGAGACCCAGTCGAACGTTTACGAGGTTCGATCGCCATAATCGTGAAAGTACTAACGGCAAAATGATCAAATACAATTTTTCCAAGATCATTTTTTGAAATTTTGCGAGAATCTTCTTGAGCGTCGTATTATAATGTGTCAAAAATTTGAGAAGGTTTCACCGTCTGGTGATCGAGATATTCAGTGTTTAAAATCGCAACTTTAACACGAGGTCTTATGGGAAGTTACGAAAAAAGAGGATATTTTACAACTAATAAAACTCGATTTCTAAACAGTCAAACTTCCTCAAATTTAACCCACGGTTAAGTATGAATGTTGAGAAGATTCATACGAATTTTAAAGAATTAAACTTGGAGTTTGTCGAACGCATGAGAAAATGAAGAAAAAACAATCATAAGGAAAATCGAAAATGAAAGTCTACACATTTTTCTTTGGGAAAATTGAGAACTGCAAACATTGAGACTGGTTCCAAATTTGGTGAGAAAGCATAGCAAGCAATTTGGAGAATACGCTGGTTGTGAGTCGATCGGCTAAAGGGTTGAAAAGGTGAGAAGGTCAAGCGGTGCTTCAAACAAGACGAGACTGCGGGCCACTGTTACGATATACAGATATTCAGTAGTAACTACGTTAGACGAGGCGGTACGATGAAGAGAAAAGACGACGGAAGAGCACACGTACCGAGCATCCCAAAAATCATTTCCGCAACATTTACAACACGAGTAGATCGTTAAATTCGCGACAGAAGAACGTTTTTTCGATTCTCTAACTTTGCAAGATCGTTGATAAGATTTTAATTATTTATTTTCAATTAATCCTTTGCTTCGTGTAGAAAAATACTTCAACTTTAAAAAAAAATATGAAAAACCAGACTCTCGTTAATTAAAAACGTAAAAACGTAGTTAATCTAAATCTCTAAAATAATAAAAAAAAAAAAAAATTACTAAACACTCTAAATAATAAAAAAAAATAATAAAACACTCTAAAAATCGTTTTGACACCATTTCGATAAAACTGCCATGATCAAATAATCGAAGGAATGGCAATTTGATGGTCAAAAGGATCGATCGTCGATAGTTTCCCATGAAATAATATAATTCTTGGAAACATGTTGTTAATTTTGAAGCAGCCTGTTTTAGTCCCATCCCTTAAACGAGTTGGCCACTTGAATTCACATCCCTCTTTGTCCCTGTCTTTCTCGTGTTTCTCATCGTCTCCTTGTCTCTCAGTTCGAAGGGTCTAATGACCCGCGAAACGGGCTGCCCTACTCGCTTCATGCAATCTCCATAGAATTACCATACCATTAAGAAGATACTCCATTTCGGGCTAGCCCCGAGTCTATGACGCTCGTTAAACATAATGTCGTGTATCAACGTAAACGCGAAGACGGATAAAACGATTTTGAACGATAAAGCTTTGGACATAGAGAACGCGTACAGAAAGGACGAGACACTCGAGTTGTTTGATTAAACATTTTCTTTGTAACCAATTTCCACGAGTTAATCAACTAATTTTTATAAAATACGAGTCAAAAAATGAATAAAATCCAATTTTTAAATGTCAGAAGCTTCGCAATTGCTCGAGACAATAAAGAAATCCTCGATTTTTCATTATCAATGTAAAAAAAACACTCGATAAAATTATGAAAACTGCAAAAATGTCGATCGTTTTATTGACAAAATTGACGAGGCAAGAAAAACGGGAATTTGGTCGATTAGAAAATGCTGAGAAAATTGATTAAATGATCAAATTTACGGAGGTATATTTAAAAAAAAGGATTCAAGGGGATCCAAAACATGGAAAGTACACGCGATTTGAAGTTACTTTACCAAAACCTCGCTATCGCGTCAAATGTATACATAAATATTTGACATATACATTTATATGCATATACAAAAGTGTATACGTCGGTTATGTACGCGCCTTCAACCATCCAGCTTTACGAGCTTATTTTACGAGATTTTTATGATATAACACACCAACGAGTGCGGGGGCTCACCTAGCCGACCAAAGTTTACAGCCACCGTGTGAGAGATTTTATCACGACATAACGTATGGTTTGTTAAATCGCCTACTCTCTCTCTCTCTCTCTCTCTCTCTCTCTCTCTTTCTCTCTCTCTCTCTTTCTCTTTCTATCTTTCTCTTGTTCTCGTTGCTCTCTCCCCCTAGATAATCCGAATGTACAATCCTCTCTATTTATCTGCTCTGCTTTACTCGAACCCATAATCTTTTATTATTATTTTTCTCTTTTTATTCCACACACTTTATTTGTTAGCTTCACTTTCGTTGGCGAATTGCATTCAACTGAGCGAATCAATCTTATGGGCACTGGAAATCTGATATCCAAATTCTTGTTATTGTTTTTTTTTTACGATTATCTTTTTTTTTGAACTTTTTTTTTTGTCGAAAAATCAATCCAGGAGTCGATTGTTTATCCTCGAAATTCGATTCTCGTTTTTTTAGAAATGCAACGTGGTTTTCTTTTCTTTTTTTTTATTTACCAGAACCCAAAATTTCAATCGCAGCGTGTTTTTTACGATAATTGGACAATGTTTTTTTTTTACAATTTGGAAACTTGGTCTACTAGAAAAATTGGTACGATTTTCAAAACGAAAAAAAAAGTGATTAATCAAATGAGGATTTTGCGCTCTATTCCATTCGTTTTTGGAAGCGGAATTTTGACGAATCGATAAGAATTGATGAATTCATGGAATAAAAGTTTGAATTGCAATTCAAAAAATGTTTTGCCATGTTGGACGAACGATCCAATGCCCGTAACAAACACTTCCGGCTGACTAAAGATTCCAACAGCGTTTTCTTACGATGTATAATTAACGCGTGTATACTTAAGCACTTACGTATTTTACGCAGGCGTTGTCATTAACGGTATACGCGAACAATATACTTTTCATTGTATTCCAAACTGTTTCACATTATATTTTTTTATCTCGAGTTTTTACAACGAACTCGGTTATTAGACTAACAAATAGAACGTAATTGTTGTAATTATAAATTATTTTTACTTGAAAAACAAATTTTTATTTCGAAATGATTCGAATGGCATCGAGGACGAAAAAAAAATGTTAAAATTGACGATATAATTAGTTGTTTTATCATGAAATCCAAAATCACTAATTAATCGATTAATTCTCATTATCAAAAACTATTAAAAATCGAAAACGAATGAATTTTCAATTAATTCATGATTTTAGTCAACTTTTTACATCACTTGGTCCTTCACAATGGTCAGTATTTTATATTTTTCACTCAAGGCAATGCTTACGAAGCTTTGGACGTAGAAATTGCATGTTCGTGTTCGACCGGTTTTTCCCTCTCTCGCCTTTCAACCAAATGGAGCTTTACTCGTTATTTCAGATTAGAAATATCTTTCTTACGATGCAAAATCTTCAAAGTATTATCGTCAATCAATATCGAAGAAAATTTCAATTGAAATTTGTTAAAAATTCGTCGATATTTTTTCGACAATTCCAAATATTGTATTAAAAAAAATGATAATAAATTATGTAATAAAAATAATTGATAAATAATAACAATAAATAAATATTTAATAAAAATAATAAAAATGACAATAAATTGTGTAATAATAATACGATTAAAAATATATTCGTGTCTCTATTTCCATTGTGAAAAATATTTCACGTAAATTCGAAAAGAAAATAAAGAAAAAAAAAGGCTGAACTTTGCTAAAACGAAGCTCGATCTTTGGCTTCGATTTGAGTGAGTGCAAAAGTTGAAGATTGAAAAGGTGTTCTCGAATGAAAAACACGAGACAAGGATGTTGCTTTGTGTGGCAAAATATCAAAAGGTGATCATCCCTGGTTCGTTGTTGTTGTTTTTTTGTTACATTTGGTAATTGGAACGGTTTGTATGTGGGAGGATGAAAACGTGAGAGATTTGGAAGTAATGTGAAAGATATTTGGAGGCATGAAGGAAGGAAAGATATGGCTGATTATAAGCAAAGAGGTTGAAATGTTGTTGTGTTAGTGTTGGTGAAGGCAGGAGGGTTCGTTAGTCGTCGGCGAGAGGTTCTTTGGTCGTGGAAAGGAGAGCTCTGGAAACAAGAAATTCGTTGGCGAATCGAGTGGAAGGAAAAAAAAAGCAGAATAAAAAATGGACAAGGAAGGTAGGGAAGAAAGAGTGAAAGATTGGCTGAAGCGATGAGAGCGAGAAAGCGAGTACGAGATGAAAGGACGACGAGTCCAGTTCACCTTGAATGTTGCTTTTGCTTGGTGTGTTCACTCTCAGTCTCTGGTTATATACACGATCTGCTTCGTCTGGTGGATTCGCCAGTTCTCTTCGATCCTCTCTAGCAAACGAATTCTTCCCATCTGCATGGGATGCTGCATAGGTCTCGAGGTCCAATCTTTACATGTGTGCATTTCAAAGGGGACCAAAGAAAAAGAGAACTTGAAACAGGGAGAAAGAGGCCCAGTGAGTTAAAGAAAAAGGGAAGCAGAGAAAAAGAGAAAGAGAGAGAGAGAGAGAGAGAGAGAGAAAGAGAAAGAGAGAGAGAGAGAGAGAGAAAGAGGTGGTAAGCATGTTTTACACATTGGATGAAAAACCACATTCCATTGAGTGGAAGAAAGACAGAAGATTGGAGTTGTCTTATTCTCTTTCTACACTGAGTTTCGATTCTCGTGATAATATGCTACAATTATAATAACAACACTGACGATAATAATAGCAATGACGATGATGATGATGATGATGATGATGATGATGATAATGAGAAAGAAATGGAGATAACAGTGGGAAGCGTTTAATAAGAGACAACCCAACGTTTTTCTTTTGCTTCTCTTTTTCTTTTCAATTATAAACATTGAAACTTAAACAAACGATCACAGAGTGTAAATAAATCAAGATCAGAATGACGATTTGTGTTTTAAACTTCTTAGCTTTATCTTTTATTTTATTTCTCGGTTTATCTTCTTCTTCTCTTTTTCTCTCTTTCTCTTATACACTCACAACTCGTCGCATTTATTCGTGCTGAATGGAGAACGCCCTATTAGATCAGAGCGAGTGCGAACCGTATAATAAACAACACGCCCTTAACGATCCAATAAAAAACCTGATTGCGATCGCACGCGCACTGTGCAATTGCTCGCTCGCTCGCTCGCTCGCGCCATACTTTTGCCCACCATCTTTCTTTCTTCTGTCTCCCGAAGAGCACACTATAAATATGTACTTGTGTCTGCACACGTATTTCCTAAATATACACCCGCGAGAAGTTCAAACACTACGAGAGCAAAGAATTCGAGCAGCAAGGCGCTCGTTAGGAAGAAAAAACAAAAAAACAACAAAAAAAAGCGTAAAAACGTGTAATTCTTAATGAAATTAAGGCTCAAAATTACTTCCGTGGACATCGAAATCATTTTGAGCCTTTTGGCCGTTCAAATACAATAAAAATATCGCGTCGTCGAATAAAACAACGTTTTTTTTCGATTTCAAATCGTTGGCGTTGGTGAAAGTGATTTTGTTTTTTGTTTTTTACCTGACGTTTTCTCTTGCACACAGCTTCGTAAGTAAGTGATGAAGAAAAATATGTTTATATAATAAAAAAATAGAAAACTCGAGCCCAACGACCGATACGGATTTTATTCGAAAGACAAGTCGTTAAATGCCGTATGGATTATTCTGTATAACTGTCTGAACGAGCCGAGCAAATTATACGCGATTTAATATATATGTGGACACAGAGACATACGTGCAACTTAAAATATCTGTATGTGTGCGTTTCAAAAGAAGAGAAAAAAAAGGAAGAACTCGATTAAATCAGCAAGAGTACTTGGAGTGCAGCAAAGTGCAGCGTTGCACATACGCGAGGAGGGTCCTTTCACTCGCCACATACGCTAGGGGCGAGGTGCTTCTCTGGACTGACATTTACAGGGTGTCCTTAAGGTGATGTATGCACTGAGAAAATAATTTCGTTGAAAGAACGAAATTCATTTTGTTGGACGAAGATATGGTCGATCGAGCTATTTTTTTTTGTTGAATCGCGAATCTGCATCATTTGATTCAACAAAAAAATAGTTTAATTCACCATATTTTCGTCCAACAAAATAAATTTTCTTCGGTTAACGAAATTTATTCTCAGCATGCAAATAATAACTGTTTATACTTTTTTTCTTTACATTTTTCAATGTCCCGTGGACTACGAAGAGCCAAAAAATCCGGGGTATTTGTTGATGAAATAGTAGTTCAATAATAATTAAAAAATAATAATAATAAATAAATACGTGGGACTACCAGTCGCACTATCGCTCGAAAAGTTACAGCCACGCTGAAGAATTAAAGGGTGAGAGTACAGTTGATAAAACCGTGGGAAAAAAAGTCTCTAGTCCTGTTTTTTTCTCTCCCAGACGATTGATTAAATATTTATTATTAATTAGTGACAAAAATTAGTATAAAAGTAATTAGTGATAATGAGTCGGAAAAAAAGTCTTCCCTCCTGTTTTTTCGTCTTCTGGACGCGATTGATTAAATATCCTTTATTAATTAGTAACAGGCAAAATCACACGATTTGATCACGTGGAAAAGTAATTAAGTGGACGGACTGTTTGTCCTAGAGCATTGGATCGAGTCCATTTTCGCGTATAAAGAGTAAATTATATAATTAACGATGCACTGAAAAAAAAAACTGACAAAGGACGTTAATTGTTTTTATAGTATTTATCGTCTTTATTTTAATAGAATTTTTTCAACTGAACTGTTTTCAATTGCTCGACTGAAGACTAATTGGACACCCTCCTCGGATACAGTACAATCGTGGGAATATTTAATTCAATAATAATAATAATAATAATAATAATAATAATAATAAACACAAATATTCTCATGAGCGAGGTACACAAGCTGTAAATTAAATACTGACAGTTTTATCACGTTCATTAATTGCCGGATAATTAATTTGCTATCGCGACGAAGCAATCAGCGAATAAATAAAAAGTAAATGTACAAGCGAAAAAAAAAAAAAAAAAAATACAACGGAGTCTCGAGACACTGTATGACGTTTGGAACTCTCGACGTATGCACCGCGAGAGTACAATGTATAGAAATATTTATGCGTCGGTTGTACATTTATAAAAGTCTACATAGAATAATTTTCGTCGCGCTTCGTAGACCGGAACTTTGATGTGCATATATTTATATACTTTTATATACTTCTTTATATATTTTTGAGTCGAATCTCGTTTTCCAGGACTTTGTAACGATGTGAAAAAAGTGAAATAAAAAAATAGACAAGTGCATAAATGGAAAAGAAATTCTGTCTGTACGTTCGAATTTATTTGGCGCTGCACAGAAGTCGAATTTTACTTTTTTATTTTATCTCGCTTTTTCTATCTCTCGCTACGATTCTTTTTCATCTTTTTTTCTCATAGATATATGCACGTTTTAGTCCAGATCCGTTTGCCGTTCTCGAGCTCGACGCAAAACTCTCGTTGACTACGCATGAGAGACGCGGAACAACAGCATCCACCCTGTCGCTCAGAATCCCGAAGAAAACGCGAAAAGATCGAGCAAGTAACGGTTGAAGGAAAAAAAGATAAAAAGAAATAATACCGCGTCGCAAGGAACGAACCGGAAAAGAGGAACCGACGGGAATGCGAGCGAATGGAAAAGTTGCAAAACTTTCGCTCTATCAACGTTGAAAATTTTCTATTTTCATTATTTACGCTCTACTGTTGAAATTTCTTACCCGGTCAACCAGCGTGAAATTTTTCAGGAACTTGTTGAAAAGTTTATATTTTGATTTTCTTCGGATATTTCATTCTCTCGAACTCTTGCGTAAGGAAATCTCGAAAAACAAGTTTTTATCATTTTTCCAATCTTATTTGTCGTCGCGATCAACTAGAAAATCGGAGTTTTCGATAAATTTTTTTTGTTTTTAAAAGGATTCGAAAAATTGAGATTTTTTTCTTCTTATTGTTTCTTTTTATCTCAATTAGAGATTGAAATTATTTTAACTATTGAATTTTATTATTTATTGATTTATTGATTCATTGATTGTTTGATTTATTCAATTCTTTATTTATGTATTTATTCATTTATTATTGAACTGAGAACAAAATCTTGTTGGAATTTTGGTGAATCGAATTTTCAAAAACGTAAATATTCCGGATTTTTTGTGTAAATTAATATTTCAAAGTATTATTTTTTCATTATTAAAATAATTTTTGCACCGGAGCTCGTGGCGAATCCAAGGTTTTTGAAATAGGTGAACAAAAGTAAAAAGAAAAAAAATTCCATATCGAACATGGGAAAACGAAAAGGGCTGTCCAAATCTCGAAGATGGCGAGAGAAATGAAAAAGGCTCACGGTTTCGATTACGAGAGAAAAATAGAACTGCAGAAAAGGAAACAGCGGGAATCCTAGGAGTTTTGGAGGCTAACGCCTAGCGAGTTTTTCTCGGCTGGCTCGATCCCTCGGGATACAACGGCGAGAAAGAAAGTCCATTCTCTCTTTCTTGTTTCATTTTTTTCTCTCTTTTCTTCCCCTCTTCTTATTTCTCCCCATGCGTCTCGGGGCTGTCCAAAGTGAATTCTAGAGTAATTCCTACTCTCGTTCTTCGTTCGTTTATTCATCGTTTAATTTAAAGACAAAATATTTATCAACTCAAAATTCAACTTTAATGACACGAGAAATTAAACTTTCACGAGTTTTCACGAAACTTAAGACAATTTTTATTAAAAGACCAGTGTAAGACGTGAAAAAAAAAAATTCAGCCTCTCATAAGCAATCCGTTAAATTTTTGTCGCGAATCTCAAATTCTGCGGAGACCCTCGAAACTTAATTTTTTTTCTCGAACATTCACTTCCCAAACAAGTTTTTTTTTATTGTTTTCAAAATTCCATATTGTTCCGAACAAAAAAACTGTTCAAAAAGGCCCAATTCGACATTTTAATTTTGAAAAATTCATCATTTTGTTAAATTCCATCAAAAAACAAAAACCCTCCTCCCCGAGAAAAAAGAAAGACTGATTTTCGGATTTTATTCAATGAGCAAAAAATAATCATGAAAATCGCAATGTTTATGCTTCTCAGTTACACAGAAATTAATTGACATCAGAATTAATTCAGATTCTTCAATCAATCAATTGAAAATAATGTCGAAAATAATCATAAAATATATTATAAAAAAAAGAACAACCCACACGGAAATTTGATCAACACGTCCCTCCAATTCCGTTCTATTTATTAGTATCAATTTTTCTTTATAAATAAAAATTAAAAAAAGCAAGGAGAAAAAAAAAATGGAAAGGTGTCCTCAGCAAGAAGTTATCTCAAGGCGCTATATAAACTGAGAAGAACTCGCTGATTATATTAAATGGCTGGTAAAACGATCTGCTTAACATAGCGTTTATCTGCTCTTCCTTGGTTTTACTACTTTTTCACTGCCTCGTCAGCCATTGCCCATAAAGTCTGGAGCTGCCGTGCGGCGCGCCCTCGCCTCCGGACTCCTTTTCTCTATCTCTCTCTCTCTCTCTCTCTCTCTCTCTCTTTTTCTCATTCAACATCTCCATCTGTCTCACGAAAACCACACAATTTCTCGATACACCTCTTCTCCCAGGCTCTGCATCGTCTCAGTTTTCTTTTTACGCTTTTCTTTCCCTTTCTCTATTTCTTTGCGTTACTTTTCCGCTCCTTCACATCCGTGTCTCATTCTTTCTCTTTTTTTTCTCACTTTTGACCCAAATACACAATCGTTATTCATTTCACTATAAAACTTTTCAGCCTGCACCATTTTTTGTCTCTCCGAAAAGCGCTTTTTGACCCAGTTCATGGATTAAGAAAAATTGGGTTATCTTTTTTTTTTTTTACTCCGTGTTAATAAAGTCACGCGAGCAATAAATCATCCACCGAAATACGATCTTAGAAAAAAATTTCGTCCATTCTCTTTGACCTCCTAATTCGGAATACAAAATTGAAAAAAAATGAGAATGCCCGAACAATTAATTGAAAAAAAAAATAAAAAAACATTCCAACCCCCATTCAAGCGCGACTTCGGAAACGTTTTTTATTCTCATATTTATTTCTCTTGTTTTTTCGATCTTTTTGAACGATTCAGCAAGCAAAAAAAATGGTAATTGAATCTTTTTTTTTAACCATTTCGTTGGACTCGAACTTCAAACTTCTGACGCTACGCTTCAGCGAAATCTTCAGACTGATTTTAACAAGACCGTTTCAAACGAGTTAATTAAAGAGTTTACTAAAACCGTCAAAAATACGATCGATTCTAATGTGTTTTTTTTTTTTACACAGAAAAAATGAAATTAGTGAAAAAACTTGTTGAAAAATGATCTTTTACAAAAGTTGGATAAGAAAAAAAGTAATTAATTCTAAAAGCGAAACTGATCGTTAAAAAATATAAATTTGAACATATAAATATATGTGAATAAATGTAATGTGTACACAAAGAAGAAAGTCGATGGTAAAAGATCGAGAATCCCAGCGGCGTCGTCATCGTCGTCGGGGTCGTTCCCCCTCGGATTGTTCGTGAAGAAATATACATACTCGAGCATATATGCGTGCACGAAGATCGTCGCGCGAGAGGCAATAGCCCGAAGAGTTTTCTCGAGTCTGTGATGAAGAGAATGAAAAAAAAAGAAGAAAAGAAAAGAAAAAAAAAGCAAGGAAAAAGAAGATACTTCGAGGGCTACGAGATTCTCGAACTCCTGTGCGTTTGTGTGTGTCAAGTTAGTGAGAAGAAGAAGGAGAGAGAGAGAGAGAGAAAGAGGCAGAGAAGGAATCGAGTCAGCAGCTTCTCTCGAACGGAATGCTCGCGAGAGATATGTTCGAAGAAGTAAAAGAGTCGAAAAAAAAAACATCTCTTTGTAAAACGTACTTCTAAACACGTTTCGCTGGATCACCGATTTTCAAACGGTGCGAAAATTTTCTTTCCTGTCACTCGATCCCTACAAGAATTTTTCCTTTTTTTTATTTCCTTTTTCTCTCCAACTATCAACGTGACGTTGATTGTTATATTTTTTTGCTTACTTCCATCATTTTAGTTACCATTTTTGAGACCGATGTTTCTGACGTCTATTTGATTTTATTCTGGGTGTTTTTTTCTCGTATCTACGTTCGACGCTTTATCGTTGACTTTTTACCTCGTATTTTGTTGTTACGTCACGTTTTTTTTTCACCAGTAAATACTCTTCTTTGTTCTTCATTATTTTGAGCCATAGGGACATTCGTGAATGAAAAAAAAATGAAATATGAAAAATTTATGGATAAAAAGTCGAATTTTGCGATTTTCCACGAAAAATTTGATTTTCTTGTTCAACTACTGAAAACATAGGATTGGCAATTTTTTCAAAAACTCAATATACTTCAAAGAATTTAAGGGAATTTTTTCAAAATTTTTAGATCGGAATTTTGTGTGTGAAAAAATAAAATAAAATGGATGAAATCTTGTTTACTTCGATTTATTGACAGATCGAAGCTTTCTGTATGTAGGAAAATAAAGAGAACGAGTAAACGATGGACTTGATGTCGTTTCTGGTGCAGCAAAAATCGAGAAAAAGGGAATAAGGAAAAGGGGACGACGCTGTTGCCGTAGGCGTCGAAAAAAATACCCTAAAAGCGAAAACCCCTCGTAGACAAACGTTCGTAGAGAGGACGAACCTTTTTCTTATTCCCCTTCGTACATAAGCATCGAAGAGAGAAAGAGAGAGAGAGAGAGAGGGAAATATATATACAAACGTATCAGTTCCCCTACTGTCGCCAAGGCGAAATAATTGCGCGTTTCGTGGTCTCGTGATCCTTGCATTAAAAGTCATTCAAACACGACATAAAAATGATGTTTACGAGTTTCAAATGGGAAATACAGATGGCTAAGGAGGCGAGTACACCCTCAATGAAAATTGAGGGATTTTTATGAAAAGCCTACGACATTATCGAGAATAATCCTAACGCAGTGGAATTTCGATAAATGATTATTTTCAAATATGCCTTTTTCTTTTCCTTTTTTTGCAGACATCAATAAATCATAGGTTGGAATCGTATTTTTCGGTCCAATTGACCAAATTAGTCCAGTTGGAAAATCGCTCATTCGGAACGATGATAATTCATTTATTCGAGAATAATGCGAACGCAGTGAAATTTTGATAAATCATTATTGAATCGATCGTATTCGAAAACGTCATTTTTACTTTACCCAGAAATTAATGATTCACGAGCAGATTTCATTTTTTTCAAATTAACAAAATTAATCCACTTTGTAAATTATTTCAATAACTTGCCATTTTCTTTTTCGTTCAACTATTTTTTTTATTCACGTATTAATAACAATTTATGTTTACAAATGAATTCGCTTTTATTTACTATTTTTTTAAATTCACGTATTGAAACGATTTAAAAACGATTTTAAACAATCGTTTTACTACGTGATTAAAAAAAAAGTGAAAAAAAATAATAAATGTCCAAACATTCATAAACGAGTGAACGTAATCACAAGAAATGAATTTTATTTTTATTTTTAGCGACTGCTTAGCAACACAATCTAAAAAAGTGAATTTAATTTAATCTCCTAAATCCTCTTTCACTTCGAGCCAACATTTTTTCATCTTCGTAACAATTAATCACAACAGAAAATACTCGATACGAACGCGGCGTGTTCGTGTTTCGATTCCGAGAAACCTTTTTCGACAACGATAAAGAAAAAATAAAGTGGGTGTCACGTATGTATAGCGAAAAAAAAACAAAAAAAGAAAGAAAATACTTGAAGAAAGAAGTGAGATCGTAATGTAAACAATTAGAGAATAGAGGACTCACCGGTTTTTTCCTTTATCTCGCAGAGTACGGAGAACAGCGCCCCCTTCATTCTGTGGCAGTTCAGGGTGTGTTTTCTGTTGACAAACAGACACGACGCTCGATTTATATATACATACATTTTTTTTTTTTTTTACACCTGTATAACCGAACTAATGTCGAACGTGCATAAATAGAACACACTCACTGAATTCTTCGTGTTTTACAATTCATGAGCATTGACTATTATAAAAGAGGAAGAAAAAGAAAGAGAGAAGAAAAAAAAGTACAACACCAAGTGTCTGAGATCCGAGTAAACACAGGTGGAAAAATATAGAATATTTATCACCCTTGTGTCATTCTGTTATCACGTATTTTTGTGGATTCCACAATTTACATTTATTAGAATGGTAGATCGATTACGAAACTATGCTTTTCGAGTTACAAAACATTTATGCGCAATAAATGGATTTTCTATTTAAAGAGAGAAAAAAAAACGATAACGATCGAGACACAACGTGACATTAAAATGTCGAGAATTAAATTTTATTTCTATTTTTTAATATCACTCGACGTTTTTATAATATAACCTCATTCTTGTTTATTCTTTCTTCAATTTTATTATTCTCAATTTTTCGGGTTTCTCTCTAAATATTGTTGGCACTTATTCGCACGTTTCTCAAGATCGATTCTCTGTTCGTTGACAGATGACAATCCTTGCGTTGGGAAACATCATCAAGTCTGTCACATCGTTTTTATTCTTCATTCATCAATTTCCAAGTAACTATTTTTATTCCTGAAGGATTCCTAAGTTTCTAGAGATTTTTGAAACTAATATTTTTCGATTTATCGATGTGCGATGGAACGCCCCATATACTTGTATGTTTCACTATATTGACAACGAAGACGAAAAGTTTCGAAAGTTATTTTTCGATTTCAGAAGTGACCAAATTCCTAGCAATTTTGTTGAATTATTTTGTCTATAAGAAAAATAAAAGAGAATCAAACAAAGTTGCCAAACAAATGGTGGAAACTGCATCTCTGAATAAAAAAGAGAAAATCATTGGATTGCAAATCAGTTTTTTTTTAGCAGCTTTAAAATTTCTTAAATTTCTCAATGTCTTCGTAGCAAGAACGAAAACAAATATTCCAACTGTCTTTTTTTATTCGCGGTAACAAAATATATCGTAAAATACAATAATAATTAAAAAAAAGATTTCCATTGCACTCGCGGAAGCTGAAAAGTTGAGGATCATAAAGAGATTATGATTATTATTCACCTCGCTTGTGCTTCGTCCAAGCTCTGATCTGTGATATTCATAATCTGCTGTAGAATTTCGCCGATGTCCTGTTTTCGTGCTTCGACGCTTTGATCGGGACCCTGGGTCGCCGAACCGTCGGCGGGGCCCATGCTACCGTAACCGCCGGTATTCTGGGCTCCCTGACCCTGCTGTCCACCCATAAGACTAACGCTTGAACCACCGTGTTGCAGCATCCTACCAGTATCATCCATCAACCGTTTAAACTATTTCACCGAGATCCTCGCACGATTAAAAATCGATTCCCTTTTTATGAAGGAATCGTTCTTTCAATTGCGTAAACACGCTCGTATCACTGGTTCGATTAGATCAATCGCACTTGATATTTCACTTTTTTTCAACGCTCCATACTTTCAAAACAATACGTCACCGAACTTTTAGTCGAAATATTATTATTATCTTAGCACGTGTCTCAAAATTAATAATCCACGGACACACGAACGCACACAAAGTCCAGCGCACATCAAATCCTCGTATTTTTATCTTCAATTTCTCCTCGGAGGAGCATACTTAGCAAAAATATGAACGTATATATATATATATTTATATATGACTATATATATATGTATATATATTGTCACTGTGTTTTTTTTTAGGAGTCGCAGCCACAAACTATTCACCGAACCGCCCGTGTACAATCTAGTTTCGTATATTCTTTGAGGTTATGTGACGCCAACTTTTTTCTGTGGTAGTCGTAGCACTTCTCAATATACTCAAAAATTCCTCGCGCACTAATTCACCAAGGAATCTGTATACATATATATATTTCGAGAATGACGCTTCTCTCCACCCAATCTCCTCAGCCTCACTCACTCAACGATCTCTCTTTAGCTTTGTTGCTTGATATTCGCGCGATTCTCGACTATTTTTATTCAAATAACAAAACGCACCGAGGATGTTCGAATTAATCTCGCTATTTGTTTCGAAATTCTGAAATAAACATTAAACACCTCGGAAGTATACGATGCAGTATTAGTATACGTTAGTTTCCTCTTTTAAGTCTCTTTTTGTCGTAGTTTATTTTTCTTACCGCGATGGAAAAGCACCACCGGGCATATAAAATGGCGTCTATTTGACGGATTGTCGAATATTTCTTTATATATTTATTTCTTCTTTATTCTTAATAGTATTTACTCCGTTGTAGATATTATTATTATTTATTTTTCTTTAAATTACGTATACACGTTTTCAAGGTCGCTCTGTTTGCGGCGATACCCCTCCCGGCCGAGGGGTCACTGTCTACTACTGCCTCTCGTCACCACGGTGATCCTCAAAACCTTACTCTCCTCCACTTCGCCGCCGTTTCTCGCATCAGTTTCCCTCTCTTTCTCTCTCTCTCTCTCTCTCTCTTTCGTTTTTATGCTGCAACGGCCCAGCGCTCTCTCTCTCTCTCTCACTCACTCACTCGCGCCATCTACCGGCGTCAACTCTGCTTCTTTCGTTGGCCGAACGTTTCGACTAAAGCGACGCTACTCCGAACCCGTCCCATCAAAAACACACACAATTCTCACGCTTTTCATTTACTCCGCTGTGCCTTTTTCATTCGCGATTATTTTTTCCCACGTCACTTCACTCCTCGATTCCTTCCGGTCAATTCTTTCTATCGGATTATTTCTTACTAGTATTATGGACCATTTGACGCTTCACCAAAAAATCACCGTACGCAACAAACATCACCTCTCTGGATGCACCCACTACTTTCTTCCTCTGTCTCTCTTTCTCTTTTTACCCCTCCTTCCCTCTGTCCCTCTTTTTTACTCCGCCTTACAAAGCAATGCACCATATATAGCAGTTTGTCTCGCACTTTTGCACACTCGCTTCTCCCGATCCAACGAATCCTCGTGTTATTTTAACCTTTTTTTCCTCCGTTTCTGCCCAAACTACATGCACCGGGCTGATTTTGTGTTTGTTGTCGGTGTCTGGCGGCCATCATAACAACAACCAATCACAATCTCTCCTTTCCGCATCTTTCTTCAACGTTTTAAAAAGATTCGTACAATCGAAAATAGAAAATAGAATGAACACGAAGATTAACATTTATTTATCTGATAGCGTTACTAACGATTCGTTTCGCCGCAGCGCTGGCATCGCTTTTGCACCAGACAGAAATCATTCGAAACAACTATCAATATATTTACTCGAAAAAGATTACTTGAAGTGGCACTTACTCAGCGGTTAATAAATTTTATATTTTTATGATGGCTTAGCTTTGTTTGGGCAATTTTATGACGGTATTATTATCGTATTCGACATAATGGTTTGTTGATAATTGACAAAGTTAACAGAACGTAATTCGAAAGTTATTTTTTTTATCGACTAGAAGTCAATTTATAAATACATGAGCTAATTTACTGAGCCTTCCAATAAAAGAGGTTCTGGAAATGCTCGAATGCAGAACACAAAAAAACTATTCTTTCTTTAAAGTGATTTCCAAATCGCAATTCTTGGCAGAAAAAAATAGTAATAAGAGAAAGACGAGACTTTTCGCGATATTGGAATTTATTTATTAACAATTTATTAACCTCAGGACGGGTAAGCTAACGAATTCGAAATGTAACTTGAGGTAATCAACCGGCAGAGGCGCCAGCGTATTTTGTCGAGCATAGAGAAGCAAGATGCGTGAAGCGCGCAGCGCCGCGTTCTGGACGACAGACGGAAGAACATATGTTTAAGCCCAGTTGCGCACGCGCGTTCATTGCTTCCGTGACCGTACCTATAAGCCATCTTTTCCCCGAAGTCAAACGCAAAAGTGATTGTTTTTTCAACTTTAGGTCTTATTTAAACGAAAACTTTTTATTAATGTCAGAGCCACAGTCCGCGCTTCTACTAAGAAAACAATTAGCAGGTACGGTTTAATGAATTGTTGAGAACGTATTGTGTATATTAGTTGGAGATTCGGGTGCGTGAGTGTGTATGTGCGTGTGTGGGTGTGAGGTATGACTGTGATGGAAGTCGTGACGAAAAACCGGGCCCATTTTTTTTTCTTTTATTTTTGCCAATCGAGACTGAACGACCTCGCTCGGGCTTTATGATAAAATCCTCCATAATTTCGCCACTTTTTTGCCATCAGTAGCGTCAAGATAAATGTATCTCCATTTCTTTGCTCCACTCCGAAAAAAAGGCACGACATTTCGTTTTTTCGAATTTATTCTCTTCGCATAAGCAATGTCCAAAGAGCTCATTTTTTTTGCCTCCTTTTGCAAATTCTAAGTACACGCGGGTCGTTAGCCGAGACCCGGTGGTGTGAAAATCAATATGAGGTCGTCCACCATGGTTGAACGTTAACCTCTAGAATTCGCAGCCATCGTTCTCGCACTCTTTCTCCTCGCCTTCCAACACGATTCTCTCTCTTTTTAGCCCCGTTGCGAAATTTTTTATCTCCCGGCAACTACTCGGGGCTAATATCCTCGAGGACTATCTTTATCCTTTCCTCTTTCTTTCCAAATTCTCTTTCTCTCACTTTCTATCTTTCTCTCTTTGTCGCTTTACACACATCGCAACGATCGTTGTCCGGAGCACGCCGGCTTTATAATATAGCTCCCGAGACTAAAATAATGAGCAACCATTTTATTTATAGAATTTTTCACTCTACTCTCATTCTCAAATGCTGCAGAAAATAATAACGAAAAAATCAAAGAATAAAGAATATAAAATATTACACGAGCCAAGTTATTATACGCTTCGACGGGCTCGTCGCGAATCCTGAAGGTCAATCTTCCTACTTTTTTCGTCTTTTTTTTTCTTTTTTTTTTTCGTATTCCCACAGATTCGCAACTTGAAGCGTGCGCCACCGAAAACTCGACATTTTTGTCTCGGCTCCACCCAAATTTTTGGCTTTTTTTTCTCAGCTATTTCGCGGAAAGACATGGTTTTCGAGATGAAACAAAATGTCGTTTCTGTACATAACCTATTTATTTAAATCATTGCCACAATTTTTTTTTTTTTCACGAACAAAGAAACTCGCTCAATTTTTAGTTTTTTTTTCTCAATCCTTTATCTTTCATTCAAAGGACTCTTCATGAACATGAAATTTGAATAAACTTGTGTCACAGCCAAGAACTCATTTTTGATGAAACAACAATTTTTTTTATTGTCCCCCGTGCAGGATATATTTTTTTTTTTCATAATGCTCCCAAAAGGAATATTTATGACACTTTTATGATTTTTTAATCTCATTTCGTTACCAGATCTCGCAGAGAGACTCCGACTCAACGTTGCATAATTATTATGCCACAAATTTGAATACAATTTTGCGACAGACTGGAAAGGATTATCGTTACAAAGTGTTTTTTTTTCTTAGCACAATTGCTTCTCATGATAATGATTTACTTTCTTTTCAGAATTGAATAAAAACCCAGTTGAAGGGTTTTCAGCTGGTCTAATCGACGACAATGATATATATCGCTGGGAAGTGCTTATTATTGGACCTCCGGACACATTGTAGTGAGTACACAATTTTTTTTCCCTCAATAGCGAGTTTAACGAGGTTCGACAGCCACAATCGTTGAAGTATATACAAAGTAACGGTAAAATGATCGAATACAATTTTTCCAAGATAATTTTTTTGAAATTTTGCGTGAATCTTCTCGAGCATCGTATTGTAATGTGTCAAAAATTTGAGAAGGTTTCACCGTCTGGTAATCGAGATGTTCGGTGTTTAAAATGGCAACTTTGACACGAGGTCTTGTGGGAAGTTACGAAAAAAGACGATACTTTACAACTAATAACTCGATTTCTTAACGATCAAGCTTCCTCAATTTTGACCCACAGTTGAGTATGGTTGTTAAGAAGATTCATACGAATTTCAAACAATTAAACTTGGAGTTTATCGAACGCATGAGAAACAATCAAACCTCATTAAGAAAATACTCTCCATATGATAATCAATAAAAAAGAAATGTCAAATTCTCACCATTGGAACTTGTACAATGATTTTTGCAGCGAGGGAGGGTTCTTCAAAGCGCATTTACTATTCCCCAAAGAGTATCCACTCAGGCCACCAAGAATGAAATTCATCACAGAAATTTGGCATCCCAACAGTAAGTTCTCCATTTATATTAATACTCGACTTAATTTTCTCAATGTATACAATATTTTTTATTTACATTTTTTTATGCTTTGTTTCTACGTTGATTGACAATTTCTGACGTTTTTGAAGCCTGAAGAGCAGGCTCCATTAAAAAAAATGTTATTAACTGTTCTCGAAAGTTTGAATCTTTTGGATTATCCGACAAAACTACTTACAGATTTGCATGAAAAAAAATGATATCCAGTCAAAGAGATATAAAACTTGGAAATGATCTCTTTTCTTTTATTTTCAAGATTCCTACGAAAGATTTTGCATTGAATCGTTTTACGATAATATTTATATTTTTTACAGTTGAGAAGAACGGGGATGTTTGCATATCCATTTTGCACGAGCCTGGCGATGATAAATGGGGCTACGAAAAAGCGTCTGAGCGATGGTTACCAGTTCACACGGTCGAAACAATTTTAATCAGTGTCATAAGTATGCTGGCTGATCCAAACGACGAGAGTCCTGCCAACGTGGACGCTGCTGTACGTTTTTATTTAAATACAAAAAAACATAATTATCCAGGAATCGTCAATTCATAACCCGAGAAAATCTTGTTGTTTCGTTCGATCGTTAAATGAGGAAAATTATAAATTCTTCTCTCGAATACTGAAGCCTAAATTTCGTAAATGGCTCATACGTTTCGTTATTATACATTTTTTTTAAAAGTTCCACATGCAATGGACGATTTTATCAAAACAATTCACGATGTGATTGATTTTTCGAGCATATTATTTCATTATTATTTGTTGAAATAACTATTTTGTTTTCTGTTTATATCCATTTTTCTATTAATTCATTAATAATTAATATCAATATAAATATTAATAATAATTTATTCATAATAATAATAATCATGTTATTAATTATTATATTTATATTAATATATATTATTTTCCATCAATTTGTTATTATTTTTCTGTTAATAATCTATTTATTGTATTACAGAAAGAGTGGAGGGAAAGTTATTCGGAATTCAAACGAAAGGTTGCGAGGTGTGTGCGAAAAAGCCAAGAGGAATGTTTGTAGGGGAGGGGAAGGAAAGAATATTCAAACGGAAAGACTTATTTAATTCTGGTGAGTTTAGGACAATATTTATTTTTCCAATCACCTCTATCTTATTTTTTCAATGCATTTCCTTCAATTCGATTATATTTCCTATCGATATTTCATGTTATTTTGATAATTGACCTTTTTTGCTTTTACTATTGCCAGATAAATTGAATCCTGTTTGAATTGTTCGAGCATTTTTTAAATTACAACTTTTCCAATTGTTTTATTGTCTGCAATTCTAAACATAAATTCAAATTTTCGGAAGTTGCAACGTTAAGTAATTTTCGAGAATTTCCCTTTTTTCGTTATCGTCACATTCATGATCCTTGTGAATTTTTTCCGCGAGCATGCGAGCGAAGTTCACGTTTTGACAATCGATGTTTTACTGAAAACAGGGAAGCCGCGAGCACTGTAGAATTAAATCGAAGTTGAGCATAACGCTGACCCGACATCAGTGCCACTGGGGCCCATCCACAAGCCGAAAACAAGAGACAAAAAAATGAAAAGCGAAAGACAAAAAAAAATAGAATAAAAAAACACACAGACAAAAAAATCTACATGAACCAAGAACGTGAAAGGATAGAGAGGGAGAGAGAGAGAGAGAGAGAGAGAGCGTCGTCACCAGGATTAAAATGGGACTGTCATTCGACAGCAGTTTTGTTTTATGTCTATGAAGAATTGCCACCGATCATACCATCCATCGAAACACAAAAGAATAAGAAAAATAAAAACAAAGAATCACAAGGAATAAATACACCCTGAAGCTCACATTTTACATGATGAAAATTTCAAGAAAACGAAATGAAGATAAATAACGAATGAAGAAAAAAACAAAACAAAAGAAAAAAAAAGAAACTTACCAGCTAAAAACTACTTTACGACTATACATAATACAAAAAATCATCTGTACGAATACTACTTTAATATTAATAGTTATTGTAAACTCGAACTTATATCCCGCCCCGGAATTATCTTAAATTCCGTTGCCCAAAAGTTTAACCTGCCAAACGCGCTCCTACCATTATCGCTGCTCCCACCTTTTCCGCTCTCCTGCCCTTCTGCCCGCCCCACAATCCTCTTGTAATTTAAAATAATGCTTAATTTGATGATTCAATAACAATTTCCTAGCGTTGTTTCGTATTTTCTTACTTTCGTAAATATAAATAAATTTTTGTAAAGTCAAATAAGCAGGATGCAATAATACGTCGATGTAATGAAACGTAAGAAAAGTGGGAGGGAAAAGGGCTCTGGTTCTTTTCCCTCGCAAGCTAAATTCCTTATGACAAATGCTAAAAGATTTTCTTTCTGCTTGTTTATCATGAAACTACCTCGAAACGAGATCCTTCGTTTCTTGCCATAGCCTCATTATTCAAAAGATAAATATTACTTTCGTGAAATCGTCGAGAAAAGGTTAATAATAAACGAAAAAATCTCAGTTTAATCCTCATTTCGTTAATCACGGAGTTCAAGAACATTATCGAATATTCATTCTTCATATGTTCTTATTTCCGATGACATTGCAGGTTTATTATTAAATACATGTTTGGCTTTGATCGTCGATGATTCTCTAATGACTGAGACCGTGATTTTTTTATTTCTACTCGATGATAATGCTGACACGGTTTACAACGAGTAATCAGTTCTTTTTTGCTTTGTTTTGAATTTTCATTACCAATCTTCAGATGTGCGATCTATTATTGCTCCATGTTTCAATCGTTTTTTAAATTTTTGATACATCGAACCAGCGAACTGTTTTACTTTTAATTGTCGGTTATTTGGGCCTGTATTTCGACTAAACTGATGAGGTTTGCCAAAGTAACCGAAATCAATAGACACCCGAATTACGAAGGAAAAAAATATATTTATTCAGAGAGACTCTCCCCGTACACGATTTTGAATTTTTCATGAATTACATAAAGCAAAGTTTCAATGGATATGCGAACTGTGAACGTAAAAAAAATGTTTATTTCGTATTGATATTGCTTTTGGAACAGCAACGTATTCAACAGTCTTCAATAGAAAGTTTAAACATTAAGCGAACGCTAAAGTCCAAACTCTTTCGAACACCTTTTATAAAATCTCTTAAAAATCTTTGACCCTTTCGGTACGGACATTTCGATCGATTTCGGCGGCAACAATATTAGCCCAACGTCATTTTTCATTCAACTTTTTATTGGCAAGCTGCATGCTTGTTTTCGTTATGTTTGTTTGGAAATGCAGTTTGAAGCATTATTTTCACAGTTTTGCTTGCAAATTATTGTCCGTGTTCTGGGTAAATTGTAAAACTACGTTCAAATATGATCCGCGAGATCGATTAATCAATATTCTTTCCAAATCCGTTATTATCTTTGATAATTTTTCATTGTTTATTTCGTAGATTGAAGACTTTCCCGACGAATTTATTGCACCGTTCGCTACTAAACTGACCAACGTCGTTTGATAGAGATCCAACGACAACGTGTAAGGATGCTGCACCAGACTTTCCTCCTCGAATAACAGTTTCTCCGCTCGTTTTTGACATTCCTTCAATATTGGCTTCTCTGTTCTTTCGCCCATGCTCGTGTCGTCCCACTTTAATCGAACAGAAATAAAAATCAGTTTTTAATTCAAATCGTTGCAAAAATCTCATCAAAGATTTTTTCCGCATGAGTTATCATCAAAATCTTGATTATTTGTGTTTTGCAAAAATCTGCAAGAATTCAACTCCCTCCAAAATGTTATTTTTTCGAGTATAAATATAAAAAATTGGCCATCCTTCAAATTCTCACATGAAAAACGCAAAATTACTCTTGACAAATTTCAAAGTAATGGGATGCACTGTTTTCCATTTTTTCGTGAATCGATTTCGAAAGATGGAACAATTTCTCAACAAAGTCATTTTTTAAGACAAAAATTCAATTATTCGTTGAATACTTTTTAGTCAAACAATCATTTAAGGAGGAATTAAAAAAAAAAATATTTTCCATTCACAGGATCCTGATTTTTTTAATAGATTTTTTTCCAAAGAACCACCAGTAAACTTCGGTCAAAATTCACGTCTAAAAGTCCTTTAAAAATGTCAATAAAAAAAAAAAGTGTTAGGAGAAAACTCACTTGTGACAAAACGGTACAAACGACGTAGGCAGCGACGGTGTACGGTGTCATGAGATTACGCAAAAGTTCGTACAATTTCGAGTTTTTGCCGGGGGTAAAACAGTCATTTTCCAAATGTAAACAATTTTCTTTCGTCAAGAAAGATATGCTGTCATCGAATTCGGCTTCGACGTCGAACCTGGTGACGTCCAAGGGTATCGCAAATTCTGTACTGAGTAACGTTCTGAGGAAAAAGTATTGCTGAAATGCATTTTCTGTGAAAGAAAAAAAACCAAACATGGATTCATCATTTAATATGATTATTTGAACAACGAATTTGACAATAATCACTGTCACTCTAAAGTTTTCTTCTCACCCCTTGTAATGCCTGCTCGTTGAATAGCGAGAACGCACATGGAAGGTTTCGCGAACACGGCAAAAGTGGGATTTACGTAAATCGCAAGATTAACGGTAGGCAGGCTTATTCTCATAGTTCGATTCTCCAAAAGATGACCTTTGACATTACGATTTTTGTTTGAGTGCGTTTCGCGGTGTCTGTCCTTGAGAACTAAATGTGTTTTCGCGTCAAAGCCCAAAAGATCTTTGTGTACATTCAGAGATTCGATTATTTCGTCACTCTCGGTTTTAAAGTTGTCATCAGCACTGGAAAAAAAAAAGTTGCTCAGTTATTTCCTCGTTATTATCATTATTGATATTTTTTTCACCGACTACAAGAGAAGTTATTAAAGTGTTTGCATTGTTTTTTGAGTGAAAAAAAAGTCTGACTAATTAATCTATCCACACATTGGCAATTCATCGTTAAAGTAATTCTATCGTGACATCAATATCGAAAAATTGTTTTTCAGTTTTTCTCACATACAAAATAGTTTGCGGGCATAAGTTAATTAAGAAAAGTTGTTGTAAATTGACCAAAGAACAACATACTCCAAATTCAAGGTCATCCAAGCCAACATGTACTTGCTGTATAATTACAAAAACTGCCAACATTTCTTTCTTTAGATTTTTCTGAAAAACCGAATGTAGCTTCTCTGTTGTTGCGTCAAAATGTATGCAAAGCTTTAGAAGTCTTCACCATTTAGGAGTCAAAATATTTATTGACGAAAATTCAACTTTTAACCCGAGCTCTTACGAGAGACGACCGAAAATTGTGATTTTTACTAATAAATATCCGAACGTTCCGCTTGGTGAAACCTTCTAAAATTTATGACCCACGTGCATATGACATTAAAGAAGATTTATCCAAATTTTCAACAAAATCTTAAGAAAATGATATAACGATAGAACTATGTTAACACAGCAAAAGAAAATCCTTCGTGTTCCAAGGATACAAACTTCGTCACGACGAAATACATTTTTTTTCTTACTTTTGAATTTTGGGCGAAACTATAGCTCCCAACGAATCGCTCATAATATCTCGTAGCCAGCAATAATCCTTGACGAGAGTATCAATGGTGTAAGGATCGTCCGGATACGATTGTACTCTCTCGTTGTAAAGCACCGCTATCAGATTAAATGGTGTGAAGACGGTATTCTCCTTGTGTTTATTGATAATCTCGAAAGCAAGTTTCGTCACTACCTCCGCAGGTAGTTTAGCGTTTGGTGCAAGTGCAACCATTTTACGAATTGATGAATTAACGTATTCGCGAGCAGAAATTGGTGGCGCTATGTTGAAATAAACGTGACCGTGGGCCTGTGGCTCTCGCAATATCGACAACGAACGAAACAGTCCAGTCGTCGTTTCTGCTGGTTTTGGCTCACCCAATAACTCATATGCAAATAATAATTCTTCGAGTGGCCGGTCGTAAGATATGCTCATTGGTATAAAATGTATATCTGGTACGTCTCCTTGGAACAGACCTTCTAAAATCATCGCCAAAAGTCCTGAAATCATGAAAAAATCAACACTTTACTAAATATTTCTTAAAAAATCGTTGCGTAGGAATTTTTTAATTTTTTAATGAAAATTATTGGTAAACGACTCGAAAAAATTTTCATTTTTCATGGTACTTCGTATTTACAAGCCATCAATCCTGAGAAAAGATTCAACAGAATATGAATGAATTTTATGAACGAAATCGTTAAAATTAACAATTTGAGAACAGAAAGATTATAATAAAAAATTCAACTCATTTCCAGCGGAGAATTTTTCAACAGGCATTCTGTAAAGATTTTTACAAAAAATCTATAAAGTCTTCAAAAACTGATGTTCGTGTTATACAAATTTTCCATTTAATAATGCATTTTCCTTGATTTGAGTTGAAAGGAATGAAAAAAAAGGTAAGAATTACCGTATTTGGGGGCAAGACTTTTTTGACTCCTGCTTCTGGTTCCCTCGATAAAAAATTCAATGGCTCTGTCGCTATGGGCCACCAGGGAAGCGATGTAGGCCCGGAATATTTCTTTGTATAAAACATCGGTTGAAAAACTGCGGCGCATGTAGAAAGCTCCAGTTTTCCTCAATAATTCTCCAACTATTTGCATCCGATAAAAATCCATGCCACTCGCTATGTTAGGCAGGGCCATATCGTGCGAGAATAAAATGTATGACATGAGCACAAAATCCAAATAACTTCTGTGGGTCAGCGCGTAGACGTACTGAACTTTCGAATCGCCCATTTGCGACCTCAGTTCCATTATGTACTTTTGGTTCACGCGGAAGCTCAGGAGAATCCTTTTCAGGACTTTCACTACAAGTAGACCTGTAGTAAAAAAAACATTTTTGAAGTTTCACTAATCAGGGCGCAAAGTTTTGTTATTTGTAAATCATTTCAATGTACAATTGATGGATCAGAGCCAATTCGACAGATTTTCAACCGACAAACTCGAAGTTTATTTATTCAAGTTTTTTTTTTAAAGCGATGCAAAGTTAAAATATAATATCTTTGAAATAGAATATCAAGAGACGCAGCAATGCTTCAGTATTAAATAAAAAAATTTAAGTACCAAATTTTAGATTGAATATACAATGAAAAATGGATTTTCATAAATGCATTTCCTTCTTGAGTCCATTTATTGATATGAACGACTTGGACCTTGAAAGGATTTGTGAGATGAGAGAGAATTTTTTTTGTACATTCATCTTTTTGTTCATTAGTCAATAACTCTTGATATTTTATGCAATGATGATGAGTAGTAAAAAGTAAAAAACTCATGGATGTCAACTGAAATATAAACAGAGGTGAAATTCAAGGAAAATTATAAAAAATCCAATTTATATTCAAATTATGCACTTTCAGAATCTCGATTAGAACAAATTTGAAAAACTCAATGTTTTACTGAACTTCGATCGACAGGAATGTACACAATTATTACTAATTATTCACTGATTAATTATTAATAATCGGACATAACTGTTGATATAATTAGAAGTGAGAATTGTAAATGAGAAGTTCATTTCAAACATAATTACGTTTCCATAGAGCTTAAAGTTCATTTGCAGTGGTATAAGAATTTTAATATGTTTATTTAATATTAAATAATTGAAATTATAATTAGAATTGTAAAAATGTCAAAAATTCAAAATGTATGAATGAAAAAATTTGTTTGTGTCATTCTGACGATGTAAACTGCAATAATTGTTCTGTTTGATTTTCAATTAGAATGTCAGTTTATCTGGATTTACTCGAGAAGAAAGTTAGCAGTTCTAGAAATGAAGTGGTCGGACTTGTCGGAAAAAAATATTTACCTATCCAGCGGACAGTAGGAAGATGCGCTTTGCTGGCCATTTCTTCCAGCATATCACAAGCTTCCCTCTGAATAACAGATTTGTCGACATTTCTAGCTGCAGCGAGAGTTTCGATGGTGAGAAGAACCCTGGGCGTCACAAGTGCTTCTTGGATAGCTCGTGACCTGGAGTATTTTTCTTCCGGTGGCAAAGAATGGGGAGCAAGGGGCTCCATGGGTCGTGAAATCCATAAAAGATCGGATTCCTTACGCCTATCGACGAGAAGATCGACGAACTCAGATTTTCGTTCCATATTTTCGAAGGGAAATTTGACACAGTGAAGATGCGACGTTGATAAGTGCCTAACTCGACTGTGTTTTGAAACGTTTAATTCTTATTTTTACCATTCGTCAATTTGTTCAGTCTCTCACTCTCACGCACAGTGCAAATATTCACTCTCATCAGCCAGCGCCCAAATACGCATTAGTAACGACAAAACAAAGTCCAACGACAACCGACATTTCCAATTCTAATTAACGTGACGTGAGTGCGTCTTATTGACTTCAAGCCTAGCTCAATGTTTGGCTTGTTCAAGAAAGAAAACGAAATAGAAAAAAAAACACAATGGATACCGTTGAGAAAAGAACGCGCACACAATTTTATTTCGCATACACACGCGAGAACGAGGGTCGTCTGCTAGATTCTGACAGCCGCTATTGGCGGCTTGATTTGTACGTTTTTTTATTCGCTTGTTTGACCGCCGGTACCACGCGATCGAATACCTAATGAATTTGATCTCCCCACTTTTAGACGCGCGCCTCTCCTCTTCCCTCCGCCCCTTGCCCCGCCGATCGAAATAGTGCGTTCAATTTAAAAAATGCATTATTAGCAAAATTGCCCCACAGCAACGGAGAATTAGTATGTCACAACAGTTTTGAACAGGAAATTCTTTTTTTTTAATTCGACTACGACATCAAAAATTCACCGTTATTTGAAATAAGAAAAACAAAAAAAAATAGGACACTGGAAAAGAGACGAGTTTACGACGCCTTTGTTGCAATTCCGAGTCGCTTTTTCGCGATCGTAGTTCCATCTGGTTTCATACCATTTACTATCTTGGAAATTGTGTTTTTCTCTTTGTTTGATAAGTTTTACCTGGTTCTACTGCTTGGACAGCGTTATGCAACTCTTTTAATTGACTTTTTGATTGCGATCGATTATGTGTAATTGCCATGCATTTGCTATAGTGCGATGCTAAAGCAACGGCAATAAAATTATACATTGTCACATACGAAATTACAAAAAAATAAAATCTATAAGAATTATAGAAGAACATACTTTTGAGGATCGCGTCATTTTATCGTTTATCTTTTTTAATTCAATATTTACGGGCAAACATGTTTTTCTATTTTTCTACTGTCCCAAAAATTCGAATAACAAAGTTTTCAATGTTTTTGAATCATCCATTATCCCCTTATCGCGTATTTATACAGGTTTATCTAAAATGTACTTTTGTACTCTACCGAGTCTCTTGATGATACAGAGCGAAGTTGATTGAACAACGGAGTTCAAAATGTTTGACCGACTGAGATCAGCTGTTTACATTTATGTCAATTTCCGCTACTTACAGCTAAAAAGCCGAATGCCCGGCACGCACGTTTTCATCGTTTTTACAAACAGGAAAAACACGAACAATAGTGATTAATCGAAGGCACATTTCACATTGTGTTTATCATTGCATTCAACGAAATTGATTTCCGGATTATTCAACAATCCGAAACGAATATTTCGTGATGTCGTGGCGAGACAACAAAGAAACGAGAGGTTATTCCCGGTCTGGCGGTAGAGGATATCGTGGCAATCGTCGCGAAGGATATTCGCGGATTGGAAAACGAAATTCATCGGAAAACGAAAATGGGGATGGCGGTCGTAATCAACAATCCGGTCAGCCATGTCCGGAAGGAATTTTACTTTTGTTCGTGTTAAACGAAATATAGCTATTCACGGAATCTCGAGCCAAAAAACGATAAATCCACTTTCGCAGCTTTTTACATTTTTTCACAGTTAATAAAAAAAATATAATTCCCGTCTAATTATTTCGTCAGAAATCTTTCAAAACAAAATAAAATTGAGACGCTTCCAAAGTTTTTCCACGGTCGCCGCTGTGAACTCTAATTCATTCGAATCAAAGTTGGCACCGATCGAATTTATTCCTTGGAATAAAAATCGATCGAAATTATCATGAATAATTATAAAAAGTGAATTTATCAACTTTCTCTGACCCTCTCCGTTCAGTTGTATAAATAAATGAAAAAACTAACACATAAAATGCATTTGCACAACAGGAGGATATCGCGGTGGAGGTGGAAATCATCGAAGGCCGTTCAAGCGTCACGGCCCGTCAAATAATTCGCACGACAGCAAGCGAACGAAGTTTGAAGTTGGCCATCGTTTGAAAGAAGGAGACGTTGGAGTGACTGAGTTTATCGGCAGCCACCAACGTTTTGGTGGAATATTAAAAGAGCGTTTTAGCGATTTCCACGTAAACGAGATAAGCTGCGACGGAGAAATATGCAGATTGACGAACGAGGACATTCCCCCAGAGCCGGAGGAGGTGAGCAAGCCCGAAGAAAACGTACCGGCTGAGTTGAGGGAACAGTTGGACGAGTTTTCGAAGCCGGACAGCGAGAAATCGGTGATGGAAATCGACGTTACAGAAATGGGCAAAAAATTGCGTCGGAGTATTCACACAATAGCGAAAAAAATACCGTCGGTAGTGAGCGAGACTGTTGAACGTGAGGGAAAGAAAATAATCGTGCTTGCCAAAAAAGACAAAGAGACGAGCGAAAAATTCCGCGGAGATCAACGAGTCGATTGGAGCAGCCGAGGGGGCGAATATTGCGAGTTTCTTCTTCACAAAGTCAACATGGACACGATGGACGCGCTTAATCAATTGGCTGTTAAATTGCGCATCAAATCGTGCTTGTTTCATTACGCAGGAACGAAAGATCGACGAGCTCACACGACCCAACGGGTAAATGTGAGAAAATTCAGTCCATCGGTAATTCAGAAAGCTGCGAGAAGAGTGCGCGGTGCGTACGTTGGAAATTTTAAGTTTTCGAAACATCCTCTCGATCTGGGCATGCTCAAGGGCAATCGATTCAAAATTGCTTTGAGAAGTGTGGACGCTACAGACGAAGAGATCGAGCTGACGATGCAATCTTTTAAAAACAATGGTTTTATAAATTACTATGGTTTGCAGAGATTTGGAACGATCGCGGAGATTCCTACTCACGAAATCGGCAAAACTCTCCTCCAAGGAAAATGGAAAGAAGCCATAGACCTCATCCTGAAACCTCGCGAAAGTGAGCAGCAAAGGGACATGAAAGAAGCGCGGGAGATTTACGAGAAAACAAAAAATGCTCGATTGGCGCTCCGAGCCATCGCACGCTCGGGAAAAATCGAGGCCAAGTTACTTTATGGACTTTCCAAAACTCCGGAGAACAATCCTCAGGGCGCTCTCGACTTCATTCCGAGGAACGCGAGGCTCATGTACATCCACGCGTACCAAAGCCTCGTCTGGAATCACATCGTCACCAGACGCATCAAAGAATTTGGAGCGAAACCGATCGTCGGAGATCTCGTTTACGACGATGTTAATTCTAAGGATATTATTGAAAATGAAACCATGGATTACGCCGTTTTGAACGATCCATCCAAAGATACGAAAATCGATGAATCCGATGCAATCGAGGGAGAAACTATTCCAACGAAATCGGAAGAAAAAAAATCCGGCGACGACGCACAATGCATCGAAGAACGCTCCAACGACGTTGTCGTCAAATCTATCACTCAAGAAGATTTACATCGTTATACCCTCGCCGATGTTGTCATGACCAAACCAGGATGGAAAGTCACTTATCCTTCTTACGCCAAACCCTGGTTCGATGAATTCCTTGCCAAGGACGATTTGACTACGGACTTGAGACGAAAGAACAAGTGAGTCACACGTGACGGTCAGAATTTCTGACGAACTATCAGAAGTTGTTTTTTTTTTCAACACAGCAAAAAACGTGTAACGCAATAACAACTCAATGAAAAATTCAACATTTATTTCTCTTTTTTTCTCGAAGAGCTGGAAATCATTTGATTTCTGTTTGGAGTATTTTTTTTTAGAGATTAAAATTCACTAATCGTCCAGGCACAATATCTCGCCAGTGAGAAGCATTTTTCGATTTATTTTTATAGAAAGTAAAATTTGAAACCTCTTTTTCTATGTCACCCTCTCAGCGTACAGAGAATTTTAATTTCTCTTAATATTTCAGGAAATACAGTCTCGGCGGTGGGTACCGGAAAATATTAGAAACCGCTGGCGATCTGAGCTGGAAAATAGTTCGATATAACGGTTATCACGATGACTTGATACTTTCCGATATCGACGAAATGCGCAAAGTGGAGCCTCCCAAAATCGACGCAGGTAAAATGATCTTCCTTCATTTATTTAAAAACACAAAGTTCCGAAATAAATTTCCTGCAAGAGCAAAGTTTTCAAAGAGAAATTTCCGATTTTAGATAAAAGTATAAATTTTCTTTAAGAAAAATATGTGAACGTAGAGTTTTTTTTTGATATTTATAAACATTTGACATTTTTTCTCGTTTCACCAAACGAGGGCGGAGTAGAATTTTCTATAAAAACATATTTTTCACAGAGGGCAAACACAAAGCACTCATCCTCGAGTTTTCCTTGAATTCATCGACGTACGCGACGATGGCACTCCGCGAGATTCTTGAGAACGATACATCGGCACAATCGCAAGCTTTACAGTCGGCAGCGAATCAGGCGCAAGAAGCCCTCGAGAATGACGAAAAAAGGGAGACGAACGATCAGTCAATCGTCGAAGATGCGGAAATTGTTGCGAAGGAAAAAGATGACAATCCATCGGAGAACGTTGATAACGATGAATCCATCAAAATTGCTGCTGATCAGCCGAATGAGCACGAGGCTGAGGCAGAAATCTAACGGGATTACTCGCCACAAAAAAGTCGAAATCATCGAGTTGCGGAAAGGAGAAAATTTCTAATGAAGATGTAAACATGTCAAAAAGTATCGAAGTTTGCGACGTTTGACCGAAAACGAAAAATCTTATGTACTCGCGATTTTTTTTTTTTTTTTTTCAATACGTGCCACAGATTTTCCACCGATTGAGTTTGTAGATAATAAAAAAAGATTGTTCCGTTATCGTAGCCACAGCACTTATCAACTTTAAGTTCTGATAAGGACAAAAGAAATTGCGATGCTTTCCACGGGGCCAGTTCAACGTCATAACATTCCGGAAGTTGAAGAAAAACAAACGATGGGAATCAAAAAGTCGTTGACGATCTTTTGATTCGATTAATATTACAGAGAAAGAAAAAAAAATGCATAATTGAAAGCATGTGCAATATTATTAATTTTCAATGATTTCCCATCGAAAACGCGAATTTCTCAGATGAAAACTTCATTCTCGGGCAATTACGTCCGTTGGATATTCCCGGTGAGCATTTCCTGTGAGCTTCTCGTACGAACTAAAAAAAATGGATGCACAGCCGTACGAGGATACAATTTGTTATGGATTCACTTTATACATACATGTTGAATAAAGATTTTCTTATTAAATACTAAATGATCTGATTCCTTTAAACATCGATCTCTAAATGGATCACGAAAATATATCACGAACTGACAGCTTTTCGAAGTTCTTGCTAAATGTGGAAATTCACTGTAACCCTTTTTCTACCAAAAGTTGAAAATCTGTAAGTTCCATATTTAAAAAGTGTTATTTTCGTAAACAAAACAAGCTTTTGGGAAATATTTGAAAAATACACATTATTCAGAATAAAACAGTTTTGGTTATTCAAAATAAACATTGATGCGAGAAGTTTTCAAAAAAATTGACGAATGCATTTATTCTAATTAAATTTTTAGAATATTTAATTTTTAATTAAAAAATTTATTTCAAAATACACAGCATTTCATGTCTATTTGAATATTTCGCGGCTAAAAATTTCCGCCATTGGTGATCCGTTGCAGACTTCGCACCCGTGAACATTCCTGAACAATCTGAACATATTTTTTGTTATGAAACGCTGGAGGGCAAAACTGTCATAACTTTTTGCAATACAATAAATCACACAATTTGAATTGACGAAAAATTAAAAGATATTAACTCCCTGACCTCAAAAAAATGACGGACGTTGAGAGCTTGCAAGAATCGATAAATCAATACGAGAAACAGGTATTTTAGTATTGGCCCGAAGTTCTAACCTAAAAAATGTCGCATTATTGACGATTTCGACAGTATAATAAACGATGTATCGAATTTATCAGCTGTCTCAAGTAAAATTGGCTCTATCCGCGACTGACACGGGACCTGACAGAGATAATTTGTTGAGTCTCCAATCCGACATTGAAGAACTCATTACCTTGACAGCGCAGAGCCTCAAAAGTGCTAAAGGTGAATGCTCTGACGACTCGGACAATCTTTCAGATGATAACGATGATCCCCTGGCAAAAGAATACGCTCTATTCAAGGTAACTTTTGTATCTTTTTTAAAAGATAAATCTTGTCGATAAATCTCGTTACTGAACAAAAAACAAACGGTAACTAGGATCACAAAAGAAACAAAACACAGTATAGAATTAATATTTTGCATGCAACTTAAATGGAGGAGAAGTTACTAGTGATTCAAAGAATAAGGAGGCAAAGGCAATATTTCATATTTTTAATAGAGTTAGAACATATTGTTAAAGAGTTAGAAAAAGTTTTTAAATTATTTCATGACAGATCAACAAACAAATGGACATTTAAAAGCAATTTATTTGTGGAGTATTCTAGAAAATATTTAAAAAAATTTTTTTTAAATGTGCTTCACTGGACAATAAATATGAAGATCTGAATAAAATCAGTCTTTTTCGATATTTATTCATGGACATGATTGCGCTAACTTACAGGCGGAATTGGAGCAGGCCTCGGAGGATTCACAGGACAAAAACCATAACGAAGAAGCCGAGGCCTCGAACGATATAGAAGTCAGTAAGATAATAATCGTTAAGGCCATTGCCGAGATACATTTATACGGTTGAAGTTGCAATTGTAGGACGAGCTGAAAGCCCTTGAGGGTATGAAATGTCGGGCTCCCCATGGCAGCAGTTGGGGTGGCACTGGCTATCATAACGCAATGGTATCGTCCATTCACAGGGATGAAGATGAAAAAATAACCAGCATCAATGACATAAAGGTGAGCACCCAAAAATTTGCAAATTAAAAAAAACCCATGAATATTGTTATTCTACATTTTGCTAAATTCTTCCTCGCTTCACATTCAGGTCAGAGTACTCTTCGTAAATCCAACACATAAAGAAATGCTCCCTTGTCCGTATTATCTCAGTGGGGCTTGCAAATTTTCTGACGAACAATGCCATTATTCTCACGGCGAAGTAGTTCCCCTCTCCAATCTTCAGGAATACAAAGAACCCATGTTTTCAAGCCTTAAAATGGGCAGCAGAGTGCTGGCCAAACAGAAAAATAACTTGTGGCATCGGTGCGTCATTTTGAAAATGCCGGAAAAAGAGGGCGACGATTATCGTATCAAATTCGAATCCAGCGGTAATATTATGGAAGTAGCTGTCCAAGATCTCTTGCCGCTTGGTGAGTGATTAGTAGGAATAATTTTACAAATAAGTAGCTTCCCAAACCAATTGACTTTTGTTCATGATTTTTTTTTCAACAAGATTTAAATTTAAAGCAACAATAATCACGCTGTTGAAAGATCGTTCGAATTCAAAAGAATTTCCTTCTTTTAAGCAGTTTTCAGAATTCATTAACGATTTAGTATTTCAGTGATAGTGAGTAATGAAATTTTTCATCGAATCCAAAAATCTGATCTACAAAAATTCATAAATCGTTTGAAAAATAAAAGCTTTCGTTGCAGTCTTACGATGCGATTTTCAAAACGCTATTCATTACTTTCCGTTTTATTGAAACTTTTGTAGTAATAGACATTTTTTAATTTATGTATAAATAATAATTGAAAACTCCAGATGATGCAGATTTGGAAATGTCTGATTCATCGGACGACGGCGACTCTGAACGCGAGACTTGTGAAACTCCGGATGAAACGTTGGTACACAAATCTCTTTTGACTCTTGACTCGGGTGAGCCTCTTGGAAGTTGGGAACAACACACACGTGGAATTGGAAGCAAATTGATGGAACAAATGGGTTACGTACGTGGGACAGGGCTCGGTAAACGAGCCGATGGAAGAATCGCTCCTGTCGAGGCGACGGTATTGCCAGCTGGAAAATCATTGGGTACGAAGTACTTTCTCGTTACAAAAAATCGACATTATCTTATTTATCAAGGATGAACAACATGGATTGTCAATTTTTTGCAATTTCAATTATAAATTCCACAAATCTTGTAAATCCGTAAAATTTGATTAAGTGATTGAATCCTCGTAAAAAAAGTCACACAAATGCGGTCCATTTAACTTGTTGCAATTTGACAATTTCAAAATTATGATTTTTTCTTCGGAATTCAGATCACTGCATGGAGTTGCGCGAGCACGCCGGTGGTGATAAAGACCTTTTCACAGCTGAGCGAAAAATGCAAAAACAACGTCGAAAAATTGAACAGCAACGTGAAAAACAATACATTCGAGAAAAAGCACGAGAGAAGAGCAACGTATTTAATTTTATCAACACTACTTTGGGTGATAAGCGTGAGTCAGATAAACATTTTTAACATTTTCATAATTCTCTATTTCTATTGATTCAAATTTGACAACTCTGGAAAAATTCTTTCTCTGTTTATTTTTATTTTTTAACTTTTTCATAATTCTCTATTTCTATTGATTCAAATTTGACAACT
>JACEOJ010000055.1:840944-883654 GCA_013761285.1 Campoletis sonorensis
TTTTCATAATTCTCTATTTCTATTGATTCAAATTTGACAACTCTGGAAAAATTCTTTCTCTGTTTATTTTTATTTTTTAACTTTTTCATAATTCTCTATTTCTATTGATTCAAATTTGACAACTTTGGGAAAATTCTTTCTCTGTTTATTCTTATTTTTTTAACATTTTCATAATTCTCTGTTTTTATTGATTCAAATTCTACACTTTATTTTCTAAAAATGGAAATGCAACTTTTTTCTCAATCTCAACAAATCGTGTTCTTGTTTCAGCAACAAACGAAAGCGAACCGGGCAGTTCGAAGGGTAAAGGTCACTACAAAAGTCACACGAACCGAGGTTTGAATGTGGCGAGTTTCCAAATCAGTGAAAATATAACAAGACTCGAGAAAGAATCGTCGAAACTGATGAATTCTTTGGGAAGACATGCGAAAGGAAGTTTACCTTATAACAATATAGTTTTGCAATACAACGAGAAACAGAGCGAACTTGCAGGTTTACGATCGACTCAGAATCACATTGCCACCGAACAGAATCAGCGAAAGGACAAAGCGAAACTCTCTGTATTTTGATTATCCTATTTTCGAAATCTGCGACATTTAAAAGAAAATTGACTGCCGCGCATTCGCGTACCTGTAAATAAACCTTATGCTTCGTAGATGTAAATAAAACAATTTTCCCAAGATTCGACCATTTTTATTTTTATTTATAACCAAAAATTATTTATGGCTCGATATACAATTATTGAACGAGAATTTATTGAGTTGACGGTTTATTTTTTGGGGAAAAAAGTCGTAATTCGTTGGCAATATCCACGATTACGGAAATATCGGAGTGACGCTGATCGCCATCTTGGATTTACATGACATTTTTCGACATGAACCTAAAAAAAAGACGAAATTCTATATTTTCTATGGAGGTGACGACGTGAAGCCATCAATCAGTCAAGTTGGAAAGAAAACCGCATTAACACTGATCCTGCAAGCTCTTTGCTGTCTTACACTCAAAATGTTTAATCAGCATAGGATACCTCACCGACCAGCGACAACGGACATGGCATAGAAACATAATACAGTATCCATGCCGTAAACTAACAATCCCAACACGATAAAGTAATCTGCTATGACAGGGAGTCGTTCCAGGGAGACCTGAATGGCGTAGTAGGGACCAAAGCGACCGTCTAGAAAAATATGGTCATTATTTTTAACAATAGTACATTCGTTCCACGTTGTACCATTGCGCAAGGACGATTTCGATGCAGCATCGAATGGTTTCAATGGCAATAGACTAGACATCGATGTTTTGTATTTTCAGGAACTGATGTCATGTGTGATAGCACATTTTTTGTGTCACAGTCAATACTCTAGTTTTTTTCCTTAAACCTGAGTGAGGTACGAGATTAATTCAGATGTTTGACCTAGTTTATTATTCTGAGATAGTGAACTTGTCGGACTTGTATTGAGTCATCGATATAATTTAAGTTGGAAAGAATTAATCTGCACTGCGTTGCTTGATCCTGCACGCTCTATATCATCCTACACCTATGGGCTTACAGGAAAAACAACGCATTTGCAGAAACTGAGAGCACTCATGCCGTGAAACGACTAGCTTAACATTTAAAAAAAAGTCTGCTATGACCACGAGCTGTTCACTGGATGCCAAGAAACATGTTTTGTACAATGCACATCACTGCAATCCTTCAATCAACGTGTACTCGATCGTACAGATTACGAACATTTACACGATGCGGTTCTATTCAGAGAGAATAAGGAAACACGTCCCGAGAACGTGCTCGAGGCCAGACGACGTTCGTGTTACGCGTCTAATGGCGGTTCAGTTCTATGGGGGAAGGCGACAGTGCATGTAATGAAACTTTGTAAACAGAATGGAATGTCGAAGACCACGACAGTGTTCATTATATAAATCCTCTTGCTACGAAATGCTACCTTTTGTGATTCGGTACAATGACGGACATCTCTTTCTCTCTCTCTCTCTCTCTTGAGCGACTGTTTACAATAACCGTTGGTGTAATTCGGCAAAGTCGTCTTCAACGATGCTTACCCAACAACCGAAATCAGTATGAAAATTAAATAAGTTTAATGTAATTATTTGAAAGTGTCCAGTATTTCCCGACGGACATTCCCCGGTGTTATATATTTAATTGTAGATTTTCTTGACGACGTTTGACGATGCTGCTCCTTAAACCATAATATTTGTAGTTCGTAGCCTAGATATAGACAGGATGCTGGTTTTGAGAAAAGACAGATTGGTTGTTGTACTAGCTAGAATATTTGTACCGCTTATGGTTATTTTGAGATTACCGACGAATAAGAACGTTCAGTTTAACGTACAAATGCAGTGTGAGAATAAAAAAATAAAAAGATCTGTTTCTCTTCGAGTTGAGAATGCAAGCTTCTTCAATATATTGTCACACAGAGAGAAAAAACTATTGTAAGAGTACATACTCGATTGTTCGACTTATTGTCTAGTAAATTATATTTATCGACGAATGATGATAAAGATCGAGAGCGTACCAGCTGATGGTACATAAATATGATATAATAAATATCCAAAATATGGGGGTCTAGCGTGAAACTAGGACGTTACGATATTAAGGCATTGGCTTTCTACTTTTTAGGTTTTTAATTGTTACTCACTTCAATGAGTACTTTATGTTGAGCAGCCATCGTGTCTTCTGTTATGTCAATCAGCCTATGGGAAAATGTTTCGTATGTCGAGCCGGTTCGATTTTGATCGCATGCAGACGTGTAGGTTATGAAGCGGGCGCGAGAGCGCGAGTTGTCAGATGTCAGTACCAAAAATCGGCACGACCAAGAGGAGTTAAACTCTCTCCCATATTAACTTTTTACTTTGTTACCTTCTTTCTGTGCTTCCAAGAAGTTGTGACAAACATAGTATCATGGAAGAAACCGGGGTACGTTGTTTCTATCAGGATATGAAAAAACTGTCACGTAACTCGATCGTCGATTGTTTTGCTGCAGATGATGAAATCGAAAAATTTTGCGTACATGCCCGATGAACAATCGGTGCATATCCAAAGTGCCAAAAGTTCGTACCTGATATCGAACAGTATCCTTATCGTAATGCTCGTACTTGGTCAGTTTTTCCGCTCATTTATAAAATACAATAATGAACACAAAACAACGAAAATATTCTAGTTCATCGTTTCGATTTTGCAGTTTCCATGTGCAGCATGCGCAAGGACAATTATGCAAAAGCTTTTATGGACACAGGTACAAGATTAAATCATTTTTGCAATTTGGTTAACAAAAAATGATAAGTCCAACCAAAATAAAATGAAATATTCACTTATATGCCCGAATAGATTCCTACACCTTTTTAATATTCACACAGTTTTCACAAATGTACAGAGAAATTCAATTTTTTCCATGGATTACGCAAAATATGACGAAAATTTTACTTAGAGAATTTGCAGTTAATCACACTTATGGTGACTCAGTTAAAATCACACAATTTCTCAGAGAAAAAAAATTCTATTCATTTATTGACTCGTGCACTATTTTCGTTAATTTTTCTCAAATTGTAAAAAAACTTTCTGAATCTGGATTTGTCATTTTTTGCTGTTATTGAATTGATTCTTTTGGGCTATCGTAGAAAATTTATAAAACTTATTTTGTAAATTTCAATTTTTTATGTTTCAGTCTCGAGTGTTTCTCTCTTCAATTTAATTTTAGTGATGGCAGAATTTATCTTCAGAATATTTTACTTTGTCGCTCGACTGAGCGAGTTTGGGACAAAAAACTGGAGTGACTTTGAAAAAGCAGTGAAGAGCCAGCAATTCAATACCGCCTCTTGGATGTGCATAGCATTCAGTTGTGGATTATTTTTGGTACCGTGCTCTCTTTTCATTTCTATTGGACTTCTCCAGCAGTATTCATTTGATTTTATGCATTACAGATTTTTCATACTTATGCAGGCAACAATATTCGTCATGTGTGGGATTTTGGCCCAACACGATGTTTCCCCTCTTTGCTCATTTCTCTCATTCTATGTCAAATTGTTGGCCTGGTAAGTGAATCAAGGAACTCTTCGATTCATCATCGCTCCGTGGAAAAAAAAGTCAATTGTAATCGGAAATTTGAACAATTTTTACTTGATTCCAGGACCTCAATCCAGTTGAATACAATGTTCTCAATATTTTTTCTTTTTATTCTGTTGAAATTCAGCTTTTGCTTCAACGCACTGAATAAAAAATTATAAAGTTACTTTGGAAGGAAGAATATTCGGAAAATCATCCTCCTGGATAGTCTTGGAACCGTTGGTTTTCTTGGAATAGTAGAATTCACTTTTCTAACAACGATATAAAGAAACATTAATCGCAAACGTTGTGGCTAGAGAATTAAATAAATTCATCACTTCAGAAAAAACATACTTGGCTCATGCATTTAAAGCTCCATCAGGTCTCCGCTTAGATTGAAAAAAAGTTGCGTCCTATTTCACAGAAAGATTCGTCATTCAACACCGTTATGGGGTTGAATTCGATGAGCGGCGTTGACTATGGGACTGGAATGGCATACAGCTATTATTACGGATATTTGCATTTGATTCTTCCTTCTGACGGTGGTCAGAATCCAGGTAAAATGAATGGGAATCATAAGAGAATTATTATTTTTTGTAAAGTGTTTCCTTTCATCGAAGAATTGTCACGAAATCTCAAAAGTCTCTAGATCACGAAATAAGAGGTCTAATAGTTTTTCACGTTTTAATTACTGCAGGGCTTCGTCACAAAATGGAGCAATACGAGGGGATACAGAACGTGACTATACCGGTGAAAAAACTGTTTATTTTGATTCCCGAATCTGGTCACATTCCACCAAACCTGAAAGAAGCATCTGACCATTGGCTCGAAAGTACAACGGTAAAATTATTATAATTTCCCTCTTCACTGATGATTCCGAAAAATTGAATGAGGTTACTTTACATTTTAGAGTTTGGAGAGTGAGGTTCGCGATAGAGCAGGCGTCACAGGTCGTGTTTACAAAAATACGGTGTACAAAATTCATCCTGGTGGTGAAAAAATATCGAAACAGGCTGTGTACGTAACGGCCGAAGGAGCAACTCCAATGTTGACGTTGTGGGAAATTCTGAGACACGCTCATCCCCAAACTGGTATTGAGACAATCATTTATTTATCAATTTGAAAGTTGAAAAATCCACAGTTTTCCTGAAAGTCTCGTAATTCTTAACTTTGAATAATATTTTTGCGCGCTTTATTCCGCGAAAATGTATTTATACTTTTTTTACGTTTTGGAACTCTGGAAACGAAAACTTTTTAATCTACTGCCATGTAAATTAAGCTTTCGACAGAAATTTTATAAAGTAAAAGTCAGAGGGATGATGGATTTAAAGTAATTCATCTATTAAATGAAGTTTTTAATGAAGATGACAAATATTTAATCTTGGAAAATCATCCTGTTGAACATTAAAGTAACGAATTTTAAAATTTTTCACAGCTGCCTACAGGGAACATCAGCATGAGATCATTGCTCGTTTTTATAAAACTTTGCAAAACTTGCTCAACAGTGATCCAAGTTGCAGGGATGCTTGCGAGCTTGTTTATTACAATGGTACGTCGTACAGTTAGTTTTAAAATCATGCCTCATTTTCAACTCCACAATTTTCCAGTTAATTTAATTGTTTGTGATTTTTCCAGATTATGACACTAATGGCAAAAAAGTCAATGTAGGAGAGATTTTATTGAGAAGGATTCTCAGTCAAACTGCGTCTTCGACTTAAGAAAATCGTGAATATGGGACCAGGGCCAAACGATTATCAGCTGTGCCTTACAATTTTCGACATTTTTTTCGAGTTTCTTGATACGTATTTTGTTTGTGTAAAAAGAAGGTATCTCGCAATGGGTTATGCAGCAAATGAAAAAAAAAAAATTCAAAACAAAAGCACAAAATGCTGGATTGGCTGTGAGTTTAATGTTATCGAAATTTTCTACTTTACTATTTACGGATCATAAAATGTTATTTTTTATTGTTTTAAATATATCTTTCTTTCTGTCAAAAAATGTATATTGAAATCAATTGTCCAGAAATTGCAGAGACACGAGATTTGAAAATCATGAGATTTTGTCAATGTTTTAAGGCACAAAGCTAAACGATGGAAAATGAATTGTACAATAAAAAGACAATATATGGTGACACGTCTCACATGTATATTTCATATATCTAAATTGTCGTTACACAGAGATTTTTTTTTATACAGGATTCTCTTCATTTCCGGCGGGTTTTTGTCTTGAAATTCAAAAGTGAGTCGTAGTCTGGGTTCTTTTGTGCTATATTCCTCACGATCGCCGCTCTCGTTCGATCAGCATATAATTCAAGTGCATTGAACAAATAAATAAACAACAGGTGGAAAGAAAAAATAATGAAATACCTGGTTGTCTCGGTCGAATTAACAACACAAAATGTAACGTCGATTCGTATATCTCGATCGAATCTTTTGCCCATATTGCTTCTATTTAATTTTCATAACGAGAATCGCTATTTTATTATGTCACATTCTCACATTTGTATCGATTTTGTTCTTTATTATGAAACGCTTCACGGTCATGAGTGAATAACGTAACGAATATTTATTTTAGCGGAAGAAAAGCTGACGTTTTGATTTCCCTCCTTGCCACACCGAATGCACGCTTAAACCTAAATTATTCTCTTTTTCATGTCTCTCGCTTTTTTAGGCTTGCCGTATAAAGGACGATATCGCTGATATGTTAAAGAAACTTTCAGAATATGGGTTTCTGAATTCTGTTGTTAATCATATCTATCGTTTGTCGTCTATTTGTCTTTTTATTTTCTTTTTTTTATACTTAGTCGTAATTTTTGGTAATTTCAATTAATTTACGTGTCAATTTAGATTCAAAGGCAATCAGCCTTCCCCTATGAATCTGTACGGAAAGGAATTGTTGTCATTGCGATGTATGGACGTATCAAAAAATTTGTATAGCCCACTTGTCGATTGATAGGCTCCAGTAATTCTACGTTAATGGGAACTCGAGTGAATCATAAATATTCGTCTCAGTGGAATTTAATTTTTTCGGAATTCATCGAACGAAAATTTTTCACCAGAAATGTCAAACAGCGTAGAATAAACAATTCGAAAAATGCAAAATCGTGGCTTGAATAGACATTTGATTTTGCAGTGACCAAAAAATCGACAATTTCACACAATTTCAAACAGCCAGACTGTCCATTTTTTTTCCTCCACTTTTCAAACGTCAAGTACCAAGTGAAATGACTTATTCATCATGACAAAATAAAGTACTGATTACATTAATTAGCCCAAAGATTAAGTGCCTCACACTTCATCGATAATCTCACGCAATATTTCTTACAGATCCTTCAACAAATTAAAAACTATTCCCAATCAACGAATACCAATCGATCAATGACGAAAACCATTCAACACTTTACACCTTATTAAATACAATTTTTTTTTTCATTTTCTTTTACGAAGCGCCACTCGTTCTATTATTTCCTCATGAAATGTCAATTTGAAGGGACCTTGAGTGTTTGGTTCCCTGGAAAAAATATATGAAATGTTCGAGTTCCCAAAAATACGTAATAAACAGCACAATAATCATCGCTTTGGAAGCTTCATATTTGATACGTAGGTATATTTTATACACAATACAACTACACAATGAAAAAATTGGCAATAATTACGAATAAAAATGAGAGAGAAAGGAGGATAGTTATAAAAAACTTTTGTCCGTTGTCCATATCAAATCCTATTATCGCCATGTGTACAATTGTCTGTGTTAGTGTGTGTGTATTAACGAGTTCGATTTCAAGAATCACTGAGAGTGACAAAATCGAGAACGCAAGTAATTTACTTTGAAAAGTACAAAAACGAAGCGTAACTTCAAACAATAATCTCTAGTAACAATAACGTTCGTTAAGATAGAGTTACTTTTTAATAATGTATCTGTTATTTCGTTTCATTTGTAGTAAAACGTATAGGAAAGATAATTTTCATACATATGTACAATTTGAATACCGGGCCCATTGTTTTCTCGCATATAAAAGATTTTTTCAATGCTTGCTTATTTTATCAATTTTCTTTGTTACTACGACGAAAGCCAGAGACTCGCGATTGAGTATATTTATATCAAATACGTCTCAATATATTTTTCATATTAAATTACAAGAAAAATTCGAAATAACAACGAAGGGCAACAAGCAGACTAAAATCCTCTCCTATTCGTCATTACAATAAATCCGCGTTTACTTTTTTTCCTAGACTTTGTGATGTGTATCGTTTTATATATTAAAAAATGTATAGAGGCGAATTAAATGACCAATTAAACGATTTTATCGTTTTTAATAAACGTCAGTGTTAGCAAAACGTTTTACAACGTGCACGAAACGCAATGGTGCTGCAAGGAGGAAAATCCGTTTTCCGTACATGACCAGACGCTTTTTTCTCATTATTTTATTTTTATTTTTTTATTTCCACTTTCTTTCTCTCCTTTTTTTTAATCCTTCCAAAGGACACTGACTTTCCGCGACTCTCTCCGTTCAAATACAACGTTCGTCACTCTTCGAACCAATTGCGATAGAAATAAATGTTTATTGACGTTTAAATCGTCGCAATATCCAGTTGGAAGATTAACAATCAAAATGAGAATGAAAATGTTGATTTAATATATACGTATATACATAAACACATATGTATATATTTATATATTTCGTTAATCTAAACGATATCGCTCGAAGTACATAATGCTAAACATAAAACATTCGCGAAAAATCGAATTCGAAGAAAGAAAATTTCGGAAGATGCGATCGTCTTTCTCGCTATTATGTCGTATTTCATTTAATGATAAAGAACCGGCTCGCAGGCCGCGACAAACGAAAAATAAATTTGCATATAAATAATAATAATAATAATAATAATAATTTGTCAGATCTATTTTCCACTCAACCGCATTTCGCGAAAAATTGAGTTACAAATTGTCTCTTTTTGTTTTCATATCATTTCCATCAAACTTTCTTCTCTTCCTTCCCCATTTATCGTGTGTTTATTCGTTTAAACTCTATGCGAGGCATTTGCGTATGTTTTTTTTTGTTATTTCTTCCATTCAGCCACTACTGTGAGATCAATGCTGTGGCAAATCAGCGACCAGTACTTGCCAAATGTCGAGTGCACTTGGACTTTTGTTTCTCCGTCTCGTATTTTTTTTTTCTCCACTCAAAATCCTTTGCCATTAACTTAAAACTAATTTAATCGAAAAAAAGAGAAACATGTACGATATGTTTTAAGTACACAGACTGTTGGGAAGCTCGATAAGAAAATAACACAAGTTTTTGCGATAATTCGAACAAGACACTGCTTGGAAGCGAGAAAAAAAATAATATAAACAAAAAATGTCATTCACAACCTACGATCTATAATCTCATCGTTGATTCCCGCTATTTAACGGCGAATACTTTAGTATTTTTTACCCTCGACTGTTGGGCTTAATGGTACGAGTAAAAAAGAAAAAATAATCAGAAAAATAAGAAAAGAAAAATGTAATGCAAGGAAGCAAGTAGAATTAGTCTTGGCTCTTGTGCTTATTCGACTTACGAGAAGAAAAATATAATGAGGAATCGCATTTAGATGATCGTAGAGTATAAAAAAATGATAATAATAAGTACTTGTCGCGCGCTTTACTACGTAAGTAGCTCGATCAACGTTTATAAGTAGGAAAAAATGATCTTCTTGTCGAGCGAAGACTCATGAGAAAGAAAAAAGCCTTCGTTCACGTGCATTCGTAAAAAAAAAAAGAAAAAAAAAGTGAAGATATAAAGATCGAGTATATTAATAAACGTAAAAATATTCACAACGATCGAAACGCGTTCAATTAAATCGTAAAAAATAATAGTTCATCGACCACAAAGTCTTGTATCGAAGTTGAACCAATATATAAATACAACAGCCAGCAGAACAATGAATAAACGAAATGAGAGCGATTGAATGAAGAAAAGCGAAAAGAAAAAGAAAAAATTACTGCCAACACATTCTCGATCAGGTACACAAGTTCGATGGATCGCATTCGCAGCTTAATCGAAATGAAATGAAACGTAATTAATAATGAAGGACGCAACGACTTATGCGTGAATCGAATATTAGGAAGCAATTTATAAAGTAAAATAAATTAGGATTAACAACCTTGTATAAATGTGACTGCTCTTTGTTTTTTATGCACGCAAATGCCACGCCGAGATTACTCCAATTTTATAAACTCAAGTGCAAAAAAGTCTAATTTTGCCTCGTTCGTAAAACCCTGTCGATCGTGTGTTTTCTGACAAATCGACGCCTCACATTTTTCTCTGTCATTGTCAAAAAAAGTTCATGCACGGATTCTCCATACCACATTGGTAATAATTTTCTTCAACCCTCCTTCAATTTTCTCGTTAATTGTTCATCAAAATTTTGAAAGAATTTTGAAATCAGCATTTCACCAAATTTTCGTAACTTTGAGAAAAAAGGAGCTCCCTCTTAATCTTATTCTCTTAAAGAATCGGTCAAATTGTACCAAAAAAAACTGAAGTGGTTTTTTCAAAATAAAAATGGTCACGCAATTTGTTTCTTACGAAAGCATTTTTTTCGATACTGCAGTTTTTGCCGGAAGAAAAGGAGATTTGTTCCTTTTTTCAGACCACGATATCGTCCATATTTTCTCCGTCTTTTTTACAAAGACGGAATTGTCGAGTTTTTTGAAAATTCAATGCGATTCGAGGGAAAATCGAGTTTTTTTGAGCTTCGGCCTACGTACCAATTTAACACGTATTTGTGAGCACAAATCTCATTCGACGTTTATAATTATCGGAGGGCTGAGATTATAATTTAAAAAATAAGTCGTTCGTAAAACCTTCTGTTTGTTTTTTTGATTCGTCGCCAATGTAAACGATAAAAATAAGCAAAAAAAAAAGTGTTTTATCGTACGACTTATACGAAATAGCCTATTCGACGAGAACGCTCAAGTTTTAAACACTTTATGGCTTATCCGCGTGTCGAGGATAAACGAATTGACGAGAAGAAGAAATTAACTGCTAAATTTAATGTATTTGTGCTCGCAAAACTGCTTCCGGTTGACTAGTTCACTGGAGGGTGAGATGCCGATGAGAACAGGAGAGAAACGAGAAACTGATGAAAATAATTGTCATGAGGATGCCGGTAAATAAATTATTGGGAGCACGTGTTAATTATGATGTCAGAAAGAAAGATTTTCCTTCGAACGTACGCCGATTAAAAAAAGAAAGAAAAAACGCATCGAAAAGAAAATCGGGGAAGGATGCTGCGCAAAGAGAAATTCGCGTTTTTGAACGACACGAAGTTTCGCTGCGTTTCTGTGTGTTTATGCGTGCCTATTTGTAAAATAAATTGATGAGTTTGTGACGAATTTAGAGGATGAAAATGAACGAATAGAAATTGCAAGATAGCAATTTTTCCCAGCCCTTCGAACTTAACGTCGTGGGTGTGTGGATCGATAATAGGAACAAAAACGATTTGTAGCCAACAAATGGAGGAACGCAAGAATCAAGAGAGAAGTGAAAAATTCTTAGTCTCCGGGTTCCGAGACGAGAGAGAGAGAGAGAAGTCTGGAGTGAGCGCCAAATTAACGAGCGATCTGCGATTGTATAAATTTCGTATCGAAATCTACAGAGAAAAGCAGAAAATGTCACGTCCCGTGTGTGCAAGGATTCTTCGAAAAAGAGAGAACTTTGACAGGCAATATAGGAAGATGAATTTTCCCGTTGAATCAAACGTAACAGACGCGCCGAATATTGAAGAAAACGGAAAAAATCTTCGAAGATGACATCGAAATGTAGTCCATTAGAAAATAAAAGCATGGATATATTCGATTATCGAAATTTCCATTAAATGATTTCTTTTAAAAATAAATGTGTAGAAAAAGAAAGTCACTCTGGGTGATTAAACTCGTTTGGCTGAACGATCGATCGTTTAAATCACGCAATTTGTTTTCTTCTCAACCAGACGAGATAAAAAGTCACGTTAAAAAGAAAAGAAACACAGGAGAAAGAAATCAGCAACATAGCATCGTGGAGGGCTTGTTGTGTGTACTTGAACTACGATTATACCGATACTCACGATCACCCAATTTCTTAGTTTTGTTTTCTTATTTTTTGTTCTTCTCCTTTGATTTTTTCACGTAGAAAGAAAACCTGAAACATGCTTTCCTTTTGTTTTGCTTTGTAGTCTGTATGCGTCAGTTGCTTGTCGAGGTGGTGGTGAGCGCGAGCGCGGATTTTGTGACATGGCGAGAAACGTGGCAAATTCAAGCTTCGGTAGAGGCTACCAATGAGCCTTTCGGTGTGTAAGCTGTCGCATTTGGATCCAAATTCGAGACCGTACAACCCGGACATGGACTCTCGTTGCCTCGCATTTTTGAACCACCCACTCGGACATCGTTGTTCAATCGTAACTTCGACGTTGAACACGTTGGAGTCGGCCCAAACGAATCCTGTGGCATTACAGCGAGATCCTGCGCTATTTTCGCTTTTAGCAGATCGATCTCTTTTTCCTGGGATCTGATCAAACCTAAATACACAAAAATAAAAGTTTAAATACTGTTTCTAATTAACAGGTTAAAAAGCGTGTATTCCCTTCGTTCACAACAAAGTAACTTTGTAACAACGATGAACTTTTGTGTAGGACAAGAAATCGAGCAACCCCAAAACATAACCCCCACCACCTATTGACAGATTATTTGTAATTTCAGGTTATTTCATTAAAAAAAAAACTTTGAAATTCTAGTAGTTGACGAAAAATGAATAGAAATATATAATGATGATTTTGTTTCTCCGAAAATCGCCATAAATTTCAGAAAAATGACATCGAGATTACACAATTGTAAACAAGACATAAAAAATCGATCGTTTTTACGATTACGAGTGCTCCGTTTTAATTGTATAATTCGATTATCAACCGATTTTCAAGAGAATAAAACAAAAACGTCAAATCAAAATGTACGATTGAATGCTAAATTCAATTGAAATGATGAAATTGTATGATTTGGTACATACTTTCACGAATCTCAAGTTGACGTTTGGCTTCACCGAGGGCAGAAAAGAGGTCGAGTTTTATTCGCGTTTCCGCGCTGAGACTATTCTCAAGATGTGAATTTTTGTCCTGTAAAGCACTGAGAGCGCTGAGCAAGATTTCGGTTTCGCCATGATTATCCTTGCATCGGGAGGAATCCTTCTCCAATGCTTGACATCTTTCGTCTTTACTCTTGACCTCTCGTCTCAGGCTCTTAATATCCTGATCCATTTGTGCTGTTCGACTTTTGCAAGCCTCCGTGCACTCTTGTCGAACGAGCGGTGGGAGTGGTGGCGGTATCGACGATCTCGCTTCCTCGGCGACTCTTCGTGCTCGTCTCTCAGTAACTAGCGAAGCTTCACAGGCCGTCCGTTGTCTCCGTTCCTCCGCTATTCGTCTCTCCAGAGACGACATTGTCTGTTTGTCAACTTGGCGAGCGGTAACAAGCCCGTGCAATCTGGTGATCGAAACAAATGAATCATTAAAAACATACATAACAAAAAATAAAAAACGTCAGCTCATCGGCAAAATTGTGCAATTTTTTATGTATTTTTCTAACAGACTATACTCAATGAATAAATCAAAATATTATGTTTTTTTTTTTGTAATGACACACTAGGACAGGTGGAACTTTTGACAATTTCGATAGCTACGATCTGGAAGAGTAAAGATTATGTTCAGAGGGACAAAAAAAAGAAAATTTGAATCCCAATTGATAAAATAGATTATCAACGAAACTGTGATTAATTATTCTTATAAAAGCCATGAAATAATAATGAAGATTACAATGACTAATAAAATAATAAATAATAATAATAATAACAACAAAATTATGAGAATAAAGAAAAAATAATAAAAATTATTATGGATAATAAATAATAATGTAGGTAATAATATGAGAGATGGTAGAAAACGTTTTGACAACTAACTTGTTTTGCAGCTGCTCATTGTCGTTCTGCAACTGTTGAATTTCGCTCTTGGCTTGTCGTTCACCTTTGGCGAAATTATTAATTAGGGATCGAAGTTCCTGTTCAACCTGTCGACTGACTTGCAAGTCGGATTTCAAGCGTTTTATATCAGCCTCAAGTTTGCGACACAGCAATACCCTCTGACAATATTCGTCTTGTTGTTTTTGTTGCTCGACCATATTGTCGATTGTACTTTTAGCCTGGCGACCTTTGCGTTCGCGTTGACCGTTCACCGAAGTCGAGGAATCTCTACTTTCCTTGACGTTGTTCCATTTGCCACCGGCTGAACCATTTGGCTGTGTCTTTACGGAATTGTGCGATGTGCCACCTCCGCCTCCTCCCCCTCCTCCCGCTCCGCCGCCCTTTGACGTTTTGTCTTTTTCAATCTCGTTCGCATCGAAATCGTTCACCGAACTCACTCTCTCGATAAATTGTATATCGTTGTGCGAGACCGTCGTTCCGTTACTGTGAACAAATCTCTTGTCACTTTTCTCGGACTGTGACGAATTTCCGGCACTGTGTTTGTGTTGTTGCTCTTCCTGCTTTTCACCCTTGTCCAAAGACTTTCTGTGATTGTTCTTCGTCGTTGCACTTTGTGCTGGCGAAACACCGCTCGTACCGTTCGGCACACCACCGTTCTGTATACTCGTCTCCACCGAAGGACCGTTTGATCCTGATTTGTGCGAACAAAGTATTATTTCAGGGCTTACTAAATTTATCTTTCTTACCAAACACATTTCACGATATTATCATATAAAATATTATAGACTAAAAAATCTCTTTAAATAACTATACAACGATGTTGAAGTTGCTTTGCAACGAAATTCTTTTCTTTTCATTTCAAAATAAATTAAAAAAACAAACAAACAATCTTCAGTAAAGATATTGCGCAAAGACTTGTTTTAATTGAAAAAAAAAAATTTGATTTTGGAAATTTATAGATAAATGTAGCATAGTTTTGAAAAATTGAATTAATATCTGACTCGCTGAGTGTGTTCTGGTGAAAATTCATTGTAACAAACAGAATACTGTGAATTTTCTTAATCTGGATATTTTGTTTTCGATAATTTAATCGTGGTAGCCAAAAAAATTCGAGGATTAACCAACTAAGCTGATTATAATTTGAAGAGTTTATAAGTAAAAAAAAAATTGTAGACTTTCAATGAAAAATGTGCTTTTTTTTGTAGATGGTTCATAGTTTTTAATAAATACAAGCTACCTCTACTTTTTTCTGGACTTGGATTGTACTGTGGGGCTGGCCTGTGCGGTTGAGACTTTGTGTTTTGTTCGGCTGTGATAAGCTGAGTGTGTGGCTGAGCCTGGGACTGAAGCTGTTGCGATGTGGAGGTCTGTTGATCCGCTGGTAAAGCTTGTTGCAATAACTGCAGGTAGAACTCGTTCTCTTTCGCTACATCTTTCTGTTTTCTCTGTTCAAAGGGAAATAGTAAGTTTCAATTCTCAGATCATAATTCCCATCGCCTCATTCTCTCTGTCTCTCTCTCTCTCTCTCTCTCTCTCTCTCTCTCTGTCATTTCGAAATCTTTTTGTCGAATACAAACCTGTCTCATTCTGTAGCCGACGTAACTTTTGAAACCAAAGCCCAACGTTACTACGGGATAGCCAATGCTGAAAAGTGAAGCACAATAAATACCGGAGCAAGAAACTAACGAGCACAGATTGGGAATTGAATAAAAGTTTGACTGTGCGACAAGTGAAAAATCATTTTATGAATTATGTATTTTTCTTGACTCTCCACTGACTCCTCAAAAATTAGTATTTTTTTATTTTCCCAACCTTGTAGCTCGATTCCAAAAAAATGTTTTAGCTCTGTTTACATCCGCTAACGACCCTGTTTGAAAAATATTTTCAGCCCCAATCGGACGGTTTAGAACAAGACAAAATTTGGACAGTTCTCTTATTGCTCGATCAAAGCAGTTGAGACATTGAAATAAAGAATTTATTTCTTCATACTCGAAAAAGTGGATGGATAAAAAAAAGTTTCTTACCAGTGTGCAGCGAAAGGCCTACACAGATCCAGATGAAAAGGCATGTGTCGCAAGTCTCGCAATCTTACAGCAGCCTCTATGTAGAGAAAGAGTAACCACAACATAACGGTGGGTAAGCACACACCTTTGTCCGTGTGCCAGACATATTGCACCCAAACGTATGTACTAGCTGCGAAGAATAGCCAGTGCACGGGGATAAAAAAGAAGCAAATCATGTCAGATGTTAGGGCGATGCAAATGAAAAATACTGAAAAGGCCTGTAACACAAACATTGAAATTATCATTAAATTATCATTAATTGACGTTGGTCCGTTGATATTATTTCTTTTCGAATAATATATTCTTAAGATCCCTTACCAAGCCCTGGTACTTGAACGAATCGTAAACGCTTCGGAGTAGTAACCAAAAAGGCCACAAGAATTCAAACCTGAATTCCAAAATAAAATCTGCCAGAATCACCATGGCCCATAGTAACAGAAACTTCAGATACAGCAGAGTACTGAAATTCACAAAAACAGACCCAAACAAAAGTATTAGATAACGTTGATATTTTCAAAATTGTTTCTACTTAGCGATTCTCTTTTATTTGAGGTTTTGCAAAAGTTCCATTAATTCATTAAATGTTTTCAACTGCAATTAAAGGTAAGTTCGATCCTTCGAACAGACAAAAAGAGTTTTCTTAACAACACTTCCGATGTTCTGAAGGAATTAACGAATTTTGAAGCAGCTATGATAAAAATTTATTATACTTTATGAGGAACAGGCTGAACAAGTAAATTTAGTAAATTCTCTGCAGTTGACGCCACTTTTTCTACCAAAACATGGACCTGATCAGCAGCTTCGCCCGAGGTTGACAAGTGTGCGAAAACTTGTAACGGTTACTGTTAGGTTATTTGATTACAAAATTAAGAAGTTGGGAGCAAGAGAGTATGGAAAAGGGAAAAGACGTTGGAAAACAATTAGACAAAAGACAGGAATTTGTTGGAAATTGAGGCTATGTTTTGGTAGGAAGCGGATGTAACATCGGAAACAGAGAGTGTGGGTAAAAAGTGGTGTATTTGTAATAAGAAGAAAAAAACAAGGAGTTAAGGATAGAAATTTGGAGGCTGAAAAGGACTTTCAAAGGATCACATTTCAAGATAAATCCGGCCATTACGATGGTCGGCACATATGCTGGCAAAGTGCTTGAAAACAAGAAGGACCGTTTTTTATGTGAAGGAAGGAGGGGGGGGGGCGGTTTGAAAAAGGTAATGTGAAAAAAGGGACTATTGTTAAAATAGTACCTTCCGTAGATTCCTTCGGTGATTTTGTTGCGTTTCAAGGGCCTCCGGAGCTTGCCGCACTCGGCATTTCTTCTCTTCATTATCCCCTCGTTAACCTTTTCGCGCCTGTTGCCACTTTATTGCGCGAGCTCCCCCACCCCCCAAACGTCCGGCACCCGTGGCCTCCCCCTCCCCCCGTGCCTGCGAGGCGTCCGCGCAACGTTGAGAAACACACAGAAAATAAGAGAAAAACAACAAAAAAAAAAATGAAGACACGAGGAATCGCGTTTTCTTGGATTTGTCCAAGCAGGGATAAAGGTGGGATTTGTAATAAATGGGAAGACCGTGTTTTGGCCTCTAACGGAGTAACACTGCGCTCTTATCGGACTATCTCTTTTGTTGTCATTCGTCCCGTGAACGGAGATTCGAGCTCTTACGGCGATTCACTGAGCAGCTGATTGGTCCATACCGAGACATGGCGTTAATAAAGAAAAACAACTAAGAAACAAAAAGAAAAGAAATAGAACCGAGAGTAACAAAATCTCACTCTCTCTCTCTCTCTTTTCTTTTCGACCCTCCCTCCCGCTTAACTTTGGCGCTCGTTTTAATCGTTTGCACCAACCGCACCAACGCACAATTACGCGAGTCCTGAACGATTGTGTACACAGTATGTATCGCTAAACACTTGGTAAAATGTCTTCGAAGACGCGCGATTCACGCAAGTTAAGCACGTGCGCGAAACACTTCTCTTCCCCTCTCTCTCTCTTTCTCTCTGTTTCGACGTTTGTAACGTCACATGGAGCGAATTATTGCGGAAATACGAATGCCCGGTTCCGGGGGGGCCTTTATCGATCGCGCACGGGGGATGACGGAATATATGCCCTCGCACTCTCTTATTCTCGCTCCCTCTCACTCTCGTTCCAACGGGAACGAACGCGCGCCTCCAAACTTCCGTACACCTCTCTGGAGGCACTCTCAGCGTCGGTTCACTTGCACTCGTCTATCTCTCTTTTACTCTCAGGTTTATTCCTATGTCCTTCTTAAGGAAGCTCCTCTTTTTTCTTTTTTTCCCGCACAAACTTGTTTCGGTTTTTTTAAGCCTTGATTCCCTTCTCTTTTCTCACCGTCTTATATTCTCGCTTCTCTCTACTCCCTATTATTCTCCCGACCGCTTACTCTTCTCTCTCTCTTCCGCTCTCTTGTTCACTCACTCTTTTGCTCAATATATTGCTCAAACTCTCCTCTTTCTCTCTTATTCTCACTGCGTTTGCCCACTTGCGAAGCCACCACCAGTGCTACCAAACCAGCTGTGCGCCAACATGTGCGAATGTGCTGCGCCCTCGCCGACCCTCCGTAGCTATATGTATATGTTTTTGTCTCTATATACATTGAAGTATAGTTATATACGTCTTCATATAGTCAAGACATACCCGTGAACTTCTCGAATTATCCTTACGCGAAGGACTTTGGAAAATGGCTTGAAAAGTTATCGAAATAATCAATAATCCACTATTTGTTCGGAAAAGTGACAATCTTCATGAGAATTCTAAAGCAATGTACTGACGGAAATAGCAAAGAACGTCAACCGTTTACGGTAGCCGTAAAAATGAATTTCAAATTTTTTACTTTTCCCGCCAAAACTAGAGGGCAACGTATTTCGGCAATTTTCGCTTGTTTCTCGTGAAACTTCGGGAATCTGTACAGCTGGTTGAGCAATTGTTTACTGATGGAAGCCCAAGTATTGCGGAGTGCGCCATATACATGTAAAATTTGTATATACACGTTGAAATCGGTCTCTCGAAAATCTCTCGTTCGCCTCGACATATTGTGCGCAACCGTGCGAGTAGTTTAATACAACAAACCCAAAACTATGCGTGACAGAAATAGATTTTATAAGAAAAGTATAAACGAAGGGGGCGGAATCCAACTCCGAGTGGGTCTTCACACCACGCGGAATTCCCCTGACGAAAATATTCTTTCTCGCTCTCTTTTCTTTGTCACCGAAAATTCGTGTGTCCTCAGCAGTTCAAGGTGTTTGATTTTTCCACTCGAATTTCTGTTATCTCGGATTTTCGCGACAAAATCAATGATATTAAAAAACAACAGCAAACCAACTTCTGACAAATTATTAAATTGAAATATTACGAACTTAATTAATCGAATCAAGATAATTTGACTGAATAATCTTTCGAAACATGCAAAATCGTATAACAATACAATTCTGTATGTTTTTTGAACGTCCGTATCATTTCGTTCGTTGTCAAGAAATTTTGAATAAAGTGTCAAGCATTAAAAACAAAATCTGAAGTCTAAATAACGTTGAGTCCTATAGAATTTTTATTTTTTTACATTTTTTTTAACTTGGAAGGGCTTAAGTTTGAAAAAAAATTGTAACTAATCGTAAAAAATTATTGTTTCAAGTAGAAGGACTAAAAAAATAGAACACTGAGAATGGATCAGAGGATTTGGGCTCTTTTCGTGTTTATCGAGAATCCAAGTGGCTCTGATTACCGTTGAACAATCACTTGCACAATCTTTGTGTCTTTCTTTAATTGTACATCGTAGATTTTCATTTTCATTATTATTATTATTCTTCTTATTATTATCGTCGGTATACAAATTCGATTATGTTTGTTGTGAAGTTCTCGGCTATTTTTCTTGTACTCCGTAAGCTCATTAAAGCTTCAGAACTCGATTTATTCGCGAATAGTTCATCCTTTAATTCGCCAATAAAAAAATATTTGCGTTTCCTTCTCTCGTTAAAGTCCCGAGGCGAAATGAACACACTTTTGTCATCACAGTCTGTTGATGAACATAGCCAAACTCTCACATGTCCATCTCGAACTGTTCCGAGGCTTCTTCAATCACTGTAATATCTGAAAACATCGAAATAATTGATTTTTACTTATTTTCAATTTTATTTAAATTTTATTAAATAATTTATTATTTCTATTACGAAAATTATTCATTAAATTAAATTGTCATGAATTATTATCAACTAAATCAATTAATTAAAAGCTATGAATTGGTTATTAATATTTTATTTGAATTTATTTCGAATTCTATTTTAATAATAAAAATAATATTTTTTAAAAATATATTTTTTTTTAATATCCAGAATATCCAGAAGGCAAAAATTATTTTTGCCTTCTGCATTCGATCGTAAAAGTTCTTCAATTTTGATATTTTGTAAAGTCATAAAACTTGGAAAGAAATTCTATGGTGAATCCAGTTAACGAGGTTTATTATTTAACTGACCTTTGGCAGCAACTTGGTTGCAAGGAACTGAACCAGTTATAGTTGGTGAACTCTTCAACAGATCGGCAGGGATTGTACAGATTTTCGGTGGTGTACGCGATATCGGTGAATTCCTAAGGTTTAAGAGGAAAGCTCTCTCATAAACTATCCGGGTACCTGTAAAAATAAACAAAAGATTATAAACAAATAATTGAAGACAATTTTCGAAGCAAATAAATTATCGGAAATTCAATAAGAATTATAAAATGATAATCGAATTTTATCCTAAAGAAACTTATTTTTTGAAACATTTTTTTTTTCAATTTTTCGTTAATCAATATTAACTAAATACAAGTTTATTGTACATCGTTCTCTTCGTTATAAAAAAGACGAATAGAATTATGTACAATCGAATCCTGAGTCCGGAGTATGCTGAATTTTCGAAAAAAAAAAAAAAAAAAAACTGTAGGGGTTAGGCATAAAAATAATTCAACGCAATTAATTTCATTCAAATTGAATACGTTCTGGGAAGACTAATTCGGATTTGAAAAACGTATATCCAAATTCTCAAAATGTATATTATTCAGCTCGATTATTATTTTTTCATGCGCTCATTACGAAATCGAATTCCCATTGTTTTGACTTTGAAGCGAGTTGGTGAAAATAGCTTTGATAACCCGAATATGAGGTGATCGTCCATCGACAAATCTAAGAGTGCATGACCTGATCTTTAGTCTCCAAAAATACGTCACATTCGTTTTATTTTCCACGAGTATTCCTCTCAAGTTTTTTATTATTATTCTTTCAAATATACAGGGTGTCAGTTTTATTCGAAAGTCACTAAAAAGTTTTCAAGTTCTCGATATTTACACCTTAAAAAAACCAGAATTTCGAAAATTAGAAATTTTTTTTTTCCATTTTGACACGTGCTTTTCAATGAAATTAATTTAAGCAAAAAAAAATCGATTTTGACAGGTGTATTTTAATGAAATTAATTTTGAAAAAAATAGAACAATGCTTAGAATTGATTTTGATAAACGAACAAGAAAATCTACACAAATAGATATAGATACGAGGTCAAATATCGCAGCAAACGAGATTCGTCCTCAATAGAATTTGTTGCGGCGACTGATGTTGCTTTTATAGCTCACAGCGGTATAACTCAACAAATCATACACTTCTATTATTATTAGTAGCTTATAAATAGCTTGAGTGTACAAAGTTGAAAGAGCAAAAAATACAAAAGAGGTTCGACGTACGAACATACGTGAAAAATATATTCAAAAATATTCATTGGAATAAAATTGCTTCGATTGTAGAAAAATATACAATTTTTACGCAACTAATTATTCTGGTGAAGTATAAATTATCTCACAGGCGATAATAATTGAAAAAATGAAATACAAGTTTTTATATTCACTCTTGCAAATTAATTTTCAGCATTATTTTCGTTTGTTATTTTTTTTTTCTATGGGTACCGAAATTTTTCTACAAGATTACGTTGACAGCTGCTTTCTGTATTTATTATTTCTGTGTACCGCTGCTGAAAGCTAATGTGACCTTCATTAAAATGAAGCTGGTTTTTCATAAATCAGTTGTTTTTATTTGACTCAAGTCAAGATTAGTGATTCATTCATCCGTTGGAATTTTATTTAGTGGGAAAATTATGCCTTGTTTTTTTTTATGCCACAATATTTTCCTTCTCTCTCTCTCGTTGTATTTCTCTCTCGGCGTTTAAGTTTGCATCGTTGGAATACCTGGATTTGTTTTTGTTTTTCATTCATTAGCCAAATCTTTTGAATCGTCCCAATATTTTTAGTACATTTATTATTCAAATCGCAAATAAATATTGTTCTTAATAAAAAATGAAGGAATTCTGTTGCATTTCAACGATGTCAACTTCAGCATCATTCTCTCTTTCTCTCTCTCTCTCTCTCTCTCCCTCCATTTTATACGCGAAGTATTTGGTTCAGTATGTAACGCAAAAGTATTTTCAGGTGTCGTTCAGGTGAAAAGTGATAAGAAAAGCAAAATAGATAGCGCAAATACAAATGCGAATGAAGCATCGAGCATGGAGAATTTTTAGCGATTTTCAAACGATAAGAAAAAAAAACATTTCGCAAACGTATATTAAAAAACCTAGAAACTCAACAAGTAGAATAGTTTATCGCAAAATTTATCAAAAAATCGATTCCAACGTCGATTGAAGGTCAATTGGTTCGTGAAAATCCCAGACACTCTCAAGAGCCGCACGAAAATTCTATTAATTTACTGATCCCTAGTGAAAAACCTGATAAGACAATTGGCCATAGTTCATCTCCAATTACGATCGACTTTAATCAAAGATTTATCGATATTTTTTCAACTCGTATAAATTTTACTTATTTTATCGAAAATTTTTGTACTCAATCGAAACATGGCTCGAAATCATCTATAGATCTGTAATACACGCATTACGGATCGTAAAGCTTTTATTCTATTTGCTGTCTCGGGGTTTCTGCGAGGACAAGCTCTCGCTCTCTTACTATTAATAGGCTCGTTCCATTCCCAAGACTTCATTTTGTCTCTAAGTGTTCAGTCCAAATGTATAACTACAAACTATCATTCATGTTGTAATTTTTATAACAAGGAAAATCCCAAAAAAAAGCTTAAGTTTGATAAAATAATAATAATAATAATAATAATAATAAACTAATACGTTAATTTTTGGATGAGAAAAACCTCAAAAAAACTTTATAAAGAAAATCGATCGCGAGACATTGGCTGCCAATAGAAAATTTGATTAGCATGAAATCAATGTTCGCCAATATTCCGACGCGGACTATTCTCTTAGTTTTTTGACGACGAAGAGAATGGTACGACTAAGTCAATTTTAGTGAACGTTCAATTATAAAACTTTTGAAAAACGAGAAGAAGTTGTGAAAGAAAAAAGTAAAGATGAAATTTTAGGGTTAATTTTTCTTTTTTTCAAATGGAAACAATGACTGTATTCGTTCGATGTGTTATTGTGATTTGAAATTTTAGAGGGGACATTGAAATCTCGTTAGTTACGTGTGCAAAGAAGCTTTGTTTATCTTTGTCTCTCCTTTTGATTCTTCGGTGTTATTCTATCATCAGCCTGGTAAAAAGTTAGGATGCAAATGACCTGTGGTGTAAGGTGCAACTTGATTTGTATATCGTAAGAATAAATTAGCATTTGCATTGCCACATGTATCTCAATTCATTCGATTTTCATTGGATATGTTACGAAATTGAATAAAACAATAAAAACAATGATAAAAACATCAATAAAAGAAAAAATTGACCCCACAATCGATCGAACTGTCATCGAAAATATTACGAAATTGTATTGACCAATAAAAATAATCAAAATCATCAGGTGATATTGATTGTAAAATAAATAATATGATCCAAACGCACAATAAAGTTTCAGGCCTCTAAACACCGTTGTAAATACGCGAAACTCGTAAACACGTAAACATGTTTACGTTGTATTTTTAAAGCAAGCAATGGCATTGAAACGACCAATATATGCGGAACAACATGAATGCTTCAGCATATCAACACTTTTCGAACTATTTTGCAACAACATTGTCTAATCGTGTGGAAGAAATCAGTTTGAATATTTTTTCTTAGAAAAATAGGTTAGAAGCGAAAAGGGGAAAACCATCGTTGAACACCTGATGATGACAGATTTTCTAATGGGTTTCCATCTGAAAAGAACAGATTGTAAAACCTTGTTGACGTTCGAATGTGAAAAACAAATCAAGTTTTGACAATTTCGAAAAAAAATACGAAACTTTTATGTAATAATCTGGAAGTTTGGATCGTTGGAATGCTACGAGAAATTTCATCATTTTTTTAAACCACAGCCCGAAAGTTACATGCAGTTTTTGTCAACGCTGATTAGACGATATTTTATTGACATTTCAGAAGTAAATATACTTGAAAAATTGGGATGATTTTTCTTTTGATTTTCTCGTTTCTATACGAATATTTTCTATTTTTCATAAAAAAGTCGAAAAATCGTTTTGTTACGTCGATTTTTCGAAATTTTAATACTTTCGAATATCTTTTACACATTTGATTATTTATTCGTAATGTGTAATGAGGCGAAGTGCTCGCGGCAGTGTCTGTGGCGAACGGACCTGTTGGCCGTGTTGGTTGTCTGTAAACATTTCGGTTGACTGCCACGAGTTTGAAAGCTTATCAATATGGGATTTTAAAGTAAAATTCGTAATCAACAACTGAGATGTTCAAAAGTTGAAAGAAGTCGGTGAAATATCAAAAAAATGAATGATTAAAATTCCTCTTAATCGCTTTCAACGAGTGCAGTATTCCCCAAAGTTTTTTTCGATGAATTTTGCGAGTAGTCGTTAAAAAAATGAAATTACGAGTTGAAAGATCGATGCCTCTTTCAAAGTATTTAGCTGGAGTTCGTAGAGCCGAAATTGGACATTGTTTCTGTTATGAGGAGAAAAATATATTTAAAAAATGTCACTAACCGCCCGGAGTCGTCGAGTAAAGAGTACCGCCGGGTGTGGACGAATAATCCGCGGGCAATTGATTAGGGTCATGAATGACAATCCTCTTAGAGGGTATGTTCTGGCTCTGAGTGGCCTGCCTTGCGATTGGTGAGGCAGACATATCGAAACGTTTTTTTTTAAGAGCTTGCGCACACTTTTGTGTTTCTTCAAAAATATTTGGCTTCGAGGCCACAGAACCACGTGTCAATGGGTTTCCGAACACGTTGGAAGATAAAGAAAAGAACACAATCACACACTGCGTTGATTTATAGGCGAAAAGTTGCTGAATGATGATTATTAACGAAGTATCAGTTTTTATTCACACTTAATTAATCCGATTTAGAATATTTTTGTTCGAATATATTTTAAAAGAAAAAAATCGTCCGACAAATTCCCGATGATCAAGGAACGCAATCTACGATGGAAGAAATCGGACTGAAGACACACTCGTGTGTGGTGTGTCTGCTCTGCCTTCGCTTCAACTAAGTTAACTAATTCCCCCTCCCCTCGACGCTGTTCGTATGTCGCGCGGACTCACACACTAAAATGTAAACATACCCACACACAACTTTTACGCCCTCTCTGTCAAGCATACACGCGAGCTCTGGCTTTGTCCTCGCTGCGTAGTTTGCCACTACGTAAGTCGCCACTCTGTTGATGTTTTTGTCACGCGTTATCTCTTCTCTCTTGCGCCTGTATGGTACTTTATCGGGAAATACGCGCGTCTCGGAACACATCGCGGCTCAAACAGGCCAATCGGATCAGCTGGTGGCGTCAGTTAACCGAATGAACAATAAAAAGTCCTAACAAAATGTATTTGAGCTAGTTTATTAGAAGGAAAGTAGTTTTAATTACAGTTTGTAATTTAGAAACATTTCTCTTTTTAAGATCGCAACTTTTACGGAATGACAAAATTTACACAAATCTGTTTTGATCTCAAGCTCGAAATGTTCAATTCAAGAATTCATTTCAACCGATACATTGCGAGGATTGTCTTGAGTACAATAACCTACTGATTTCCTTTGTTTTATCAAACATGGAAACCATGATAAATACACAAACCACAAAACCTTAGTCACTCACTAAGTTTGCCATTATAATTGTTTGAATTGAAAACATTTTGTGGTGACGAGATAAAAAGAAAAAGTGCAATGCCGCTATCATACGAGAGAGAGAGAGAGAGAGAGAGAGAGAGAGAGAGAGAAATACAATTGCAGTTTGCGAAATGACTGAGATATGAAATGCGATCGCATAAGAAATGATAAAAAATGAATAAAGCGCATTTAGCGAAGTCGGAGTGTACGGTCGTGAGGAGCAAGAAAATGGATTTGAAATTTATTCATGCGAAAACATTGAATCATCAACTCTTTCCTTATCCTTGAATTTTTTTTCTTTAATTGTGCTTCTGCCATGTGGCCCGTTTTTTCAAACACATGCTCAAAATGATTTTATTACAAAAAATATATTTTATAAACGTATAAATGTTTATAAATGTTCACTGTATTCGATGACACAGTGGGTACTCTGATTTCGCAAATTCTCTATTTTCAAACATTCCGTAATAATAAATAAATCCCTTCCCATGTGTCAGCTTCCCCACCAGCCATTACGTGTTTGGAACGCTTACGCTCCGGTTACGCTGTCTTTATTGCTCTCCCTTGTTGGATATCTTGGATTTTGCATCTCTCTTGCACTCATGTACGCGTCCTCGCGACTGACACAAAGAAGGGGAAAGATTAAATTACGGAATTCAAGTGGCATTGAGAAATGGGAGCGTTAAGCATATAGTTGAAAATTAGTCGATAATTTATCGGCGCATCGATATTTGGAAGTAGATGGCGTTTGTGACAAAAGTCCGATTGGAATTTCATTTCATTTCATTCGATTCCCGCCGGCCGCCGAGGATCCTTCGCAAAGTAAACTCTCGTTTTAACGTACGTGCGTAAGCCGATTGGAAAAAAGCCGATAAAATAATAAGAAGAAAAATGGCTGAAGTGAAGCGGCATGAAAAAGACGAGACGGTAAATTCGCCGGCAAAGAAAATAAAGTTAGACGTAAAAGATGAAGACGACCAAGCGAAGAAGATCGACGTGATGGAAAATTGGAAAAATTTCGAGGTCAAGCGTGTACTCAATAACAACATAGTGCGTAAACAAATATGGCTCGAAGGAACATTCAAAGGCGACGAAAGTACGGCAATTGTCCTGCTGGAAAAAAAATCATTTCCCGAGGAATCTGAATCTGTGAAAAATTTCTTCGACGATGAAACACTTCTGAAACATCTTTTTGACAACGATGCCTACGGATCCTACGAATGCTTTCCAATAAGAGAACACAACAGTAAGTAATCGTTCCTTTTTCTTTTTGTTCTAATTTTTAGACGCTCTCGCGGCAACATTTCGTACGATTCCGATCAGCTGTCCCGATATCGCTTCGCCTGTATTCTTTGTTTACGTAAAATGACACATTCCAAAAACAAAATACAATTATCGACGTTCGGGAATTGGTGAAAATATTTTTAAAAATTCGAATTTTTGAAAAAAATGGCACAAAACAATTGTTTCTCGATGACAACCAGCGGCTTTTTGTTTTCTAAAATCATCTCGACATTCGATAACGATTTAAAAAATTAAAATTCACACAAATTACCAACTTTTCTGACAAATTATTGTGACTTTTTTGTCTCATCAATTTTTCAATTCCTAATTCGTAATTTCAGCGAAATAATAAATAAATTTAATCAAATTTTCGATTTTTTTTTCTCCCCAATTATTTCTTCTACTTTTATCATATTTTCTTCGATCAACAACAACAGACTCAACGTTGTTTTTCTTTGCAGGTCTAAATACCACTGTGATATATCCTGCGACGCAGAAACATTTGGACAAATTTTCGAAGAAGGAAGTTAACATTGTGACGGAGACCCCTGAATTGTACAAAAACGTGACAATACCGAAAATCATAGGGCAACAAATGTCGTTGAAGGTTGGGTTCAAAAATTGAAAAAAAAAAAATCCACCATAAACTTTTTTTTCATCATTTTGTAATGAATTTTTTTTTTCAGTGGGTAGAAAATATCTTGAATCACGAATCAGAAGCAGATAGAATTATTTACGAGGACACCGATTCGAACGATGGCTTTGTTTTGATTCCTGACTTGAAGTGGGATGGCAATGTCAACACTTTAAATATTTTGGCTATTTCAAGAAAGAAAATCAACTCGATAAGGGATTTGAACGCCAGCCACTTGACTCTTCTGAAAAATATTAGAGACAAAGGGACCGAAGCTATTGTCAAAAAATATGACATTAGCTCCTCAAGACTGAGGATATATTTTCATTATTTACCATCTTATTATCATCTTCACGTTCACTTCACACAGCTGTCGGTGGAGGATGCTGGTAAATTGGATTTTTCATATTTGTAGCTTATAATGAAGATTCGAAGGTTTTTTTTTCATTTTTTTGAACTTAGTTTCAATTATTGGATCCTTTATTCTTCTCTTATTGTTTTTCTTCCAAATACGTCAGATTATATTTTTTGTAAACTTTAAATCAACGAAATGTTGTGATTATATCAATTTGTATGTTAAAATTTTCGTTGTCACCTGAATTTTTCGTTTTCTGAGTATTATTTTGGGTAATTAGTAATTATTTTTGATTAATAGGCATTTATGCGGAAAAGGCTCATCTCCTTTCGACCGTGATAAGCAATATAGAATTATTGCCGGATTATTATCAGAAGGTTACACTCCAATTCGCCGTTTTCAAACCAGAATTGGTGGACGAATATAAACGAGCGATTGAGACCAACGAAAAAACGAAGGAGCCGGAGGAAGAGTGCTGAAGAAACCGAAATAACAAAACATTTTATTTTCATACGACGAAATGACTAGTTTTGCGAAACATTTTAATCCGCGTTAATTTGACGAATAAAGAGTCAAAATACACGATTACACAAAATTTTTTGTGATTCGACAAATTGTTAATTAAACAATATAAGTGTCCGTCCTATGAATCCGAATTTCCATTTTGAGCGATTTTTCAAAGCTGTTTATTACGAACTTTTCGTTTGTTCTCAAAAAATAATCAAACGATATTTGTTAAATTGCTGTCAAAATAATAGAACTGAAAGAATAATAAAAAGTTTTCATAATTATTAAAACGAATTGGAATTGTAATGAAGAGAAAATAAAATTTAACGTTTAGCTGAAGAAATTTTGGTGTAAAATTATACGTTTTTGACGAGAAATAAAAATTTACTGGACCAAAGTACAATTTTGTCGTGCAGGATTGAATACTTTATTTTTATAAAATACTTGGAGAAAAAGTGTATCGGGGTAATCAATAATTCGACGTTTAAAAAAAAAAGAAGCAAACCCGATGATTGACTGAATTTTGACGCGAAATATAGAAATTGATTCGTTATAAATGAAAATTGTCTTTTCAAGCAGGACCCAGGACAGTATTTATTCCGAAAATTTGAAATAAAATGCATTATTGATTGGAAACCATGAAGATTTACCGAATTTTACTGCAAGTAAAACCTACATTTTTAATTAAAAAATATGTGTAGTCGAAGATGGAGGCACTGTCACATTTGGATCTACTTTCAACAATCCGTCGTCTCTTCAAACGTGTTTTTAAATATTTTTACTGTTTTATCATTATTATATACAATTACACATACATTTTTCTTTGCTTAAGTAACCATTCTCACACAACTGAAGCAACGTCCATGGAATGTATGAAGCTTAAATCTGTACTCATCGAAAAGCCAATGAAATAGCCTCGACTCAATAAATTTCATTTTTTTATATATCTTTTTTTTTTAAATCGCAATAAAATTACGTTTTTAATCTATTTTTCTTCCGTTAAGAATGTCCATCAAGAATAAAAATCGTCATTGCGTAAAAGTCGTAAGTTCCCTATGAGAATTTTTGTAAATGAAATGATCATGACGTTCACAATCGAATCTCACGGTTATTTATTCCAGTGACTGGAAAAATAATCGATCGAATTTCTACCCAAACGTGGATTATATTTGTGGTTCATTTTCACAATTTTTATAATACAGTGTAAGGGGAGCGAAAATAAAACTAAATCGTAAAAAAATTGCTGGCCTAATAGCGAGATGGGAAATATTTCATTTTTCAAGATTTTGCGAAGTTTGCATCGTTGGAATGCAATGAAATTGATTTTTTATGCCAATTTTATTATACAAATTTAGGCTTCAATTATCGGTCAAAGTTTTGGGAAATCTTTCGTTTAATAAAATCCTGTTGTGTGAATCCTGTCGTCGAATTCCAACGATTCAAAATTTGCTGCGATATTTTTGTGACAATATTTTTCTGTTTGCTGTTTTTTTTTAAATACCCTGTGTAAAGTGCACAAGAACCCTTTTTCTTTTTTCAGCTATTTGGATATTTGTACCGTCGATAAAGTACACATTTCATAGCGATCGCATATTTGTAATAATTTAAATGACACGTTAATTAAAAATACAAATTGGCGAGTGTGTTAAACACGTGCATTTAGAACATTGCATCACGCCCTTATTCCTTAGAATGTATTCTCTCATTCATATGAATTTTTCAATCGTCATTCAGATGAAAATCAGTAAAGAATAAATTGGAATATAAAAGAAAAAAAGGTACCATTTCAAACCACGACCGGCTTGGATCGAGCGCTACGATAATTCCATAAAAATCGATAGCTCATTGTGACTAGTACTGAACGTTTGGCCAAAACAGATCTCCGCAAAAATGCGTCATACCATTTTGTCAGTCATTCGTTCTTCGCTTAATCCACAAACATTTGGGTTCGTCTAAATTTCCTTTTCTTTTAGGTTTTACCTTTGAATTCCCAGGTGAAAAATAATAACTTTGAGATATCATCTCATGTTTTAACGCGGGAACCGCTTTTGAGAAAACCATTTCGAGTTTTGCCATTTCTCATGTGGCCATTTTTGCCCTTACGATGCTCGAACAGCACGTCGTCCGAGTCTGTGTCGGATTCCGAAAGAACCATTTTGTGAGCTGAAACTGGATAAATTTATTGTACATTAAAAACAGTCCATCATTTCATTTTATACCAAATACAATTTTATGGCTCGATCTTTTATTTTTTCGGCTTAGATTGCCATTTCATCATTTTGTATATCCTAAGTTACGTAAAACGCGGTTCGTGCGAAACGTACATGCACTGCTATCGTCTTCGGCTTCTGGCTGAAGGAGCGAGTAACGTGCTGGCTTCTTTTTCGGTCTCAATAATCTCCTTTTACCACAAATACGACTGCATAAACAAACGATTCCCCACACGAGACCAACCCAACAGACTATCAGCGATAAAAGTGCTATTATCACGTAGAGGATGCTCCAATCTGGAAAAAAATATAAAAAAATAAATATAGACACAAAACAATAAAAACAGAAGCCAGTTACGAGGAATTCATAAGAATAAACTTTGTATTTTTTATTGTTTTTGTCGTTTGATGCTTCTTTTCTCCAAAAAATCAAGAAATTTTATGCTTTCTCATTAAAATATAATATTCTGGTGATAAAAAGTATGAATTTTATGTCAGAAGGGAAAAAAAATCGATTTTTTCGAAGATCGTCATGGAAATATTCTGAAAACGGCCGAAAAGTTGAAAAAATCAAAGTTTATACAATGATAAACTCACCACAATTGGATTCACCGTTTCCAAAATACTTTTGAATCAAATTTTGCATCCAAAAAGCTTCGCACAGGCATTGTCTGGATTCTTCGTCGCAGACACCGTGTCCGGAGCAATTGTTCTGGCAAACCGCAGTCTCAACGGCGGCTACGGACAGTTGTAAGAGGCCGGAATCCTGTCGAAGTTTCTCCTTTAGTCTGTGCACCACTTCCGGTCCGGCCATACTAGTTTTTTTGTCTTTTTGACGAACGTAAAAAACTAATCGGGCACGTCCGGTTCGTGGCTCGGATTTCAAATTTCGTACGACTATCGAAACTTCGTCGCGCAACAACATTTGGAGTTTCAAAACCAGAGAGTCCTTCTGAGACTCCGTCAGCAAATGAGCCCCGACGTTGAGTGTCAATTCAACCAAATGTAATAATTCTGGATCTAAATTGTAAAAAAAAACAATAAAATTAACGTTCCACACTTTTTTCTATTTTAAATGACAGAATTTTTCTAGCGCAGAATCGTCTCAATCATTAAATTGTAAAATTACCGGGTTTTACGATCACGGAAACTGTGTCTTCGCTGCTGAGGCCTTGGTCGTCAGTCACTTTAAGCTTAAACACGTAACGCCCCGGCACAATATCTGTGACCATCAATATTGGCGATTTATCGGTCCCTTCGACAATTGTGCCAATCGCCAGACTCGAAGGATCGCGAGTCCATTCCCACTGACCTATTCTCAAATCGTCTGATGATTGACTACCGTTGATGAAAAGAGCACTCACTGGAGCCACGACGTTCTGGTCCCCGCCACCATTCGCTTTTGGAGCTGCATTTTTATCTGTAGTAAAAAAAAAAGAGATTATAACGGGAAATTATGACATAATTTTCGATTTAAAGTGTTCTATCAATTGCGCAAGTGCGACAGGGATGACAAAAGAGCGAATACACGTTTTCTTTTTTGACATCTTTGATATTTCGAGAAAAATTAAAGTTACAGCTGTGACGAGAGCATAACAACGTGTAAGTTATGTTTTTCTTGAATTATCAAGTATTTTTTTATAAAATGTGCAGCCAAATGTGCCGCAATGAGTGCGAAAAAAATGAGCTAAGACTTTTTTTAATTCTGACCAGACGAACACGGATGTGGAAAAATGTCACTTTCGAAAAATTCGGGAGCGTCCATAGTCTTGAAGAATGACAAATTTTGAATAGTTTGAAAAATGATGCCTACTCACTCTGAGTAACTTTAACCTTCACCGTATCGGAATCTTTGTTTCCTTTATCATCGATAACGGTCAATTTAAAAGTGTAGTCTCCTTTGGTCAGTTTCGTGATATTCGTGATCGATTCGTTCGCCGCACTGAATTCAACTGTATTAGGTCCACTGAAATGAGGAAAACATATTGAAAACAAAACTGCTTGAAAAATTGTTACAGCAAAATGCTTTGAAATGTGATTCTAACAAAAAAAGCAAATAATGATGATTTTTCGAGTCAAACCTAATCGTACCTCGTTTGTTCCCAATGATAGGAAACGATTTTTATATCATCCTTGCTTTTACTACCGTCGAGTACGGTCCGAGTTTCCGGTAAGGCAATTGTTATGTTGTTTCCAGCGTTGGCTGAAGAAAAAAGCATAAAATGTCACTTTGGTTCAACGATCAAAGATAAAAAGTGCAGTTTAACTGATTAGTTCGAATATTTTTTCGGAAAATCGTGCAAAACATAATGTGAATCCTATTTAATTTGAATCTAAAATATTTATTTGAATAAAAATGATTTTGCTGCATGGAAAACAATTAAATATCATAATTTTATAATTCAGAATAATTTTTTTCAATAATTATTAGCAACAGGGAAATAATTGGATCGAATGAAAGGAAAAGACTGCAAATGGAAAAGTTTGACACTGTGTCTGCTGATTTCAAAATTATACCTTTAGGCGGTTTGTTAGTCGGTGGTTTAACGAAGACGTGAACTTCAGCTGTTGACGATTGATCCGAATCGTCGGTAACTTTAAGAACAAAAGTGTACATCCCTTCCTCCAAATTGGACAATTGGAGATACGGAGTCCGCGTATTTTGCATATCAACAGCTTTGTTTTGATCGGATGGACTTTTCGTCCATTCCCAGTTCGCAATGCCTCGGTCATCCGTGCTCAAATTTCCATTAAGAGTTAACGTGTTTTGGGGCAGATATATTATTATATCTTGTCCGGCATTTGCGCTCGGTGGATAATCCGTCACTTTGAGAACTGTGATGTTTGTTGTCGTCGAATTTGTCACGTGATCGGAATCTTCAACCGTTAATCTTAAAAGAAGATTAAAAAAAGGAATTTCATTAAGTTGGTTCAGAAAAATTGACGTTTTTTTTTGCACCATGAGAATTTTTCGTTGGTTATTTTTCATTTTTTCATTTTTAACGAACAGTGCTGAATTTTTAGATAAAATTATCAAATAAAAATCAATAAATGACAAGATAAACTTTTGTTTTTATGATTTTACGCGTGAGATGTGAAAAAAACTCGTATTTGCGAGTGTTTTGTGAGAAGCTAACGTTTAGGGCCAAAATCATTAAAGATAAATAGGCCAATTTTTTCCAAAGATATGAGAGTACACACTTGAAAGTGTAATTTCCAGCGACGAGGTTGTCCAGTTGAAGTGTTGGCGTGTCTATCAAGCTTGGCTGATAACCAATAGGGCCTTGTTGCAATTCCCAATGATATCGTATTACCCGATCATCGTCTTTGCTCGGCGAGGCGTCCAGAACGGCCCCCCTGTTCGGTAACTTGACCACTTGAGATGCCGGTGATATTATCGCTATGGGAGCTTGATTTATTCGTTTCGCTGGAAAAAACATGTTGTACAATCATTATTTTTGAGTTTAAATTAAATTATGATTGATTAATGAGCTACATTGGATGATTTTTTTTGTCTGTTCTATCATTTGGCAAATTTTTTCTTTACCAATTTTTTTCTTCTCCAATGAACCGATCGATGATTATTTTTTTTACTAAATTTTAATAAAAATGTTTCTTTTCCCACGCCATTCCGTGGGCAGTTTTGCAGAAAAGGGAAAACTTACGGGGTAAAACACTGACATTAGCGTAGGCTTCGCCATAAGCGTTGGGGCTCGTAACGGCGACCCGAAATTTATAAAGCCCTTCGGACAAGTTGCTGAGTTTGACAGTCATGCGATTTTGATCGGTCATTGTTCCCGTGTGTCCATCGGGTTGACTGAGAAGACTCCATGCGTAATTGTAATGTTCGTTTCCCTGTTCAGCAGGAACGGTGAAGGCCGATAGAATGACTTCGTTTTCTGGCAATCTAACTTCTTTAGAAACGACGGAAACGACGAGATGCTGGAGAGGAGGTTTGACCGAGGTTGAAGTGTCTTTCATCGCTCGTTCTTGCGCCAAATTCCTCGACGCTCCAAGAGTGTGGGGGCCGATCAGTGGCATGCATTTATCTGTGAATTGTTTTCATTGTAAAATAATTTTCTTCGCGTTATTCAACTCGATACTCGAAATTATTTTGAAGTTTCCATCGTTGTAGGCACAGATTCCAACGACGAAGTTAAAAAACCGTTTTTGAGACTTTTTTTAATGGACCATGAAGGAAATTAATGAGGAAAAATTTCGATAATTGAAAATAATTGAATGATTTCTCGATTAATAACGATTAAAACTTGAATATCATCAATTTTGATTAAATCAATATTTTTACTAACCAGCCATGTTCCTTTTGTAACCGATAGCACATTGACAAACTCCATATTCTCTTTTGATGTCCGTTGCAACGCAAACCTCGTTCTCCATGCAGGACGACGCCTCGTCCATGCAATTGACTCCACTTGATTGGAAAAATTCCATTGGTTTATGTTGTTCCGTTCTGAATAACCCAAAAAATATTGTGTTAGAAAGGCTCAAATGTTCTCTTTTTTATAATTATGGTGGTGGTGATGTTGAATATTTGTTGTTTATGGGGTTTTTATGAAATTTTTATGGGATTTTATATGATTAAATTAAATTAATTAATGAATTATTTATAATTAATATAATTTAATGTGTTAATTTAATAATTTAATTAACTAAATCAAGAATTTTATATGGGATGCCACTTTTTAACAACAATCTGTGCGAGAAAAAAATTTTGACCCATTTTTGGCAAGAGCCACGATTGTAAATATTTACTAATAATTCTTACCCTGTTTCATCAGCCGCATGATCCAAGAAGTCAGCCCACATTTCATGAGCTTCCGTCGGTTTGACTAGAATCATTCTTGGAGGATCCTCGGGAAGCGTGTCGGGTCTGAAGAGCGGAGTACACATTTCTGAGTTCAAACAACGGACATGAAAACACGTGGCATTGTAAGTTAATGCAACGTTGCACAGTGGCGCGCTGCAGCATCCCAATACGCATTGTTTTGTTCCTTGGAGTTCAGGCTGTTCCGTAAATATGGCGTAAGTTAAATTGCCTCGAGGCGTATATCGTGTAAAAATCTTTGGGTATAGTCCAGGACACTGTACGTCCGTGTCCCAGTCTGTGTACAGCGCGAGGCAAGAATTCATCAACAGGACTAACAGTCCCAGCCGAAACATCTCAAACATGATGACTGCAATTTTATAAAATTGTTTGTGAATTAATGAATGAGCTCACTTGATTAGGAAAAAAATGTTTGTGAAGTTTCATTTTTTGAGACTTTTGACATGTAATCGAATTGGAGCTGTCATATTTTAATTATCTGTCAATCTCTGTTGCAAATTTTGAAGAAAAACTCTTGTGGTTGAAAAATGTAGCATCTCCGTAAAGCAAAGTCACTGTCGCAACAACCATGTGTCAAAAAACGTCAATGTAATGTTGTCGTTTAATTATCCTGAATATATTCAGAGTAAAAATGTTATTTGTTGGAATGATTGATTCACTTCAAAATTTAAACATACTTTAAAAAGCATTGGCACTGTCTCAAGTACGAAAATTAGAAATTTCATGTGAAAACCTCTTATTTCAATGTTTAAAAATATAATGGGGTTGCTTCTTTAGAAAATGACATTATTCAAGAAAAATTGAAAGCAAGAGTTTCGAATTTATTTGAAGAAGTACAGAAGTTTATAGAGAAATGTCAAAACTGTCACACAAACAATGTCAAAACTGTCACGTGAACACTAATTTTCAAATTATGTGTAAACAGTGTGCGTTTAAAGTATTGAATTCAAAAATAGAAAGAGATATTTTTACCGCAGGACATAAAGAGCTTGTACCACGTAGTTTAAGAAAGACTCTCTGATGAAATTATTGTGTCAGGATACGCACGAAGGTTATGTCAAATCGAAGAAATGAGATACAGCATGTGTGATACTGTTCGGAAGATGATTAAATGGTCAGTGTTCCCGAAGGTCGGATCTCTAGTGATAGAACTCGGTTCCATTAGCATACCAGACGTTTGTATTCGTATTGGCAGAGAACCCGCAGGGTTCAGTCATTTTTACGAGGCTTTACATATATTACCGCATCGTAAACACGTTATCAAACAAACAGCCGGAGCTATAATGAACTCATAGGGGTAATTATCATACTTCCTGCTTGACAGGAATTGTAGATCGACCGCCGGAAAAACACGGAGCGATAAGATTTCGTTTATATCGCACCAAATTCACGCGATTTATTCACGTGTTTTTTAATAAACTCATTAAACTCACTGAAAATAGATTGTTATTTCTCATTTTTAGAATTTTCCCGAAAAAAAACACAAGTATATTCGAACTAAATTCATTTTTGACAGATTTTTGTGTATCCTTTTGACGTGTCCACGCCTGCTGTAATGCACCTGACACGACCTGACGTGCATTTACGAAACAGCGCATGATTCATCAGACTTTTGTATGTAGAGGGGGACACTTGTGTTGTGCACCCTATCAATTTCTATATCAGCAAACACCTGCCACTTTCGATAGGCCGCTTAAAACACTACTTCGATTACAATTAATATATTCGCACGCAAATACTCTTTTTTATTTGCACTTGTATCTATTTATTTCTATGAATTTATTCAATCTTCGATACATAAAATTTATAAAACACTGAATTAGTTTTTTCTATATGTTCTCCAAATGATTTACATTAGAAAATAATTCGTGAATTTTATTACGTAGCAAAATTGTGTAATTTATAGTTTCGGGATAAAATGGTATGGATTTCTCTCATGCTTGGAATTTTTTCTACTTGGTGCTTTTCAGTCTTGTTTTTATTCAAAAGTCTTCAGCAGAGAATCGAAGTAAAAAAAACTTCTACTTACATTGACGATTCGGTATCGGGTTTCGCATTCAATTCCTCGAATGTCGAACGTGAAAGACGATTTTCTACGTATTTCACAAAAATACTTGACAATTCGTAATAATTGTTTTGCACATTTATTTTACGGTTCACTTATTTTCTGAGATATTTTTCGTGCACCAATTCAATAAATTAGGAGTGTGGGGAACACACCTTTACACTGAAGAACTGAAAAATTTATCGCGAAATTGAAGAGTGCCTCAAGAACACGTTCGTATTATCCCGCTACCATTACCGGACTGTTGAGTGGTCACGAATGGAAAAAATTGCATCAAAAAACATCGTGAGGCGCCTCTATCGACGATTCACAAAAATACTTCAAACACGCATTTATCAAAATGTTTTGCCTGATACTAGAGATTAACATTTCAAAACAAATGTCACAGCAAAGTAGACCATTTTGATAACGACCCTAAATCAGTCGATTTATTAACGAATCCATTGAATGGATTTTTTAGACGATGATTTAATTGCGACAACAAATAAATATTTTAAAACATTCTCGAAAAAGCAATTTAGTTTTTAAGTGTCTTTGGCAAAATTGTGCCATGTTCGTAAACTTTATAGGTTTTATGTTGAAAAAATGACAAACTACTGTCGTTAATGACCCTTTCCAAGCGCACAATCGTTTATTAGGCAATAATCTATACTTTTAATGACAAAAGAAATTAAAAAAATTTTTTAAACGATCTTGACCACTTGACCTGTCCAGCTGTTCGGGCGATTTTGAATTTCCCCGCCATGTCTCCGTAGCGCTGTTCGCGGACAATGCACCAAGTACACGGTTGTCATCCGTCGAAGAAATTTTGGAGGAGGGCGAGGGACGGTTGCAAGGGCATCGTGGGTGGCCTAGCGTCTTGAGACGCGCGTGTGGTCCGGTACTCCGGCAGTCCGCGAGCGGGATGCGATGCGGCTGCTACGAAACTTGGGAGGATGTGTGACGCTCTTTGTCTTCACGTAGACGCCAAAGAGACGCTTCGATGTGGCTTGTTTTGTTACACCATTCGTGATATTCGGAATTCTAATAACTTTGCAAGGTATGTTTTGAGTCTTTGCTCTCTTTCTTTTGTCTTTTTTCACTCGGGCCATTGCCCCGGTTTTGTTTATCGTTGACCACGTGCAAACCGCGTATACGATTTCAGCAACAAATAAAGAGCCGGAACTTCGTATTTATCCGAAGAAACGTCAGGGAAATTTTTGAAATGAAATAAACTAAACGAAATGTCAAATTCGTAGAAATTTGTTTACATCCGATTTTGCTTGTGAACGACAGTTTGTTTTGTTTTGCTCATTCATATTCTTCTCGCATAAACTGTTCGTGCTAAAAATTGTCGACGATGATACTTTTGGCTGGTCGTTGCATTGCATTATTTAGTGGCTCCTCTCGTAATTGTTGTCATTTCATATCACGAATTTAATTTATGGTTTTTATTTTCATATTCCGTGGTCGTAATGTCTGCTAAAAATAGTTTTCCATTTATTTTAATCACCAATCATAATAAAATGGTTATCGCAAATGATTTTTTTTTTTTCAAACGTGCATTCGATCGAATTGTTTTTACTACGAAAATGGTTTAAAAATTCTTTAATGAGTATATTCGGCCTTCGAAAATAATCGTTTTTACGAGTCCAGCCATTTTCCAAATATTGGAATACGATTCTTCTGGTTTTTTTATTTCTTTTGGTTTTCCTTCCAATATCTGTTTGGTAAATCGTTTCATTTTTTCGCCACAACCAAATTATTCCACTGAACTTTGTGATTTTCTCAGAAATACAATTTTTCGAACTAATTCGAATATCAATAAACACGACTCCATTTTTCATCGTCCGCATTCGTAAAATTGATGGTAAATAAATAAGATTCCACGAAATTCGACCAAATTTCTGCGTTCGTGTTCCTGATTTCAAATAATTCACGTTAGATTCGACTGGAGTTCTAATTATTCGATTAAATGTGACGTCACATTTCACAATAAAATATATAATTTTATGATAAAAACTTGAACAACAGATTAAATATTAAAGAAAAATGAAAACGCAAGATAAATTTTTTCCCCATAATTCGAAAAGTGTCGAAATTGCTACTAAATCGCGAATCTATTTCATTTTTTTTGTATTTGGATCCAAAAAAAAGGCCAAAAAAAAATGTTCATGAATTTTCGGATACACGGCTCGAAATCAGGAGAAATAAAAATAAATAAAAATTGTGTTTTATCCCAAACTCCAAGATTTGCATTGTTGGAATGCAACAAAAAATATTTTTCTAACTTCATTTTTTCAATTTTCATAAATCTTCACAATTTTACTAGTAAATTTAGTTTTGAAATTGTCAAAAAATTATTCAATCATTGTAAACAAACTCTGGATACAAATTTTCGTCTGTGCATTAAAAAATAAAGAAATTTCGTTGCATTCCAACGATGCAAAATTCAACATTCCAATAATAATGATAACAAAAATAAAAATAATGAAAAAACTAATGAAAATGAACGTTTTTCTCGTAGATGATGTTCCGTTTATTGTTCCTGACGATCTGTTATTACCAGATTGTGAGTTCGGAGTCAAGCCACAGTTTTAGTGCAAACACAAACGGTGAGAACGAGACATGGAAAGATTTGGAACTGAGCCATAGACACAGAGACCCAAAATACCTGCTGGACAGGTACCCCGTGGGAGAATTGCCAACGGATTCTGCCGATTGTCGAAGACCAGCAAAATGCATTCAGATGCAACATGCAACTTGTATGGGAACGCGTTTGCCATATACGACGACGACAATGGATCTTATTCCGGGTTATACGACGCAGGATATGATACAAGTAATTTCAACAAAAACTCAAAAATTTCAACAAAAACAAGTAAAACAACAAGTAAACTCAACAAAAACAAAAACTGCTGCACGAATTTCTTCGTATCTCAAAAAGGAAGAGAATGAAATGTAAAAAAAATCATTTGGAACGAAATCAAACGAAAATAATCCAATGAAAATATTGAAAATGACAGAAAACAGAGAAAAATTTGTATAAAACTTTATCCTTATTGAACGAGGGTTCTTTTGACGAAAAAAAAAACATAAACATCTTCTTCAACTCGAATATGAAGGAATTGATTTAAAAAAAAATTAATTTTATTGCAAATTCCTTTGATTTAGAAGTTCTAGGATTGAACGGAAATCTTTGCATTTTTCTCTCCTCCCTGTTGACAATTGAGAAATTCTTAGGCTTCGAAAACATGTGTTTGGAAAGTTCACTACCTGCTGGCCAGTCAGGTATACGCCACGTCGACCCTTTTTGCTGCAAGGACTTCAGTTTTGCTTTTCTTTCATGAATACACTCTCGTAAATCATTGTAGATCCGGAGACTCTACTACGAAAGACTCGAAGATATTCAATTTCTAGTGATTTTAACAGCTAAGAATTTGTTTTCTCGTTGTAAAAGCACATTTTCAATTTACATCATGCAAACATTTCTTTGAAAAATCTTAGACGCTTCGTTGGGCTTCGACACGAAAAAAATTGTTCGTTCATTAAAAAATGAATGAACGACTAAAAAAGTATTATTAAAATTAACAAGATCATCCTTAGCCCTGTAAAAAAAATTCTCTACATTAAAATATTGTATTTTATTGTAACTTCCATAATTTTTGTAATTTTTTACGAATTTCGTTCGAACGTTCGAATTAAATTAGTGTTTGGTTTAATTTAACTGCAGATTAACTTTGAATAATATTATTTTAACGAAAACACTGGATTGCGAAATTGATCGATTTAAAAGGTTTCTATTTTTCTCAATCGATGATTAGATTTAAACTAAAAGGACGATATTGTATCTTGGCCTTACGAAAACTTTTTATTTCACGATTGTTTACATTTTTTCTTGATCAGCTATCTCGTTCAATATCTTATCGCTACTGTCTTGTATTTTATCTTTCAGTTCGAAAAAACTGTCTATTTGTTTTTTTTTTTCGTTAAAATTTTTGTTCAGTGGAGTTTCTTTCTGTTTAGAGTAAATAAAGTGAATTTTTTGTTCGCAGGAAAAGTTACGTCTGTTGCAAGGAGTGAGACACATTCCGAAATGTTGGGCTGTCGTGCAACCCTTTCTTTGCTCGTTATTCATGCCAAAATGCATCAACGAGACTGTCGATTTGCCATCCCACGAAATGTGCAAAATGGTCTCCGGACCCTGCCGCATACTCTTCAATCACACAATATGGCCGAATTTTATAAAATGTGACGACAAAAAACTTTTTCCTCGTTTTTGTAAAAACGACATTAGGGAACTGAAATTTAATACGTCAGGAAAATGCCTCAGACCTCTCATACCCAGTGACAATACTCTTGCTATTTTCGAAGGAGTTGAAGGATGTGGTGTACAGTGCAGTGATCCACTTTTAACTTATGACGAACAGGAACAAATTCACACGATTATTGCTTGGGGTGCTGGCTTATCCGGCACTATCAATTTCCTTACCGTGGTAAGCAGTTTTCTTCTATTATTTTCTCTTCTCTTCTTTTCTTTTTTCTTCTCTTCTCTTCTGTTCTTTTTTCTTCTCTTCTCTTCTCTTCTCTTCTCTTTACTTCTCTTCTCTTCTTTTTTCTTCTCTTCTCTTCTCTTCTC
>JACEOJ010000055.1:883664-901280 GCA_013761285.1 Campoletis sonorensis
TCTTTACTTCTCTTCTCTTCTTTTTTCTTCTCTTCTCTTCTCTTCTCGTATTTTCAGCTCTCAAAATTGACAAGCAATTAAAAGATGTAAATCTATAACAAATACTAATTATGAAACAACTAATTTTAAGATAATTCGAAAACGAAGAGAATAAGCGATGGTTTGGGTTTTAGTTTCGAATTGAAAAAAATAATATTCATTTTTAATGACGCAGGTAACATTTCTTATGGACTGGCGAAGTTCAAACAAGTATCCAGCGCAGGGGATTTTTTATATAAATTTTTGCTTCATGGTATCGTGCTTTGGATGGCTCGCGCAATTCATGGGGAGTAGAGAATTCATTGTTTGTCGAAAGGATGGCACACCAAGGATAAACGAACCAAGGTAATGTATTAGTAAATCTGCAATTATTTAGTAAACAATATAAAACGTTAATTCGTTCGATTTTTGAAAAAGGAAGAATTTTCTTGTAAAACGTTTTCTCAAAAATCTTTTTATATCAAGTCAGGAGAACAATTTCTCTTGCAATTGTCGACAATGATTAAAAAATGACAAATTCTTTTGAAATATCTTCATTCATTTTTTATTTTTTGTTACAGCGGCGAAACTCTGGGCTGCGTTGCTGTTTTTATTACGGTTTATTACTCTCTCATGGCTGCCATGGTATGGTTCGTTATTTTCACATACGCCTGGCACATGAGCTTTCAAGGACTGGGAAAAATTCAGGACAGAATTGACAAGAAAAAAGCTTACTTTCATCTCATTGCCTGGTGCTTACCAATTGTCATGACCGTCGCTGTAATCACTCTCGGCGAAATCGATGGTAGCAGCGTTACTGGAATTTGTTTCGTTGGTTACACCAACCATTACGCCAGAGCTTGGTTCCTTCATGGACCACTCCTTGTGGTCTTGGCTTTCGGAGGATATTTCTTGGGAAGAGGCAAGTTTTTTATTGTCTGATAATTTTAAGCGGAAAACCCGTCGGAAATGGGCTTTGGTAAAAAAAAGAAAAAAGAGACAATATTTGACAATGGTTATTTGTCTCGTCGCGTGGGCTTGTCGATTGTTCAAATTCGTGATGAATTTGTGCTCTTCAAATATTGAATTTTTTTTACGAAAAACTTGGGTACGTAAAAGGGAGGCCATAACTTTTTTGCTTTCGAATTATTTCAAATACTAAAAATTGTTTGAAAACTGAAGGAATTATTATTTTTCGACGGAATTAATTTTCTCAAGATTGACTATTTTTATGAGCGAATCGCATTGATCATAAAACGTCGAACAATAATTGAAGAAAAAATTAATCATCTTGATTTTTTTTCTCGTATTAACTCATGGACCGAATGTAAGTAAAGAAAAAATTGAATATTGAAAAATGTGTGTTCTTATTTTACTTTTTCACGTTGTTAATGAAAATTAATTGTTTTTCAGGATTGATAACTTTAATCTATCTCAAGATAAGCAGCCAGGAAATAATATCAAAACGTGCGAGTAAAAAAATACGCGACAATATTGTGAGAATGATATTGTTTTCGATTCTGACGATCATCGCTGCCGTCGTAACCTTTTGGTGTTACGTCTACGAGTTTCAAAACTCGGGAGAATGGCGACAGAGTTTCAGAAATTACATGATGTAAGAAATTCTCTACGGAGAATGATTTTTCGATCAGGTCATTGTAAATTGACTATAATTTCGAATGATTGTTTAACGTTTATTATTTTCAGTTGATTCATACAAAGGTCAACATTTTTTTCTAAACTTTAAGTAGAAAAATATCGTCTTTACTAATGCAAAACCACTCGTTATTTTTCGTAGAAGGAAAAAATGATAAAACTCGAGAGGGAACATTTTTTCATCAATATATTTAGATACATAATTATTTTTTTAAATTCGCTTGCAGATGCTCAATAACGACAAAATATGCGGAAGAGTCCGAATGTAAAATAAACTCGAGACCAAGCATAGCCGTTTTACAGATACAAATACTCGCACCATTTTGCACTAGCGTTCTCATGTCGTCGTGGGTGTGGAGACGATCGACGTTAGAAACATGGAAACGAGCGATCAAAAGGTTGGCAATTAAATTCGATACTAGCTCTTAAAACCAAAGTGCGATAAGCGTTGTCTGTATTGAAATAATGAAAATGTAAGTAATTCCCAATTTCCGAATTAAGAGCGAAGGGTCAATTTGATTAAAAAAGCCAAAAACTTGGAATTTCGTTGATAATATTTTCTCACTGGGTCCATAGACTTGCGGGTTTTTAAATAATTTGCGATTCATCTCTTTATTTCAATTTATTTATTTAAAAAAAACTCTAGACTAAGTTAACGCTTATCGAAGCGATCAATGAAACATGAATTCAATATTTTTTTTCTTCCAGAGCATTCAAATGTGACTACGAAGAGCCGGTAAAGTTGAAAAAGCACAAAGTGATAGCGCAGGCATTTGCGAAGCGAAAGACGTTCAACAACGCGGGTCGTTTGTCGATAAGTTTCCGGAACACGCACGAGGATCCGGTGGGAGTGAATTTTAATTTGGATTCGGTGGATTCACAGGATTTTAGCTCGGCGTGGGCAGCGGCATTGCCGAAGTTGGTGGTGCGGAGGGATGCCTTGGTTGGAGGGAACACGAGTTCGGTGTCGAGTGTGCGTCGGAATTCGTGCGATTCGGAGATAAGTATTAGCATGAGAAGGGTGTCCGTTGAGTCGAGACGGAATTCGATAGATTCGCAGATCTCGGTGCAGTACGCGGAGGTCAAAGCGACGAGGAAGGTGCCAGGGTCAAGGACCAGACGAACGAAGCGTCGACGAGATGCACATAAATCTAAAGAACCGAAAGGTAAAGCATCTCTACGTCGTGGAAGTACAACCTCACAGGACAGTCATGTGGGAGGTCAAACAGTTACAGGATTACTGAACGAAGTGGTACCGATAATCGGCCAAGGACCAAACATGAAGAGACGCTCAGCCATCACGGGAGTCGATGACAAAGTTTTGCTGAAAATCACTGACGACAAGAAGCCCGGAATCTTGTTGCCATTCCTGTTCCCCGCTTGCAGCGCCAGCGAAGAGAATCTCAGCAGCGTCGAAAAATTGGCCGTCGACGAGGAAGCCAACAAAGACAACGACGTCGAGGCCGGGAGGGTCGAGAAGAACGAGAGCGACAGCGAAGACAGTCAACCCGACGAAACTACGAGGATCAATCTGACGGAGGAACCTCGCGAACGCAGTCGCAGCAAAACCAGCAACAAAAGCTCCAAAAGCCACACTCACGAAAGCGGTAAACGCAATCGTGAACGACCCAAAAGCAAATATTCACTCGCGAACAATCCCCAGGACGAAAATGTCCTCAAACATTTACTTGACAATACAAACGATACGAAAAATGAAAACGAAACAGAAATTCTCAAAGACACTTATCGAAAAGCTTGCCTCGGCAATTTAGCTTCTAGTTTAACCGAATACTGCCCCGAGCTCTGTCGCATCATGCGAAACGACTTGGAAAAAAACGCTCGTGAAATTTCAACTCAAACTTCTCTTCCACTCGATATTCTCGAAATGGAAGAACTCAAACAGAGCATCGACGAAATAATCAATAGTCGCAACTGCAGCTCAAAAGGCACACAAATATCACCCAAATTAAACAAATCTAATAATCGACGAAACGACGATACTTATCGTTGAACAAATACCATTTCGTACTCTATTAATATTATTACTCTAGTTTGTTTTTTATAATATATTTTATACAAAGTAAAAATATGCAGTTTCTTTCTTTTTAACCCGAAGAGAGAGGACGTTGAGCTTGTGATGAAGAAATATGTTGTTTTCTCGGAAATTTAATCGTTGTTCTTGTTAAACGGTGACGAAAATTTATTATAAATCTAGGATAACCAACATTTAGTCAAACATTCGATCTGCAAAGAGAAAATATCATATTTTTCGGTACATTTTACACTCGAGTGATGGAAAATCATTGGGAAATTTAGTTTAAAAGTTTCTTTTCTGTCAAACGATAAAAAACAACAGGCCACGATGAAGGTCGCGGGTCCCTTGTCGTTGGATTTTTCGTACGGAACATTTTATTCTTGAACACAGTGTTTTCTTGTATTTATTTTTTGCAGTAAATATTAACTAAGGCCTCCCACTTATTTCTCTCATTTTGTAATTCACTTTAGCAAAAGTAAAAGAATAATTGAACAACGCTTGCAACAATAACTTTGTCTCGGAAGCGAATTTAAAAAAAATGTCTCAGTCCCACGTTGCTCAATATTTAATGCACTACAATTGCGTGTCATCAGTTTTCCATGGAAATATTTTTCGTCGAGCCTCTTCGTCGTTGGAATTTCGAAGTCCAATATTTTAGCAGGAATTCGAACTTATTTGCTCTACATCCGTTTTTGTCGATTCAACTAGTTTTCACTTTTGTCGAGCACTCGATATCCTCCGATTAATTGAACGTGTCGATTGCTCGCGAATCATTTGTGGCTCGTAAAGTTTTCTCTTCTTTTTTATCGTCTCTTCTTCATTTTTTTCTTCATTTTCTCCTCTTCTTCTTCTTCTTCTTCTTCATTAAAATTGCATTGCATTGTTGTTTAAATGATTATTCGGCGATGTATTTAACGACGAATTTTATTCCTCATTTTGATTTCGTCTTCTTACTCGCCTTACCTGAAGGCCTCTTGGCTGTGTTGGTACCTGGAAACGACAACTGCACTGTATCCACAGATGTTTGGTTTGTTTGTTGTTGTGAACGATACAAAACAAGGAAAGTACACAAAATAAACGAGAAAAGGGCTCGAGGAACGAGTTGAATTCTTAAAAATACAAAAGTGAAAGGAAAACAGATATTTCAACCCCATGAAATCAGATTTATATATATTTTTTGTTACAAACTGTAGCTTCGTTTATACGAAATGTGGTTGTTTAAAATTTTGACATGCAATACCTTGAGACTGGAAATTTTTTCTACACTACAAAAAATAGAAAGAATAAGTTTGTAAAATTAATTGAAATTATAAAGATTCGTAATTCATTAACTGTGCTCAATTCGACTAAACTGAACACTTTTTTCTCTGCAAATAACAACGATGCACAATTTTACGTAAAAAGAAGACTACGATGTAAAAAACAAAAAAATATATACAATTTAATAGGCGAGAAGGTAGGAGCCAGAAAATTTCGTGCAGCAGAAAAATTGCGAAAGTATGTCGCAAGGGTTTTGAAGAAAAAAGAGAGTAGAACAATTTATTCACACAAAGTCAGCTCGATCTACATTCACGATGTGATAATATCGAGTCGTGTTTTTTTTTTCAGACAGATTAAGAAATGAGAGAAATCTACAAAAGTGCGTTGAGAAATTTCGTGGCAGCGACGAAAGAATAAGAAATGTACAATTAACAACAAAAAAACGTGTGCTTTTGTGCCACAAAATTATTGCAACACTTACAAATGAATAATAGTAAAGGAAAAAAAAAGAAAAATTTTACCACTAGTCTTACAACGACACAACTAATAGTAATTAATTTATAACATTAAGGAGATACGACTGAAAAATTCGAATACAAAGAGTAATTAAATTTCATATAATTCGTACTTAAAAAAAATTATTTTTACTTGTTTTGGCAACGATAAAATTCGTTTTATAGAATAGTCAACAATTTGTCACAGATTCAATGTTTTTATCTTTTTTCAAATACAATTTAGAAATTTAACGAAATATTTCATTATTAAGAAGATCGTGAAATTGGAAATTTCGTTCTTTGGACTTGTTTCTTCTGCAGTAATTTCTCTGCTTATTTTTCTCAACTAAAAATGACAAAAGTCTCGATTAAATTTTTAAAATTATTTACAATAGTCGTATCTCTTTAACACTTCACTATTACAACGAAGTTGTAGTAAAGTAATAGGATATTTACACGTTCGATGATTTATGAGTAAAAATAAGAAATAAGTGCAAGGAAAAAAAAGGGAAATTGCACGTAAGTGATAAAATTGATATGTGGAGCGTGAATGTGCGTTTGAGAGTTGCACTGGAAATGAGCAGCTATTCGGTCAATCAAGAAGTTAAAACGTAGAAGTGTTGAAAGTGTTCTCTCTTCCTCAGTAATTTAGATTAAAATTGAACGAGGGGAAACTTTTGAAGGAGGTGAGTTATTCGATTCGCATGTGAATATAAACCAGTCGAAAGAAAAACGAATATAAAAAAATAGCGTAGATCAAGAAAAATCGATTTAAGAGTTCAAATGAATTTTGGTCTCGAGAAAAATGGTGCCAAGATTAAGAAAACAAATTAATGGCCAAAAAATGGCAATCAAAGGTGCAAGAAATTAATTCGAAAGTAAAAGCGAGTTTCGATCCTCAAATTTGGAGTAAAAAATCTACGGTTTATCGCTAGCACCGCTGTCAATTATTCACAATTGAAAAATTTACAATTTGAAATAGAAAAAATAAATCTCTTTTTCTCGTTGAGTCTCGAGTATATATACAAATAAAAAATGTATCGATATATACATTTTCGTAAGGAGTAATTAATAATAACAAGTTAATTATGAATTAAATAAATAAGTTCGCAGATCGGATTAGCCTCGGTCGCGAAAGATCTCATGTTTATAAACACATCGTCAACGACACGAGAAGCTTTTTCGATCAGTCGTTAATCTTATGGGAACTTACTCTCTCTCTCATACATTTATCTTCGACAAGAGTAAAAAAATAATTTAAAAAAACAGATCAAATATTCAATCAATGTCCTCGTAGAAGTTAAGTTTTGTTATCTTGAATTTCGTTATCACTTCAGCGGAACTTCCGGGTCCTCCTTTGTTTTTTTTCTCTCTCTTTCTCTCTCCTGTTTTTCCAACTTTACGCTTTCAAACCATCCTCGTTACTCTCAGCGAGGTATCTTTTGCCTACATGCCGTTCAAATATACAGATTTTTAGTGGTTGGTTCAATGCTTTACTGCTACGAAAAAAAAGAGCTAAATTCGTGGCCTCGAAATAAATGCGACCCTCATGCTCAAGCTTTTGAATGAGTGAAAATGTGAAATGTGATAAAAAATCTTTAAAATCGTTGTTCCATTGACGAGATTTTCAATGGGAAAAATTACCCCAATTTTTTTTCAGTAAAAAACATTTTTTTTGCATTTTTACGATTTTTTTTTATTTTTCAGAGTTTTCTTAATTGAATATCCACCAAATATGACTTTATCATACACCGTTCTCTTCGTCATAAAAAATCGAAGAGAATGGTGAGTAATTCAACTTCATTATCATACTCGAGCAACATCTTATGTTGAGAAGAATATTGAGATTGTTTTCGACCTCGTTTCAAAGTTCACGTTTGGAAAAATTCATTGATCCTCAAAAACTTAAGATTGACTTTTCAGAAAATTTCAACAAAGCCCAAAAGTTTAAACAGAATATGAAAAAATTATGAAAACCATGCATAGTGCTGTACGAAAAGAAATGACGCGACGAAAAAAAAGTGACGGGGAAAAAACATGTGAAAAAAAAGCGAAAAAAATGAATCGTGAATTCACCACCACCGATGAAGGCAGAGCATGTTTTCGTGTCACCGACCGACGACTGGCGAGGCTACTTTATTTCGGAATACATTTTTTTTTTCATATATTGTTGTTCGTTACCCCAGATGAGATGATTCAGTGCCTCTCCCGCGAAATACAGCATGCTGCTGAATCCAAGAAGGACTAGGAAAAATAATATTCGAAGAGGTAGACTCAGCACTTCCATTACTGGGTACACCCAAATTCCGCTTTTCATGTAGATTATGTGAACCCTAGAAAAAAAAACAATTTAAAATAAAAAGTCTAAAATAAACAATCTAAAGTAAAGAAAAATCTCAAAATAAAAATTCTAAAATAAACAATCTAAAGTAAAGATAAATCTCAAAATAAAAAGTCTAAAATGAACAATCTAAAATAAAAAGTCTCCGAAACAATGCAAATTTGTTCAATTATTAAGATTCCCACACAATTTTGAATTTACGATCTTTTCAAATATCGTGATACTTTTTATAATTTTTCTGACTACATTTTTTGATAATTTTTTCATCGATAATATTCTTCGTTTTAGTGAATTTCAAAATAATTATTTATCCAAATAATCTAAATAACTGCATAAGTATTTTCTTATTTTTTCTGTTAATAAAAATTATCGACAAGAATCAAAATAAATGTTGCCAATTGGTGAACAAAACACTTTGCAAAAATTGTGAAAAATTGGATAAAATTTATGAATTTTTTTTTGGTTTTTTTTTTCGGTGAGATTTGATAAGAACTTGAAAAATTGGAGGAATTCTTACCAGACTAGATACACGAGCATAAGAACCATCAGACCTGCGAAACCATGTGATCTTTTTGGATACTTTCGTGGCGCTACGATCATCTCCAAAAGAGTTGATACCATTATAAGAGTGTGCATAAGATGGTTTAGCCACCAGGGGAAATATGGATCAAGAGCTTTCGGCAGTACGAGTTCTCGGTCGACGAACATGAGAGCCCAGAACGTGACACCCACGAACTATAAAACACGTTGTTATGAATACAATAAAATATACAAACTAAGGATGTTTAGTGCCAAATTCAAAATATCGTTTGGCCAGTTTTTCAGGGTTTTTTTTGACAAATAAAATTCATGATAGATAAAATAAAAATAATTCTTTCACAGATAATAAAAATGATAAAACATCAGAAATTTTACGCTGGAAAAAAATTTAATTACAAATGATAATGATAATTATCTGATAATAAATAAAAAAAATGGAAAATGCTGACTTTTCAATGTAAATTCGCGAGAGGCGAATTGGTTAAAAAAAAAATTATGAAATCTTCGATAACTGGATGAAAAAATTGTCGATAACTCACCATCGCGAGAGGAAAGCCATAGGTGGCATGAAAATAATCTTTAATCTTGCGAATGAGAGGAACGGATTTCGGTGCAACTTTGTTGCTGCCATACAAGTCGTTAATGACGCATAGCAAGAAGAATATCGCTTGGATGATCTGTAAATAAAAATACAACAATTACCATGAAATGAGTTGGCATTAAATTTTTTTTTTTTGATTTTTTTTTTTGCCAACGAATAATGGATCGTTAAAGAGCCGAGTTCAAGGGACCATTTCATTAGCTCGTCAGCAGAACGGCACTCGCCCGGGGAATGCGAGAGACTGAATGATAAATTGAAAGCATCACGTTCGTCGAGTGGTTAAGAGCGGTTCGAGAGAAGCGAGCTCGAAGGAGATCGAGTGACCATTGACGATGAGATGTACGTCAAATCCGTGAAGAATGAGCATGAAAAGAGTTGAGATGGCAAAAAACTAAGAGAACTAAATTCGTGAATAATTTTTGACAAATATTGCATCACGACAGTTTGCATAATTTGTATGGAACGTTTCGAGCTTCGTCGTCAATAATCATTCAAAAATTGTGTGTGACGAAAGGATTCTGAGTCGGCCACGCGAAATATAAATTTTGAGATGAGAAGAAAAAAAGTTTTTGTGAATGATTTTTCGACGACATTTTAATAGTTTTTAGGAAATTATTTTAGGCTGAAAAAAAAAATAAAAAAATTGCACATTTGAAACGTCACATTCCTTAACATTTGTTTTGCGTATTCGTTTTTTTTTTAATTTCCAATTAACTTTTAATACGATTCGAAGAAAAATTAAAGGCGAAATTATGTTGCAAATGGAAATATTTCTTTCTCAACAACGGTTAACCACAAGGTGCGATAATTCGAGGATCGTGTTCACTCGTCTCTCCCTCATGCGCTCTCGAGCAGCTCCATGTCTGCATTTTCTTCATGCACTTTCAAAGTGTACCAATTTTGTCCTGTATATATAATATAGTGGTTTTTCTTCATTACGTAAAATCACGGGATAGTCCACGATTATGCCAACTCCATGAGATATACACGAGAGTTTCTTTGATAACCAGGAAGTTTTGCTATTGAATCGATCTCGAGGAGAAAGAAATGCATGTGTCAGGTCAATATGGCACGTTGCCTGAGGTCATTTTAGCCTTATTTCGTATTGATCATATTCGTATTGAAATAAAATATAGAAAGTTCAATAAAAATCAAATCAGAGATAGAAAGTCTTACACAATTGAGGAATTATTGAGGAACAATATTTCAGAGGTATTTAACTCATAATCGCCAATTTATTATTTCTTTAGAAACAATTTGACTTCGTTGTTTTGCTAATATTTCGTTTTGTATTAATTCGCATCGATTCGTTAAACTAGAATTTTTTTAAATTCTAGTTTCGAATATGTTTTTAAAAAAAAGTTAATCTTCATCAAATTGAATTTGAAATTAAATTTACAATAAAAAAAATTGAAAATTAAAATAAAATTTGATTAAAAATCAACATTTTAAAATCTTTTTATCCAAGCATCGAATGGTAAATAATTGGACGCTTTGTTGACACTCAAATTTTGCCAATAGATCGTCACACTGGGTCAATTTGACCCGGAGCAGTCCTTTGGTCAGTATTTCATTGGAAATAATAAGAAGAATACTTCAAAAATTCCTCAATACGTGTGCATAATAAATATTCATTAAATTGGGTCACTGCGGATAAAATAATTGTCAGAAAATATACGAACCGCGTCCCAAAATGTCAAGAACTTGAATTTTCCGCCGTAAGCCTTGTGCATTTTGGTCACATTGTCGGGCACAACTGTGTAATAATAATCATAATAAACGGAAAACGAGAAGGTAACAAACGTCACCGTGTGAATGAGAAGAAGGAGGCTTTCTCGCATTTTAATAAGACTTTTCCGTGGGTTCTGTTACCTAAGAAAAATGTACCAAGTCTCGTCGCTTATTATTCTTTTGACAGTTGTGTTTTCTGCCTATTTATCATAACGAGCAGGAGAGACGCTTCATCGAAAAACGATGGGATAGAAAAATTAACGTTTTCTTTCTTTTTTTTTGCATGAATCAGTCAATGATCCCACAACGTCGTCTTGAGTATATCATTCCAAAGACTTTCTCCACATAATACACGTGTGTGTGTTACGTACGTTGACCGGCCACTTCCGAGTGACGTGACGACTGCTGATTTTCACGAAAGGAGACATGAATAAAAACTTGTCAACAAACCTCTTTGAACGCAATAGAAAAACGTATCCGTGCGAGTAAAAATAAAATAAAGATAAACGAGACTGGTTGCTTTTTCACTGATTTCGTAACAATTTTTTTTTCATTTTTTGTCCAAACAAAAAACCTGCAATGACCCAACGCACGATCGTTCAGAAAAAAAACGACGCAAAGTTGCCGCTGGAAAATTATCGACGATTCTTATCACGTTATTCATCGGAATCTTATCGTCACGGATATTAATATTTCATCAGACTGTCAATATCAATGGAGATCTCGATCTTGTATCAACAGCTAAATAATCAACGTGTCCCACCCGAGTTAATATACGAATTTTCGCCCTTCTTGTTTTTCTTTATCCATTATTCCATTTTGACTGACTCATTTTATCAACAGATTTAATGTTTACTAATACCGAGGCTCGATGAATGAATTTAATCTGCAATTAACGCAATTAATTTCTTGAAAAATTGGATTTCACTTGATAAACATGGCAATGTGTGTTGTTAAATTTTGTAGGAATGTGGAAAACGTTTGAATGTTTGAAATAAAATGCTCACAAATAATAAAACGTTCGAATAGAAACACGTTCAAATAGAAAAACGTTCGGAAATAATAACAAATTCCGAGTTCGAGAAACAAGCTCGCTTTTCGCATTTATAATAATCAGGGTTAGACTTTATTTCGCTGTATCTTTGGAACTGTACTGTCAAAATTCTTGCTTTTTTGTAATATAAACTTCTTCATACGATCCTCTGTGATTGGGAAAAAAAAGAAAAAATCGGTTGAAATTTCTGGAAGTGATATCGTGAAACGAGAATTTTTCGACTACTTTTCATAAGAACGCGTGTGAAACTGTCCAATCTTTGATAATCAATATCTCAAACACGAGATAAAAATGACTTTTGAAATTTTACACGTGATTTCACAATAGAGGCCCGAATGTGTGATGAAAATGAATATGAAAGTGTAGAACAAACGTTTTGACTAGCACCTTAATTGACTTTTCTATGAAATCTGTCATTCAATGTTTTCAGGCAACGAAAGTAATTTGGACTCGATTTTCACCAACTTTTTATTTCGTGGCACAAAACTGAAACAATAAAATCGCGAAAATTTGATATACACAATTTCACGATTATTTAATTAACAAAATCAACTAATGAAACAATTAAATCTAATCAGCAAGAATCCTTATTATTATTCATCATTAAAATGAACTTATGAACACGTTGAAAAACTTATTTCGTTTTCTAATTACTCACTCTATTATCTTTATTATTCTTTGAATATTATCGAACGATTATTTTAGAAAAAAAAAAACAATGACGAAAATATTAAAAATCCGAAAAAAAACTATTGATTCTGTCTCGGTAGAAAATTCGTAAGAGGCTTCGACGAGTGTCTACATCGCGATTAATTCGCTGACGCGTCGCCGTGTTATTTTTTTGAAGCTGAAACACGCGGTTATAACCTCATGGCAAAGCGTTCGCACGATAAACTACACAAAAAGAATGAAAATATTTGGACGTGGTGATAAAAAAAAAGGAGAGGCCGAGGTTAGTGGGCAATTTAAGTTGGAATCAGAGAGTTTCACGGATTAATTAGGGTGCGAAAAAGACAACCCTTATTCCGACGAGCGATTTTACGGTTTTCAATACACACAGCGTGGAAAAGCACGATAGGCCAACGTTATTTTTAGATGCGCCTCGTGTAGGCAAACAGTGACGCCAAAGTCAAGTGAAATACAAAAGCTTCGAGAATCCTTGTGTGTGGAAAGATTTCATTGTGTTTTGTTTTTTTCTATTTCAATAAGATTTTCTCGTCAGTTCGGTTTTATTGTTATTGTTTTTTTGTTAACACCTAAGAAGCGTCTCTCCTGTTATTATTTTTATATTATTATTCGGCTAAACACTTTGGAATTGTCACAGAAAATTCGTTATTCCATTGAACTCTCGTTTGAGTTTTGTTTTTTTTTCTTTTTCGACTTTATAATAAAACTGTCGCATTTACGGTAAAATGCCAATAGAGCTGCGTCGATTCCGTACCGCGACTGTCTCTAGAGCCTGAAACTTAACTACTGGCACACACGCGAAGGGACCTCTGCTCGGTTTCGCGCAAACGTACAACGAATAGATTGAGAGAAAGAGACGGACGATGCTCTACACACGGACTAAAAGAGATAGAGTTCGAGGGAGAGGAAGAACGAGAGAGAAGGCAAGAGTAGGAGGATCACCAAACAAGTACACGATGACGCTCGTTCTTGCGTACATGGATAGAGGAAGTTTCAGAAAATAAAAAATAAAAATAAAATATAAGGGCTCATTTTAATATGAATAACTTAAAGTTTTAATCTTTGGAAAATGCGACACACTGATCAACCGATTTCATCGAAAAGGTCAAAGTCTCGTTCGTTCCCACGTTCGAGGTATTTTTTTTTTTACGGTCAACTTGACATGATTTTGATCAAACAAAAGGTGAGTTTACTCTCGTAAACAAATCATTAAATGGATCAACAAAAGTGATAGTTTAGTCTTCCAATAAAAGTCCACGTCTTTCAATTAAATATTTCATCAACATTTAATGATGGTTTAATAAAATGTTGAATTACAAAACTCGAAGTTTATTGACATTTGAAAAAAAAGAATTCAGTGTACAGTGAAAATTTCTTAAGTCGTTGTCATTTTTTTGTGTTCGACAAATTATCATATCGGTACCATTTTTTTTGGGTTATTGGTTTTTCCTTCTCTTGAAGGATGTGTTCTTCGTAATGAATCGTCAGTAACTAACTAATTTGAACAAAACAAAGCAAAAAAAAAATCGTAAAAGGGGTAAAACAATGGGAAATTGTTGATATTTTTTGAATCGATCTCTATGCCTGAAAACCGCTACGTATTTTGTGGTTACGTCTATGCCTAAGTTTCTGTGGCTACGATGACGACGATGAGGGTGCTGGAGGGAAAAAAAAATTATGTTAAGGCCATAGCTCTGATCAGCTGGTGACTTTCGTCATTTCGATGTGAAAAAACTTCAGCATTAAAAAAAATGGATATATAAAAAGAAACGACTATACGAAATCGCAATGTGGTTACAATATTTGGACTTTAGATTTTTGCAGATTATACAATACCGAGCCCCCTGAAATATCTTGAAAATTGTGCAATCTAAAAGATCATGGAATCAAAATTATGCAATTATAAGAACTCGCTAATTATTGAATTTTAAAAATTGCATCTGTGTCCTTGGACATGGAAAATATTTCGAAATAAATGTTTTATGACGTTCATCGAATTTTTTTTTTAATTTTTACTCTATACTTTTGTTGTTCGATGATCGCATATTTCAATATGCGACAAATTCTATGAAACATAAATCTTAACTTATGGATCCTGACATTTTTTTAAACATTTCTTACAAGAATTTTCGAAGCTGCTTGTAAATTGACGAGGTTTTATCGCCATAATCAAAATATACAAAGGCAAAATGATCGAATACAATTTTTCCAAGATGATTTTTTGAAATTTCGCGTGAATCTTCTTGAGCGTCGTATTATAATGTGTCCAAAAATTGAGAAGGTTTCACCGTCTGGTAATCGAGATATTCGGTGTTTAAAATCGCGACTTTAACACGAGGTCTTGTGAGAAGTTACGAAAAAAGAGGATATTTTACAACTAACTCGATTTCTAAACGGTCAAACTTGCTCAAATTTGACCCACAGTTGAGTATGATTGTTAAGAAGATTCGTACGAATTTTGAACAATTAAACTTGGAATTTATCGAACGCATGAGAAACGATCGAACCTCCTTAACTTCCAGAATGATGGAACGACACAGGTGCAAGACTTCGATGAGACAGACGATACAATTCTTTAATCAATGACGTCAAAATTAATGTTTACATTAGATTTTTCGTGTCTAGCCATTTACATCCCCATTATAAAATCACTTTCAATCAAATAAACGTGTTTATCGTAGTGTCAGACACTTTGAACAAATTATCACAATATCCTCTTTAGAAAGTCTTTCTAGTTATGTAAAACAGCTCGAGTCTCACGCTCAATCCTATGTAACGTAATCGTCGTAATTATTACATGCATTAAAAAATACAACTAAAATTATCCATGCAGGAGTATCGATTAATCGAATTAATCGCTGGATTATGTAAATAAACAAACTGTCAAACAATAGATGATAAATATTAACGAAAAACTGCACACTCGAAAAATAAATTTGTTGGAACGGTCGATTATTTAGTTGAATGTAAATTTGAAAGATTTTAATGTCTTGCGATAAACACTTAATTTTTGCCATTTCACAGAAATCAGCAAAAGATACTGTTCGTGTGACAACTTCTTTTTTTTCAGTGTAGCAAAATAATTTGTTGCCCGTATTCAACTAAATATTTATCCTTCAAACTAAATAAGTGATTATCGAATTTATAAATCGATTTCATCTCGAGCAATGCTTCAAACTGTAGAATCGAAAAAAATTCTAGGTCATTGTCATTAGTTGTGATTGGTTTTTCAAAAATTTCTAGGGAACTCCGACTAATTAAACTAGGATAAATGATGAAAAATCAAAACACGCAATCTGCGTCTATTTTCTAACGTTTAGGGTGAAAATTTCAATATTTGAAGCGTATCAGGCAAAAAAAATTGAAAAACCGATGTAAAAGTAAAAAAAATCCAAACCACGAAGTCTCTATCACGGACTAGAAACCAGGAGAATCGTAGATTCAATGTTTATGTAAAAAAAAATTTCGATGTTTAGATTCGCGACTGTTCAAGGATAGTTCAGAGCAAAAAAATGAAAAAAACCGAATACTTGATGAGGTTCTTAAAGATTTTCTTGAACGTGTCTGGAAAAATATCTCTAAAGAAACAAGATAAGTTTGCGTCCACGAAATCGTCATCGATGACTTCCACGAGAGAGAGAGAGAGAGAGAGAGAGTCAAGATGAAAAAAAGCTAATGATTGTTGACACGTCCACGTGTTAGTTTTTTTGCGAAAAGCAATTTGTCGAAGTGGCTATCGATAACTGAGGGATCACGAATAAAAAACTTGGGTTACTATGTAACCCCAATGGACAGATTACAGTGACGCGCGATCGGTATCTATTTCGCGCGGTTGGGCGTTTATGAACGTACAGTTATATAATGTGCCCCTCAGCCCTCTTCGTTTTAATGCCTCCCTGAACGACTTTAGACACGTTGTGTCTCCGTTATTGCGCAACTACGAGTTAAAATGAGAATCACGAAGAGATAAGGACCGAGGCTTGTGTACATATGTTTATATATATGTATAAAAAAGTTTGCGATCGAGAGTAATCGAAATGTATATCACGAGTGTATTAGTGATTACCAATACACAATATAGTATAGGAAACAGTACATAATGATTTATAGTTCAACTTCGGATCGCATTGAGAAAAAAAAAAAGAAAAAAAAAACTGTCATTACGAGAAATTGAAAGCTCGGATGTTACATAAATGCGAGACTTGTGTACACCGCACACGTCTTTTTATGACTGATTTTCTTTTCGGATAGACGTACACACCACCTTGAATAATCATTAACCAAACGAGGAAACACACAACAACTGTTTTGTTGTGAAAGAGATTTTGAGAAAGAAAAAAACGATTTTTTTTTGTAATTATCATTGTTTGCAGTTCTGATGAATTCACCGACCACGATGCTTTGTATAAAAACGTTTATTAAACGGTCCAATGCAATGGGTCGTTAAAAAAATGTATCTTCAGGCGCAATTCTTGCTGGTCATTTGGCGCGGATTTAAAGAATTCTCAAGAACATTCACAAAGTCTGTTTTGATTGATGCTTCGTTTTTTTAAAATGGCTACGTTTTTAGTGTCGAAGAGAAAAGAATCTTTAGCTCAATGCTACGTTTTTAAAAATTTCAAAAAATTCAGTATTTCGAATGGTCGGGGATCAACGAGAAATGAAGATTTCGGCAAATCGTTATTTTTTTTTTTTTATAGAATGGAATAAATTTCATCAAATCAAAATATCAAAGATTACAGTTTTACTACTTTCCTATAAATTTTTTATCAAAATGATCTCAGTTTTGATTTGGACGGATTGGGTAAAATTATTTGTCAAATAAATTTGACAAATTTTTATATCATTTATTGCAAGTTATTTGACAAATAAGCGAGCAAATAAGTAATGAAATTGCATGATCTTTGATTGAACAAAAATGAGTTACAATCGTTCGAGCAAAAAAAAAGTACAAAAATTCTCACCACGTCCCAAATGGTTAAGTACTTCAATTGGCCAGGATCGAATTCGCCGGTTGCTCCGGGTCGTACGAAAGCTGGTAGTTTCAACAGAACAAACGCATAGTAGAGCGTAAAAACATAAGCGGCTAGCTGCGGCAGATGGAGCAATAGTAGCAGTTTTGATGCCATCGGGATTCTACGATAATTAAATAAAATTCTTCAAAAGGTTATCATTAAATTCACAAAAACATTGTCAAAT
>JACEOJ010000055.1:901290-988973 GCA_013761285.1 Campoletis sonorensis
AAATTCTTCAAAAGGTTATCATTAAATTCACAAAAACATTGTCAAATTAAAATATTTATTAATATCATTGTCAGATTAAGTTTACACAAACTTCTGTATTTTTATAATTTTTGTTAGCGTTTTTACCTCCATTAATTGATCTCAAAATCGATTTTTTCATCTCGCATTAATACGAAAAATGATTTTTTTTCTCAGTCAGTTATTAACACGATTGAATATATGCGAGGAATTGTATTATCGAGTGTTAATGACTTTGACACTGGCACGCAAAGGCCGGAGATTCGAGTCCAAAGTTACAGTTTGAAAAAAATTAATCGAACTGGATCGTCGTGCCTAGTGGTCGAATTTTTTATATCGCCTGAACTCACGGTTTTTTGAATACTTTCAATTTCGTTGATGAAAAAGATTTCAACATCGTTGGAATGCAACGAATTTATGATTTTTTAGTATTTATCATTTAAAAAAAGTCTAAATTCTTTTTAATTTACTCTCCTAGACTTATAGATTCAAAATAAATAAAAAATAAGATTCAATTATCGTAGAAAAAAATAAAAATTTAATGCATTCCAATGATTGAAACAAAAAATTTTTTTACCTAAATTGGCATTGAGAAAATTTGAATAAACAATCAATCAAGTTGAACAGAAATCGTTATAGGATCAGAATTCTTTGGTGGAAAGACATTTAAGGAAAAAGAACTGAAATGTTTTAGAAAATAAGCCATAAATGTTTAATTTTTTAAATTGAACACTTGGTTATTTGGTAAAAAAATAAAATTGCAAAAACTAAAAATCAAGAGTCAATTTTTTGGTCAATCTGGAAAGTAGTGAGCCGGAAAGTCTTACTAATTAAAGTATAAATAAAAGTAATAAATACGAAAGAGAGAAAAAAGCGAACGCGACCTCGAGCCATGGTCACGAACCAGAAAACTCTCGGCGACGCCTCCGAAGGTGAAAACCGGTTTACAAACGTTTCGGACAAGGAAATATAATCAGATTTTTCTACAACGACTGGAATGTTTTCGAGATGCAGGTGTATAAAGAATTTACCCTGTATGGAGTGATGCAGCAATTGTTCATCTGACGTTTAATAAGATTTAATAAGAGACCAAGTTAACAATGACCTCGAGACGACGGAGTCACTGTTTTTATTCGTTTTTTCAAAAAGCGATTAATTCTCGAGGATAAACCGATTGGAAAAATCTAGCGTTGCTTTCGTTTGAGGTGCTCTCGTCGAAACTTCACTCTCGTCTGCATAATTTCGTGGGGGAGTGTCCCAGACGAATCATCGATTCGATATAAGCTGATGAGACTACAGACCGAGCTAAAAGTTCCTGAATAAAGGATGGACTAAAAAGTTTTTTGAAATTTAGAGAAAAACCTGCAACTCGCTATCTTATTATTTTTACGTTCGAATATAAAATTCATCTTGTCATTGAAAAACTGATTTTTCGTTAATTGAAACTCGATGAAAGAGACCGTAATTAATAAAAATTAAGTTTATTTAATTTTCAACCTATTTTTCGAAAAATGAATGATCTTAATTCCCAGCTAATTACGAATTAACCATTTGGTGAGTAATTCGATGATGTCGCGTCTAAAAAAAGCTAAATTTCAAAAACTTCCAGACAATTTTCACGATCTTCACGATAAAATCATTCAGATAACGATTAACAAACGGGGAACTTCAACGATGAGTCTTTGGCACGATAAGTTAAAAATGCGTAGTCATGACAATTACTATCGTGTTTACTCGTTGAATTATTTTCGCATCTCATTGCCTCGTTCATAATTTAATAAAATGATTGATTGTAACTGTGGAATCCGCTTTTGTGGATTAAAAAATCGAAAATTTTGTACTTTTAAACAAAATAAAAACATTTGATTCGATCTCGAAAGTTTTGAGTGACAAAAATGGAATTTTAATTAAAGTTCATTTAATTTTTCTTCAATTTCGGGATCAATTGTAAATCCAACATAATTATAAACATTATCAAACATTTCGAGCCCACGACACGATGCACTTGAGACCAAAACTTGCCACGGTAGAATTTTTATTCCGGATTGACTGAAACCTTACGTTCAGAATCCGTAATATCAACGTGCGTCGACTAAGTAACTTTTTGTCACGTCATCGCGAATCGCGCGTGGGGTTCTTCGATTAATCGCACATTATAAAACCACAATATAAAATAGTAAAAAAAAAAAAAATGGTCGTGAAAAAAAATCGTTCGAACACGAGAATAATGATCACGACGACCAATCAGCACTGGGTAATTAATTAATATTCCCGATTATAAAAATTGGGAAAACAAAAAAGAACATTAAATTGCAAATAAAATATATTCCTTGGAATAAAAATATAGATTTAATAAATTTTATCATTTCTTTTCAAACTCAAAAAACTTCTGACATTAGAAACGAATACGTACCTTTAGTTTCAATTCCGATTATTTTGAGAATTATTGGTAAAAATTTATTTAAAAAAAACTGGTTGTAATTTTGCGATATTGATCGTTCAATTTTGCGGTAATTTTGAAGTACACGCACGAGTAAGAATCGATTGTACTCTCGAGGGGAAAAAAAAACACGTCTCGGAGGAAAGAAACTGAATGACCCGGTCAGCGCATCACGAGCTTCAGTGGCAGAGCACGAACGATGAATTCGATGCGATGCCGGAGGAAGGACTGAGCACACAAGAGCATCTAGGCCATGAAGGATGGTACACCGGATTTATTGGCGTTGTTTGCAGCGCCTCCGCGTAAAACCGGCGTTTAAATTGCACGTGTTATCTGCCCTATCAATGTACAAACTGTCACAAGTCATTTCTCTCAGCGACCAAAGATTTTCCAGGCATTGGATATTTCGTTATTCGCATTCTCGGGGTCGGAGATGCATTTCAATTAATATGTGAAAAAAATATGATTTTTTTATCTGAATTTTGGAAAATCCTTTCCTTTCGAGTGAAATGCAAATTTTATATTTACTTCACCGCGATTAGACTGACGTGTGATTTTTTTTTGGTTATGAAAAAGCAAAACAGCACATGAAGAGTCTTTTCTATTGTCCATTCGATAAATTCATTAATGACACATCAAAATTTTGCCAGTGCATCGATGCACCGGGTCCTATTGACTCGGACCGCGATTCCTCCGCTCATCATCAGCAGCTCTTCCGTCAGTTTTCATTGAAAACCATCAAGAGTACAAAATTGAAGAAATTTTTGACGTTTGCAAATGTGACCATTTTTAAAATAAAAAATTAATAACTTTGTCGATTTCCAAGATTTTTCAAATTAATAAATGAGAATGGATTCATGAAATATGCTGCTTTTCGGAAAAAAAAAATAACACTATGGTGAAATTTCCAAAAAACGTATTTTCGAGATGAAAAAATCGCTAATTGTTATGAAGAATCGCTGGTAGACTTCCAAATGAGGCCGGGTCAAAATGACCCAGTGTGTCACAGAGTTTTAAACAGATACAAAAACAAGCACTACTTGCAAATCAAGAAAAACACTTTTTTTGTCGCAATCGAATGATTATTCGAACCGAAATGTTAGCTTCCATTTCGTAATCGTAATTGGAATCTTATTTTTTTTTAAATTGTAAAAACGAAATAGAAATGTTATCAAAAGTTTTAATCCATTTGGCGTAAGTGAAATTTTAATTACATTTACGAAAAAATGCGGTTCTTCAAGAAAATAAAGCCATGCCAAATTTTCATTTGTGTTTTTTTTTTAATGAGAGTTAAAGGCGTTTTTCCGGTTGTACTCCGATTTGAAGTTATTAATGGAGTTAATAAGGAAAAATCTCAAATGAATCGATTCTCAATGAATCGCGGAAGCTTGCCAGAATAGTGAAAATGAAAAAAAATCTCTAAGGGTTATCGACAATCCATCCCGGATGAAGATACAAGAATAATCAAACAGTCGAGCGAGGTCCAGAGACTATCGGGTCGTGACGTTTCAAAAAAATGAAATGTAAAGTTAAAGAAAAAATGATATAAAAACAAGAGATTAACAAATTAGCCAAACAATATTGAAGGAAGGCGTCACTCTTTGAGATTTAAACAAATTAATTTCAAAAAACACTCGCGGACTTTATTTTTTTTTCTTGATTTATTTGGTGACATTTGGATTTTGGAGAAAAAGTTCAGGAGCGTAGATTACAAAATTCTCTTCTACGTTTCTGTAAAACATTTCGCAACATTTATTGACGCAATATCATCGAAAACGAGATGAACTGAATTATTGTTATGCTCAAGCAACGTTTTCATCGCAATTAACAGCAGTCGGTTGGGCAATAAAAAAATAAAAAAATGATAACAGACGGCAAATAAAAGCGAGACAGAGAAGATCGTGCACGATCAGCAACCAACAACGTCTAGGAGATAATATTGGCAGCCATCGATCTGTGATGATTGATCGCATTTTTTTATATCTCGAATTCAAGGCACTTTTACCATATATTCAACGATCATATTTTTATTTGACTGAAAGATGATACCAATACAATAAAATATATGATCGTACGATCGTTAAGGATGCAAATACACCTGAAGATACAAAATATAGAGTAAATTTCATTAATTTTAATTTATTAGAGTAATTCGTTAGAGTAAATTCATTTAATTTAATTTAATTTCAATTTTAATTTAATTTAATTTAATTTAATTTTTATTTTTATTTTTATTTATCAGAATTAATTTAGAATAATTTCATTAATTCACCTGAAGGTACAAAAAATTGATTTGATTTTCGATAAAAATAATAAAACCCGTTTTCTTCAATATTCAGAATATAACCACAGTTCTTGGATAATTTGAGATTCCGCGATTCAGCCAATCGTATTATTTTTCATTTTGGAATGAGATCTTTTTCGATTTTTTTTGAAAAATAAAAGATGTCAAAAAAAAATATTTTATCATTACGTAAAATAAAAAACAAGAAATTTCGTAAATTTTTATTTATTCAAATTTTGTGTAAAAAGGCTACACAAAAAAAAAATTGGTCATAAAGTTGTGCGTGGGAGTTTCCAAACTATTTTCAATATTATGCAACGGTAAAAATGTCGATTTTATAATTCTGCATCAAAACTTTCAGCACTGGTGTTGATCTTCGAAAATAAATGTTATTCAGCGTAATTTTTCGAGTCGACATTATTATATATTTAGATTTAAAACCACATGATATTGTATCCCACATTTTTTTCAAATTTACATACTGTGGTTTTATGAATCCAAGACACATTGATATCAATATCCATGAATAAATTTTTATTGTTCTCCAACAAAATACCGCATAATACCAACGTCATATAAAGTCCTTAAGGGATACATATCGCACCTCTCGATTACAGCTTGATCGATGAAATGTTATCGGATTGAAAATAATAAAAAGGAATTAAAAAATTAACATTAAAATTAAGAAATTAAAAAGAATTAAAAACAAATTTATAAGCGATTTCTAGAAGTTTTGAAATTTGTGTCTCAAAAGTCGACTTAAAAATAATAATAAATCAAATCCAAAATAATAAATAAATGGAGGTTTTGATGTTATTTAATTATTTCTCTTAAAAATGTTTGTTCTTCCAATAGATTACGAATTAATTTGTTTATTCAATGAAATGAATTTATCAAAGATTTCAGCTCCAAAGTAGTAATTGTTTATTTGTAAATAATATTCAATCGATAATAAGTTTATTTTTCAAGTAAATGGAATGCTTTGCCTATCTTAGAAGGAAAAGAAGTCTCCTTGACGTTTCTTCGGGCAGCACTTGTCAAGAATTCTGTGGTAAAGTACAAAAGCGTGTTATCGACCGGTTTTAAAGCTTTTGTAAAATGAACAAGAGCGTCAAAGAGCGCCATCGTTTGCTTGGCGGAGAACCGACGAACTATTCGATCCGGTGACGAAAACTGACGTTTTCTGCGCAGCCACGTGAAGTTGACAGCTTTCATTGCGCGGTTTATTTAAAAATCTTGTCACCTGAAGAAAATCAACGACTTTAAGCGTTCGAAATATATTGGGATTATTAGAGAAATTGACAACAACAATAAAGGAAAGAACTCGTTTAAGGATTCACTCAGAAGATTTCTCGATTTTTCCATTCATTATGTTTTTATTCAAAAAGTATTTATGATTTTGACATAAAATTACAACGACATCGACTCAACTCAAATATGAATTGAAAACAAATAAATAAATATTTATTTTGGCTGAATCGTAAAGAATATTCGAAAATACCAATCCCTTCACCCTGACCCTCAAATTTTCGAAAAACATTTTGATTTTTAGTTATAAATTATTATTTTCATAATTATTTGTGGTAAAAATAGAAAATAATTTACGAAATCAGCAGATCCTCCGAACTATAATGATCGTAACTAGGAAATGAATTACAATGATTAGTCAAATTTCAATAAACTAAAAATAATTTTTCGACTTTTCGTTAAGAATAAAAGTTCATTTTAAATATTATTCCGGATCATTTACAAGTCGTTGAATCTCATACTCCGTTGAAATCGAACTCGTATTTAATAAGTTGAAAAAAACTGCAATACCGAGAAAAACGATGAACGAAAAAAGAGACTAAAAACACAATGGACGATCTGTTGTTGCTGAGCGATCGGTAAGCAGAGAACGGGAGTTGCGCACGCGCGAAAATAAAGTTCGACTTCGAATACTCCGGAGAACAGCACGAACTATAGCTCGGTATAAAATATTAGCTCTGTGCTCTTTTTGTGTCGTCGTCTTGGTCGTCCAGGTTTAACAGTGAAACGCATAGTTAGTTCGGACGTTCGACATTGCGGACGACTAAAGTTCGAGGTCTCGATTAATCCGCCTCCTTTTATTCGTGTATCCGTGTCATTAGTTTGCACGTATATACAGAAAAATATTACATAAATTGGAAGCACATATGTAGTCGGATTAAACGCATAAAATCCATGAAGCGCGAGTGCAACCATTGCATTGCATAAAATTCTCGTAACTGTGTATAAACTCCCGCGTCATTTTCAATTGGTCTCCTCAGTTTGATGATTTAATCCTGTCAGTGCGATCCTTCGAGCATTCAATCCAAATACGTATCTATTTTTTTCTGCCTTTTTATCCTACGAATGTTATTTTCTCACTTATTTCCCCGTTCTTATAAACAAACTTTATTCACATCCATCTTCTTCGTTGTAAAAAGTGTCGTGTTTGGATTAAAAACGAAAACAACGTCTCAGCTCGTCACCAGGTAAACACATTTCGTTTTCCTTTCTCGAGTCTCACCTTTCTTTGCGTTTCATAAACCGGCTCGTGCGCCTTTGTTTCTTCCAATCCAATCAAAACATGGTTTTTAATCAGAATTACTTCGCAAATTATGTAAAAATTCAAAAATTTACGGTTTTTTCCTCAATTTTTGGGAATTCACGATTTACTTTTTTTTTAGTCATCGCCTTTTCTTTTAATTGCACTTTTCAAATAATTTTTGACATTGTGACTTTACTGACGTGAAGGATTTTCGAAATATTTTAGTTTTTTGGACACTTTTCGAAGAAAAACAATTCGATGATTTGAATGAAACTTTATTATGCAACTACTAACAATTGTTTTTTTTTTTTTTTTGTGTACATTTTGGACCCACGAATTACCTTTGAACGTGACCCACTTTTACGCGTTTTTTTAACAGACTATTGTGCGTTGAAAGTGGGTTAAAATTCGATAAAAGTTTTGTCCTCCTACTACGAGAACTACCAAATTCAATATGTTATCGGAATTGATCGTCGAGTTTGCACTAATCAAATTATTATCGAAATTTTGATTTTTTTTCTTCCCAACTTATCTTGATTCCTAATCGAAAGGTTTTTTGCTAACTGGCCAGGTGCGCGGGCCAGATGACTATATTTTCTGTTTGAATTCGGTTGATTTCGAAGTTCAAGTTGGAAAAAAATGTTGCCAACAGAGATTTTAAAGTAATGTTCAAGATTATTGTCAATTTATTCGTTGTTGAGAAATTGAAAATTCGAATTTTTGAATAAGCCGTTTCAATGTTTATTTAGTTTCCTTTGGAAATTGTTTTCGTGGTAATTAATCGCGACTATGGGATTTTTATAAAACTCTTGTCACTATCGTGCAAGCGTCGCAATTGAGTTTTCTATTATTTTTTTACCATGAACGTGACGACGATATCGCAAGCCTTGGCCAACAATATCGCACTAGAGTTTTGAGATAAGACACGCGTACGTACTCTTCACTTGACCATTCACGGAGCATGATCCTGAGAAATTTTTCTAGTTTACTTGACGTTGCGATAGTTTTTCAATCAAATCCAACGGCGTATGGACTTTTTCAATCCTTACACCGCACTATCCGATCGGAAAATCAATTGAATTCAACGGAGGTTATTCACTGGCGAAGGATATTGACTATTTATTTCCAATGAAGGGAAAGTAAAAGTGTGACGTGGGAAAAACAACGTTTCGCAATCTCCTGCTGTATTAATAGCAAATAAAATCAATGTTTATTAATTGAGGAGTTTTTTGATTAATTCCATTTCCATTAAAACATTCAATTCATAAAAATTTATAAAAGTATGTTTTCATTGAAACGAATTTTTGTTAATTTGAAAATTCTTACTGTTGTCAATAAACGTTGTCGAAAAACAAATAAATTTTGAATAAAAGGATTTTGACGTTTAAGCATTTGTCGAATCGAAGATTAAATTTTTTTGTCATACCTGCACTTGGTTGACTCTTTGAAATGAATTTATTTTTTCGGAAAATCGATTTTTTTTAATGTCTCTTAGGTGTGGCTCTTAAAAATTGTTTTCCGTACGAAAAATGGACGAAATTACGGAATGAAAAAAAAGTGATGTTATCACATACACAGACAATTTGTTTTTTTCTTACGTGACTCTCGGTTTTACGCCGTTGCACATTGCTGACTTGAGAAATCGAGAAAATTACATAAATGACTTCCTTATCGAGTTTCCGGAGCAAACGAATATTGCAGAATGAGTGAAATAATAAAAGAAAAACTTTGCGTGTCCGTTTGACAAAACGAGCTGGTTGGAAAGTTGAAACCATTTGTTATTTTTCCAGAGCCTTGTAACAAATTTTTTTTTCCACCCGACTCTCAGGAACTTGAGGATATTCGTATAAAATCGATTACTATTCAAGGCACAAAGAATAAGCGTCGCGGTGCGTCACGAATTACGATTTATAAAACCGAGTGACAATAACCCCACGTTTTATACAGTCTCTTCAAAATTTTTTCTAGATTTAAAAATTTTTTAATCTTATTTCTTGACGAAGAGATTCTCGAGTTGAAAAAAAACGTCATTACAAACGTGGTTGTGATTATTTCAGACGAAATTTGATAATAATTCAAAATTAAAGAGGAGAGTAATAGAAAAAACGTCGTTTGACACATTAAAGCAACATCGAGTTGATTTTAGAGTGAATAATTTTTTTTTTTTTTTTCACTTGAACAGAACCGTGACGTTCTATTGTTTGGAACATAAAGAATCCGTTTCTTCTACGTCAATTGTGTTATAAAAAAAAAGGATTAAGTAATTAACGCGTACGAAGAATAGAATTATTTTTTTATAAAATCACAGTCTTAGAACTGTGCTGAATCATATTTTTGAAACTTTTTTTGACAGTGTTATCTGTCAATTGAGCAGAGAATTGAGCGGAACCAATATTATTTCATTTTTATTAATTAAATTTGGCTGTTTTTAATAAAATAAACATAAAATCATCAAAATCATTACATTTTTTTCACATTTTCACTCGTCGCATATGTTTGTGAATAAAACAATGGCTTGACAGTTTATAAAGCCCTATACAAATTATGTACATGTCATTACGTTCGTAGGCCTGGATGTTTGTGGAACGGGGAATATATATTGTTACTTCCGTTCGTCCCATTACGGAACTGGCTGTCCGGAGCGTGTCCGGCATACAGTATAAGCACGATTATTTCAACCTTAGACCCCAACAGTCTATTCTTTCGAACGTAAACCGTACAATGGGGTCAAAAACGACCCCAATCTTCTCATTAGCATAAAACGTTCCTCGTTCGCGATAATGAGACATAATTGCACACAGTTCTCTTCGTTTTTTGATAACGAACGGAATGGTGTACGATAACGTTGCATTGTGTGAATATTTGCTAATGAAAACTCTATAAAGCAAAAAAAGTTTCGAAATAATTTAAAAAACAAGTTTTCAAGAAAGTTTAATTCCTAAATTAAAAAAAAAAGACAAAAAACTCTTCATTTTGGACACAGGAAAACTTTTCAAACGATTCAAACAAATTGAAAGTTCATCGGTTGACGATTATTGAACAATAATTCGAATAAATTTATTATCGTTCTTGTAAAATGTTGTCGAATCGGTAATGTTTTTTTCCAATTTAATTACCAAAGTGAGCTGACGGATTTTTCTTTTATTTATTCACCATTTTTAACGTGATATTAGAAGACGTTCGAATAAATTATTCAATAAAATGCAAATAAAGATGAAAAAAAAATTTAATTGGGATGTTTTAATTATTTTTCTTCACTCGATTTCGCATTAACACTTGAACGAAAATTAAAATTAAAAGAAAAAACACGAAGAGCAGCAGTCTATCTGGGCCGAAAACTTATGCAATCGATCGAAACACAGGTGGGGAAGATTGTAGTTGGTAAAACCGTTCGAAATATCAGACGACTCGGTTTTGTAACCGCGAGGGACGAGCAAAAAACGCGGTGTTCGAGGATATGTGTGCGGGTATATAAAAAGTATAAAAGTTAAATGTACGAATGTATAATTATGGGGGCTTCCTTATAGTGAGTTGACCAGCACTGTCGATTTTTTGTTGTTGTAGTGTAACATTTTTCTGATGAGAGAAAGTTCCGACTAAATAATAAGATTCAATTTTTCTAATATACAAAAAAAAAAAGTGCGCAAGAAAGTTCTGTAAGTTCTTTTTCATTTAATTCAAGAATGCACAAAAAAAGGAGAAGATTTTTGAGTCTAAAACGATCGAAAATTCGTTTTAATGGAAATATTTGGAAATGTTGGGACAAAAAAAAATTATCGACGACAAAAAAGTAAATAAAACTACAGATTTCTCACAGGATCTTTCAAAATGGACGAAAAATTTCGTCACTATAATCGAAGGCCCGAATCGATTCAATAAATAACGTAGCGTACTCGATTTATATTTTATCGAATTAAAAACGTCATAAATATTTTATATTGTATTGTATTGTATGTTTATTTCCATGTACATCCTTTCGGATTTTTACATTATTTACATTTTCTTACTTAATCCTACTTAATCCTACTTATTCTTGCTTAGCTGTTCTCTTTCCTTTCTCTTCTGTGTTTCCTTAATTTGCCTGCCGTTCAGTTTCCTTTTTCCTCGCGTACCGCTCAAATGCCCTTACATATTGACATAATATGATTAGAGGTTTCTTTCCCCTTAATTCCTGCTCGATTTTCCTCTTCAGACTTTCTTCTGTGTCCCCTTCGATCCATTTTTCCATTTCCTCTATGAGTTCTTTACTTATTTCGTTCCTTGCCTCCTTGCATAATATCATGTGCTCCATTGTCTCCTTCTTTTCTCTGCATATTCCACATTTTGTGTCTTTATACCCTTTGCTGTATTCTTTTCCTACATTGCCACACCTCATTCTGGCCCACACTTCTTTGATCTCTCCCCCTATATCCTCCCTTTCCCAGTATTCTTCCATCCCTAGGTCCCGTTTCCTTCTTCTGTATTCTCCGCAATAGTTTGAGGTGTCGATTTTTACCCAGTCTGATTGCGTTTCTTGGTCTATCTTAATTTTGAGCCCACGTTTAAATTTCTTCTCCGTTTCCGCCAGGTTTCCGTTTCTTATATCTTCCCAGAGCCCTCCTTCCCCCGTTTCTTCTACTGCTTCCTTCATTTCCCTTCCCCATTTTGTGGGGTTCCCATTTAAGATTCCCCTTACTTCCTCCTTCAGGCATACCTTGGGCCATCTATTGTCGTCCATCTTCAAAATTTCGCATATGTACCCTGCTGCTCTTTTCCAGAGGTCTATTCCCACTCCCTTGCAGCCTGATTCCCTTCTCCAGATGTATGCTGGTGTGTTCTTTTTTATGCCCATTGCCATTTTTATATATCTTGCTTGCAGTTGTTCTATTTTTTCCCGTCGCTTCCATCCCCAGATTTCCACTCCGTATAGCATACCACTCTTCGCTATTGCCTCCATCATTAATAGTCTCTTTTTTAAACTGTTTACCCTTGCTCTTTTACCTATCCCCCACACTGCGTTCATGGCTTTTCTAACTTTTCCTGCGCCTAGCCTTATGTGCTTTTCGAACGTGTTCCCTATCGAAAACCATATCCCTAAGTATTTGTATTCTCTTACTAATTCCAGTTCTTCGTTGTTGTATTTCCATTTTTGCCCTTTTTTCTTTCTTCCTCCTTTTTGGAATACTAGAACTTTAGTTTTCTTTATGTTTACCTTAAGATCAGCTTTCTCTACGTATTTTTCCAGCATGCCTAACATTTCTCTCAATCCCTCCTCATCATCCGCTATAAGAACAACGTCATCTGCAAATTTCAGATTGAATATTTTTTTTGTTCCTATTACCGATCCTCCAACATTCTTCTTCTGCCATTCTTCTTCAAGGTCATTTATGTACAGGTTAAAGAGCAATGGGCTGAGCGGACATCCCTGCCTCACCCCTCTCTGTGTCTTAAATGCTTCCGTTGTTCCTTCGCTTGTAATTATTTCATTAACCGTGTTACTGTATATTGTTTTTATCATTCCCAGGAGTCTCCCCTTTATCCCAGCATTCTTTAATTTGCTTATCATTATATTTCTGTTCAGTGAGTCGAATGCTGCTTTAAAGTCCACGAATCCTGTGTATAGTTTCCCTCCCTTCCTTTTCAATTTGTTATTTATAAGGGCATTGAGTACAAAAATATGATCCCTTGTCCCCCTTTTTTTTCCTAAATCCTGCTTGACTTTCTCCTATGATTTCTTTACCTTCCAGCCAGCATGCAAGCCTTCCCGTTACTATGGTTGTCAGGAGCTTGTATCCACAATCTAGTAATGTTACTCCCCTGTAGTTAGTCGCTTCCCCTACGTCTCCTGCTTTATGTATCGGGTAGATCCTTCCTATTTCCCACCCTTTGGCCAACTCTCCACTCTTCCAAAAAACATTTAGAATTTCCGCCACTTCCGTCAAACCCTCTATTGGCAGCCCTTTAAGGAAGTCCCCGTTGATTCCATCTTCTCCTGCTGCTTTGCGTTTTTTCATCTTTCTTAGTGCCGTCATCATTTCCTCTAGGTTAATGTCTCTATTAACCAATTTTTCCAACTCGTCTTCTTCTCCACCATTGTCTCTTTCTTCTTCCCCTCTTCGTCCCTCTACGCACGTTCTGTCCTCTCCGCCCAATAATTTTTTAAAATGATCCGTCCACTCCTTTTTTGTAATCTGTTTCCCTAAATTAACTCTTCTTGGTCTGAACGGTCTTATCGCTTCCCACATTTCTGTTGCATTCCCGCTATTTGCGACTTTTTTCCATTTTTCTTCCCAAAACTCAATACTTTTTTCTTTTATTATTTTCCTCAGTTTCTTTCGTGCCTCTATCAGTTCCTGCTTGTCTTTTTCCTTATTCTTATTTACATATTCTTTCAGCTTTCTCCATACTACTTTTTTTTGTTCTCTTACCTCCTTGCATAGTCTCTTTGCGTTCTTGCCGTTTTTCTTCACTTTTCTTATCATTTCCGTCTTTTCTGCTGCTATTCTGATTCCCTTGATCACTCTTTCCCACCTGTCTTGCGCATTTGTTTCCTCATTCGTTTCCGCTGTTGACTCGTGCCAGTATTGTTTGAATTCCTTCTTAAACTCTTCCTCCGCTTCCTGCTTCCACATTAGGATTTTTTCTGATGTCTCATGTTCTCTAACTTCCGTTTTTCTTGTAATTCTTTCTCCACTTTTTATGACTACTGTGATGGGTAGATGGTCAGATTCTGTCCTAATTCCAATTTCCATTCGTTCAATTTCTTCTTCTCTCCCCCCCGCTGATGATTCCGTAGTCAATTACTGATCCTTCGTTTCCGCTTTCTCCAATAAATGTGTATTTTCCCTCCCTATCTCCCTCACATCTCCCATTTAGTATCGTGAGCCCATTTTTTTCACAGAAATGTATCAGTCTTGTTCCCTCTGTATTTATTACTTTGTCTTTCGACACCCTTTCTACCCCCTGCTGCCAGTCTTCCTGTATCCTCCCCTGCTCTTCTCCTATTCTCGCGTTCATGTCCCCCAAAATCAGAATCCCTTCACTTTTTACTTCCGCTTCTCCTACGATTTCTTCCAGTTCCCTTTCTAACTTATGAAATCCACAGTTGTTGTAGACGGTTACTATTGTGAACTTTTCCCCTTCCTTGTTCCCTATTTTCAATCCTTTTACTACCAAACCTTCCTTCCATTCTTCTATTGTGGCTTTATTTAGTACTTCTTTTCTTATTCCTAGAAGTTGACCACCGCTGGCTCTACCTCTCTTTTTCACTCTTACGGCTGGTTTGGTCACCCATTTGTATTCCCTATCTAACTCGTTCAACATTTTCTGCTCATCTTTTCCTTCAGTCCATGTCTCTTGCAGTGCAATGATGTCGCAGTGTTTTAGCCAGTGCCATGTCTCCTTTATCTTCCTCGCCCCCGCTATATTCCAACTGATTACCTTTAATTCTCCTCTCCTACCCTCTATACCTGTTGTTCGTCCTGTCCCTCCGAAACCCATTTCTCGTCCCCGTGTTTCGCTCTCGTATGTCTCTTCTGTCTCTCTCAATGTCTTTTTCTAATTTTCCCTCATTCTCGTTCCACTTTTCCCATTGCCCATTGCTCCATATTTTCTGGTGCCCTGTTCGCGCTTCCCTTCCGTCGTCTTTCAACCTTCTTGCCTGCTCTTCTATCCATCTTTGCACTTCCCGTTCTCTTGGTGTTAAGTCATCCCTAATCACTACTCCTTCCGTTTTCCCCATGTTGCTTCTCATTATGTCGATTTTATTCCTCATTGAACCGAGTTCCACTAGCACTCCATTTCTGATTACTAGCCATTTCTTTATCCATGGTGTTACCCCTGTCTTCTCTCTCACCGCTCTCTCTAAGTCTTTCTCTATTCCCCAGTTTGTTTGTGCCGCTCCTTTTACTAGAATATTTCTCTTCCTCCTTCTTCTTTCCTGCTGTTCCCTTTCCCATTCTGTTTTCGAGAGTTTGTCTGGCTTCCTTTGTGCGTTCTTGCGCCACGTCTCTCCCTCTGATATTCTCTCCACTTCTCTCCTTTTTCGCTTTGTCTGTTCGTTCTCTGCCCCTCTCTTTCCCATCCCCATTTCGTCCTCCCTCTCTTCTCTTTCCACCCCATCCTGTCTTTTGCTTCTCCCTACCTGGGTGTTTCCGTTATGGTCCAGGTCCTCTGTATATCTGTACCGTGTATCGTAGAGCCCTGTACTTCCTATGGTTGCATTTTTAGCTTTTAATTCGTCCAATTCTCTTTTTATTCGAGTATTTTCCTGCCGCAATGCAACAATCAGCAACTCTTGATTCGCACATTGCCTTTCGAGTTCCACGTTTTCTCCCAATAATTTTCCTTGCATTATCCCCAGCTCCTCCTCTTGTTCTTTTATTATTTCGTCTTTTTCTTTCCATATTCTTTTTGTTTCTGTCAGCGCTCTTTCTATTTCTTGTTTCACTACTACACGCACTGTCTTTTCGTAGTTTTCTTTATAGTGTGCCAGTACTTTCCTAACTTCTTCTATTAGTATCGTCGTTTCTCGATTCTCTGCCACGCTTGCGCTTCCTTCACTCTCTTCTTCTTTTCCTTGCTTGTCATCTGTTGTCCTCCTGTCATTTTGATTTTTTTTGTCATTTTCCTCTGCGCTTGTATCCTTTATCTTATTTTGATTTTTATTTATACCCGTAGTATTTTCTTGATTCCCCCCTCCCCCCCCTCGGTGTGAAGTATATTAACGCTTTTGGTGACTCCGGGAGCTTGCTTTTCGTTCTAAATATCTCCCTTGCTAGTCGTTCTTCTGCCAGGCGTTCTTCCTCTCGCTGTTCCCCCTCCTGACTTTCCTCTGTCCCAAGCCCGCTATTCAGCACCGTGTCCGGGTCATCTTCCACCTCGCTTAAATCTGTCTCATCCATATTTTTTTCGGTTTCCTTTTCTGTTTGCTTTTTCCAACAATATTCCAGATTACGCACTTGCTTCTTACTCTTTTGAGCGATGAGCACACGTTTTTTTATCCCCACCGCCCCTGTCGGTCTCCCTTTTCCCCTTTTGCTGTTACCGACTGGTGTTTCCATACCTAATCCCTGTTTCTGCCGCTCCGCTCCGGCGGCGCTGTCCCCGTCGTTCTTCTCGTCCATTTCCTCGTTACTTTTTCCTAACCTCACTTTCTCGCTTTCTTCTCTTTCTCCTATCTATTTTGGCGTCTGTCTCTCGCCTGAGATTATTATTCCCAGTGATACGTTAGCCTTTCTTCTACCTTTTCACCGCTTTATACTCTTTTCCTTCCTTTAATCTCTCACTATCACTTCACTTTCAATACGCCTCTACGGTACACGTCTACTCTCTATCGTTCCTTGACCGGAAGTCCATAAATATTTTATAAATTTTATATATTTATAAATTCGATAAATTTTATAAAAATTTATATATATTTCGATATAAGCCTATTTATTTTAACCGTCTCTGAGTCACCCAACGTAACCGGCTTCGTGCCGATTTCCGTCCTGATCTCCTGCAGCCTTGCAAGAAGACTTTCTTCCTTGTTCATTATTGTTCTCTGTTTCTCTACCTTTTTCCACTTGAGCAACGAACCTTTCAAAGCCACCAAAGAGAATTGGTCAACGTTGTTTCACTCGTCGAAGAAAATATTATGTCCGGAGTCCTTCGGATAAAAATTTTATGAAAGATAATTGAACAATTATTTAATAAGAATTCCAATAGTTTTACAGAAATACGAAAAAATCCTGAATCCTTATTCTTTCTGATGGCTATTTTATCGCCATTAATTGGACTGATTTACAGAACTATTTGCAAGATAATAATTATCGTTTTTTATGAATAATGTCCATAAAATCTTAAAAATCATTAAATAAATGAAATAAAATTGACAAAAAATTTGAAATACCACTCTCAAGTGTCGAAATAAAACAAATTATTGATGTTGATTAAATCTCGATGTTAATTATTTCCAAAACAAATGTCAATATTTTGAGAAATGTTTAAAAAAAAATCTGCAAACCCCGGATAAATGTTGAAAACTTTGATTTGACCAATTGCTTCGAAAAAATGTCAATAATTGAAGAAAAAATGGTAAAATTTACTGTGATCTGTGACGAGCAAGCATTAAAATCTCCAAAGACTCGTCTCGAGGATCAAACCATACCAAACTGTATAAATATAATTATACGTGAGCGTGTTCTCGTCTAACGGACTTGTTCCTCACCAGTTTTTTTTATTCATCGGACGTTTGGATCGGCTCTTGGTATACCGGCCACGAGATAATTCTCCGTTCTTTCGAGAATCGTGACGCTCTCTTTCTTCCATCCCGTGACTCATATTCCCCCACCCCCATTCAATCTTTTACCTCTCGCGGTTTTGTGTTTTGTCTTGCGACCATGCAGTCGCGAAGGCAGTCTCAAAAGAAAGCCTCGATCTCGGAGAAGAGACTCACCTGTTTCAGTCTCACAATCGAATTATTCGAACGCATCATCATTTTCAAACAAAAAATCGTGTTTATTGCGGTAAAGAAACGTTTAGCGATGTTTTTTTTTTCATTTTTTATTTTTTTAATTTTCATTTAGTCTATGAGTGAGAAAGTTTCAGTGAAAATTACACGAAAAGCGGATGAAATTTGCGAATGAATTTTCGATTCATTACGATTTCGAATCCTTGTTCAAATGAATTTTGACAATTGCCATTTCGACTTATATGGAAGTTGAATATGAATTAATTGTAAATTGGATCCAAGGCTAATTAATTAGAAGAAACGATAAAAAATTGATGATTTATATCGATTTTTTCGGGCATAATCCACATTTTTTGTTTTTTATTGGAGCATACGAAAAGCTGAAGGTCGGATTAGCTGTGAATCGATTATATACAATGTACCGCAGACAGCCGAAAGGATTGACAATATTTGAGCAAGATAACGCGGTGGACTTGTGATGTTTTTTTCAATTTTTTTTTTCTCAATTTATCATTATTGCTTGTTAAAATTTATAGCATACTTAATGAGAGTAAATAGAAAATTACTCCAAAGTTTGCGAAATGTGTGTACAAGTTTACAACTTTGCATTGCGAACTCTCCGAGTCCCGAGACGTTTTTCCTTTTTAGACTCCAGATAACGATGTTTCTTTTGAATTTAAATAGAAATCGTTAAGCTCTAGTTAACGTTTGTTTTTTTTTCTCGTAAGACTCTAACCATTGTTTTGTTTTTTTTTCTCCATGTGTCACAGAACTATTCCGTTGCTTTAAAGCAACAAAGCTCCGAGCATTATGTCTGAGTACTGCGAGTACATGTGGGATCCTTCCCGAGGACGCATTACGAGTCCATCTCTTGCACGGAGTATTTATAACGACGAGGCCAAATTCGACGTCAAAGACAGAAAATTGGCAATTAAAACTGTCAGAGCCATACTCCGGGGAATGCCTGATGTCGGTGAGTTTGAAAGATGCTTCGAAAAACATTGTAAAGTGTTAAATTTTCGTGTGAACTTGTATTTAAAGTTATTTCATGAAGTATGACCTAAGAAAAATGAAAACATTGCGAACTGTTCATAAAAAACAGAAGAATAAACAAAAACAATGAGTGCTCAAGTAAAGTGACTACTGACATAATCTTTTTTTCTTTCATTTTTGCAGATCTGAATCATTGCACCGACGAGTATGTTACCAGATTTTTGCTAGCACGAAAGTATCGAACTGAACAGGCAGCTGCACTAATCGTTGCTTATCAGTCACAAATCGCTCTTAGGCAGGATATTTTTGGTAATTTAACTGCCCGCGATCCACCTCTCCAGCGAGCTCTTAGAGCAGGAATTCCTGGAGTTTTGCCGGCGAGGGACAGGTATTTATGAAATCTGATTACTATTTTTTTTTTTTACATGATTTAAATATCGATTATGTTAATTTTTCAATATTTATTCGCACTTTATTGTTCAACTTTAATTTTTATAATTGTGTTACGAAATCCTCATTTTTACGAGTTTCGTAACTCACGTGTAACCACTTTTTTTCTTTTAATATGTTTTTACAGAAAGGGAAGGTGTGTTCTCGTTATTCTCGCATCACAATGGGACCCAATTGCTGTTCCAGCATTGTCTGTTCAACGAGCAATATTTCTCGTACTTGAGACTCTCATTCAAGACCCTAGAAACCAGGTAAATATATTTTCATTTGGAAAATGTAAAACAAAAACAATAAGATTTTGTTTGTAATCCAAAAAATTAAAAAAATTATATTAACAATTATTAACTTTTATTATTTTTTAACTTTTGATTCAACAGCAATGCGGTTTCGTCGCAGTTGTCGACTGGAGCGGATTTTCACTACGTCAGGGTGGAGCCCTCGGAGCAGCTGCACTCCGAAATTTGATCGCAGCTCTGCGAGGACGATTTCCGGCTAGATTCAAAGCCGTCCACTTCCTGTCAGCACCTCTTTACGTTCAAGCCACCTTGGCCCTCGTTAAACCATTTTTGGATGAAAAAACACGTCACAAGGTAAAAAAAACAAACACAATGTACGCGACAATGACGATCAATATTGTGTAAATTTCCAACCCTTTTTTTTACGAATAGACTTTTTTACAGTTTTTTGTTTCGTTTTCAATTTTTCTGGAAATAATTCACTTTTTTAGTTGAAAATGAATGAAAAAAATGTTTTTTTGAAACTAAAGTCACGGTGATAATGAATTAGTGAATCGGAAGAAATACGAAAACGTTTTCTAGGGCCAGAATTCAGTTCAGGTTTTTTCTGTGTAGTCTTGTTAAAATTTGAAAAATCCTAACAATCTAGAAATCAGTGAAAAAAGACCTGTTTTTCTGGTTTTATTTTGGAAATACTCAAATTTTCATGTGAATTTATTTGCTCTAATGTTTTTGTCCATCATTTTAGATTTATCTTCACGGAAACAATCTGAGCACTCTTCACGAGCATTTGCCAACAGACATTTTGCCAGCGGAATTGGGTGGAACAGGACCAGCGTTTAATCCAGGATTATGGGCAGAGCCAGTGATCCATTCAGCGATGAAAGAGGCCGAGTTAGCAGCAATAAAGAGGGACAAGGAAATAGCTGAGAGAAGGATGAACGCACAGAATGCAGAGGGCGAGATGACAAAAAATGAGAAAAATCATCGAAGTTCGGAGGATTCGCCGAGAGAAACTTTAGAAAAAAGAACGCCAGGAAACGGTGAAGACGCGAGTCCTCGGAGCAATAAATCAGAAGAATTAAATACCGAGATGAACAAAAGTAGAAAACTTACGAGAGATTCTCGGGATTCGGAGAGACCCGATGGCAAAGAATCAGAAATATCGTCAAACAGTGCAAAAAGCCCCTTAATTCAAGTAGAAACAGAAAGTAAAGAACGAACGAAGGATCAGGAAGATTTATTTAAAATTGAAAATCCAAAAAAAATCAACGAAAATACTTGCAACGTTGAAAATTTCACTGAAAAAAATGTTGAAATTGAAGAAAACGTTTATGAGCATAAAAAGGAAGGAGATCGTCGAAATACTGATGAACGAACGAGACTTCGAGTCTATCGCGATGCCGTGGATACGAACGACGTTAAATCCTCAGGAAATATTTTAAAGGACGTCAAATCTTCAAATGGCAATGAAGAAATCGAAATAATCGATTGCATCGAATCGGAAACAAATTCCAATGAATTCGAAATGATTTCGAGCCAACCCGAGAGCGATGAGAGCCGTGAAAATTCCTTGGAAACTTTGAGACTCGAGAAAAGCGTGACAACTAAAATTGGCAAAAATGGATCGTTGCCCGAAGAAGTTAATCTGATAGCGTAAAATAGTATTTAATCATAATTCGGTAGAATGGAAGAAAAAAAAAGGACCAACGTTTTTTAGAGAAATTCGTTTGAAAATTTTAATGAATTTATGCAAATTTGGTTTTTTATTTTTCAGATTTAAAAACTCGTAGAGTTTTTGTGCAGCTTTCAGTTCCTATAATTTTTTTAGACTCTTGAAAACCTTAAAAAAAAATCCTAACTTGAGAGACGATGAGTTTCCATTGAATTTCAAACCAGAAAAATCGATCGTTTTATATGAAATGGAACGAAATTAATTTTCAAATTTTAATTGAAGAAATAATGAGAAAAAATTTACAGAATAATGTCATTACGAGTCTCACTCCGAAAAATTTCGTTGCCCTTAAGTAATTATTATTATTATTATTTTTTAAATTGAGAATTGGGATCTCTTCAGCGTAAACTGAAACTGTGATGACCATGTTACTATTTTAATGATTCAGATAGCTTATGCTTCCACGAAAAGTAAGCATACTTTAGATATATTTTAGTTATAATATTTATCTTTATGACTGTAAGAGGCAGAGGCGTACCATTGAAGAAGAAACATTTCTCTAGATGGGAATAAATTAGATTATTTTACTCCAATTTTGTATCGCATGTATAATTTTAGTACTTGCTGGAAAACTAATTAGAACTTTTAATCGTGCCTGAATTTTGCTGCTTTTTGAAGTTCTGAGAGGCTCTGAGAGGTTAAAGAAGAGAAAAACAAAAAAAATGAGAAACTATCGAAACAGAAACCAAATTCAATTATTTCAATAGTTTTTCATCATTTTTTTTGGTTTTTTTTTAAATTTATTTGACCCTTCAAAGTGCCAATGTCTTGTTAACGACAATCAGCAGTGATGAAAAAAATTGTTGTGAATACACGTAAAAAGATCTGCTTTTTCCAGTGACCAATATCGTCAGCAGACACTTTTTTCTTATTAAAAAAAAAAAAAAAAAATGTATAGAATTGTATTTTACGAGAAAATGAATATCAGGAAAAAATTGCAACGACGATGATTTGTAATTCGTTTTGTTTGCGAATAGCCAATAATCGTTAATTTGTTAATGTACAAAATGACAAATATTATTATTATCCTGAACAAAGTAAAAGAATGAAAGTGTAAATGTCCAAAAACTTGAGTCAGAAAATCGTAATTGACTCTTAATTGGAAATAAAGAACGTTTAAGAGATCGTAATAAATTTGAAGTAATTTACGAATCATTAATAATTCATCCAACGTCACGTAATTCCAAAATGTATTCATGAATCGACGATTTCATGCGATAAGCAAAAAAGAAAATTGCTCTCTACGATTGAGCAGCCACAGATGCGAAAAAAACAACATTGATAAGACGCCAAGTTAAATTTAAATCCATTAGAAATGAATATCATTTCGTCGACGGTCTCGAACAATGAATAAAAATATTGCGATAATATTTCGCAACTCGTTGTATTTTACGAAAAATTTATCGATCGATATATTTTTCTCATAATTCATTAATTTATCGCACAATAAAGAAATTTATTATTCAAAACAGTCTTTTTTTTCAATAGCTTTTCCTATTTGTGTACAAAATTTTATATATTATTTTTTTTTTTCCAGAGCTATAGGCTCGATGTTTATAAATCTTTACAAGCACCTTCATTGATTCCTTGCTCTTCCCTCTATTTTTGTAACCGTATCAAAATACTATACCAAAATCTAGAGGTACATAATTTCAATGTAATCATAATTAGTGTATAGAAACTTGCATACAAACACACCTTTACCTGCGAATTTCGGAAGGAAGTATTTAAGGAGTTTCGGTACAAGTGACAAAATGTAACCATTTTATTCAAATTTCTGTAGTACGTTTTTTGACTTATTCTGAATATGTCCTCCAACTTTCAAAACGATTGTGTCCACCGTTTTTCGACGTTTTCTTTGGGTCGCAATCGTAGCTAAAGAAAAAATACACGTGCGAAGAATTTTGAGTTGTTGTTGAAAAAAATATATCCTTTTATTTCGTAAAAATTTTCTTTAAAATCTCAAGTATTCTCAAAATTCTCCTTCTCTTTTTCTCTTTTCTTAGTGAACAGTCCGTGAAATTTTTGCACATTTTTTTCAACCTGTGCACTTTACAATTTTCTTCTCATATAAATATAATTTTCAAATAATCTTCACACACAAACACACTCACACGGGTTATTAAATTTCGAATAATACATCCAGTGACACAAAGATTTGTCGAAGGCACTGTTCAGCAGTAAATACACGTTGATATTCTCATTTGAAGCTTTACTCAAAATATTTTCTTCGGAATCGAACTTTTCGACAAGGCCTTAAACTTCTAAGGAACTTGAGAATCAGAAAAAACAATCGAATATGTTTCGTGAGTGTTTTTCGTTCATCACAAAAGGGAAGAATCTCGAACGCCCAATAGAAAAAGGATTTCCAAGTCATTGCAGCAGAGATAATGGACATTTTGGAACATTTCAAAAAATATTAATAGCGAAAAAATCTACATTTATCGCCTGCAATCTATTTTTTCGAACTTAGATCGAAGAACGGGGTGAAAAACGACCCTGATCTTTTCTTCAGCATAAAATGTTGCTTTCACGCGATAAAAGTGTTTGATTGTACACAATTTTCCGAGTGTATTTAATAACGAAGTTAATGGTGCATGAAAATGTCATGTTTGGTGAATATTTGAAGACGAAAGCTCCCTGAGAGAAAAAAGTTTTGAGTAAATGCAAAAACAAAGGTTTTTACTAAAAAATATTGAGTTCGTTTGCGACCCTGCCGTAGATTTCTAGCGTTAAAAAGCAAAACGACGAATAATCGTATACATTCTTTTTTTTTCGGAAAATAAATGTGGTTCACCGGGTTTTTTTTTTGGCAGAGTTCACGCGCAGTATTCGTTAAACTATAGAAATACTTTTTCTTTACCATAAAAATGGTATTTTCTCTTTATATATTTTTCAATACTAATTTATATTCGAGGCTCGAAAGAAGTGAGAAAAAACAAACAATAAAATAATAACGAGCGATGAGTTTTACGAGGATTGATTCGATGCTGCGCACGAAACGTGACAAAATCTCGTTGGCCAAGATTCTCAAGTGGAAGAATAAATGATTTGTTTTATTGTTTGCCTTTTTTTTTCTCTTTTGCAATTTAATAAGAAATCGCAGGCAAGACCCAGCCACCAAATGCATTTTCCAATTCAACTGCGACTGCTAAGCTCAAATGATCCTGAAGATGACCAGCGACTACTTGCAAACCGATTGGAAGACCTTGTTTGTTAAGTCCCAATGGACACGCGGTGGCAGGAAGACCCAAAATATTTATTATTCCGGTGTACGCAAAGTTGAACGGTTTTATCAGTGGCTCGTGATGAAGCGGTGCTGCGGTTGGATGCGTTGGGTACAAAAATACCCCATCGTCTCCCAGCATGTCCTGAAGAAAAATAAAATAAATAATTAACCTTTTCACAATGTGGCCTGAGAAGAAATAAATAAAAAGATTGCAATAGTTCGAAAATGACTGCAAAACTGCTGCCAAAACGATTTATAAAAAACCGTAAAATTAGACAGTGCAGAAAAATACAAAGATCAACAAATATTAAGTCAAATTAAAAATAATTGAATAAATCCGGATGAGAAAAAAAAAACAAAACAAACGATTGGTGCTCGTTGATAATGAACTTCAACTTTTTTCGTCTTAACAAGAATTCGAAAACTTTGATCACATTGAAAATACCGATAATCGTGGTGGGTTCAGGTCCAAAGATAATAAATAAAAAGAAAACACAAACGCTCACAAGTGAAAGAAAACTTTTTACAAGAAAAACAAGCAAATTTGAGGCATTTTTTCAAATGAAAAATAGTAGAAAGACTATTTTTTGCAGTTTACCTTGAATTCTTGATAAAGCTCACGACTTTGCTGCATCAGTGTCGTACGCTCTTCGCTGCCATGTTTGAATTTGAAGCTTTCAAATGCTGCTGTCACGAGAGCAATAAAAGTGTGCGAACCCGTCCGAGTAAACCATTTGACGAATTCCCAGCCTAAACTAATGCGTCCTTTTCGATTTGCCAGCTCATGAGCAAAATCTTTGCCATCCGGAGAAGTCATGTTCGCCAGCCAAAGAGCTAAGCTCTTTTTCATTTTTTTAATCTCCACTTTTTTTGCTTTCACTTTGTGAACCGTTTCCAAATATTTGACGACGCGTTTTATGCCTTCTTTGATCTCGTGGTCAACGGGCGACACTAAAAGTTGGCCTCCGTCGTCCAACATATAATAAACCTGTGGACAAAAAATAAAAAATAATCAGAGGGAAAAATGACTCGATGAACTTTCATCTCAACGTCAAAAAACAATTTGGTAATTATGCAGTTTCGTTACTTTTCTAAAAATCGGTTATTCCAGTGGAATCAACAATTTCGTGAAGAAAAAACAAAACAAAAACATCATTTTTCCTAAAAAAGAGGAAATGAGACCAAAAATGAAGAAATAAGAAACTTTGAGTTTAAAAGTGTCAACTTTGTCATCGAGATTGATCATGACTAAAAAATTCAGTCAAAAAAGAGGAAATGAGATTAAAAAAGTGGAAATAAGAAGGACTCACTTTGAGTTTGGAAATGTCAACTTTGGCATCGAGATTAATCATGGAAGCGTTTTCACCAGCCAGTACTTTGAGGAGAGGAGCAAGGTCAGTGGCGTATCTGCACATGGGCCCAATTCCGAGCAAACGATCCTGGTCCTCACAGTGAGGATTTGGGTACTGTCCATCGTTCGATACGACACCTGGACAACGAAAAATTAATTCATCGTTTCGTTTTCTCGGTTTTTTTCGTTCTCCAGACATTCCAAATGTATTTTCATTTCTAGAAGACACTGGAAAATAGTCATGAACTCGTCTACCGACCTCTCGATGGTTTGTGTCCAAAAATTCCATTAAAAAAGCATGGAATTCGAATCGAGCCTCCAATGTCCGAACCAATACCAAATTGCGATGCAGCAGCTGCTTGGATGCAACCCTCACCACCCGACGATCCGCCAACAATGTGCCTGTAAATAAAAAAATTCTGTATTTATTTACGATTTTCTATGTATTTATTTTTTATATTTTTTATTTATCCATCAATAATTGAATCCTTTGAGTTTTTTTAAATAATTTCACTACAAATATCCCATTTTTTGTTTCTACACAATCCGTGGGTCATTTACAAACGTGGGAAAAATTTTAACGGCATTTTTTCGAAATTTTTCGTGAGCTCGTTTCGTCACAAAATATGGTTTCAATGAGTTATTGCGATAAAATTTTTAATCAAGTATAGAAAGTAACGTTTATTTTCTTCGTTTTTTTTCACCTCGTGTTATAGGGATTTCTTGTAGTCCCATATAAACAATTTCCAGTCTCCCACCACATAGCGAGTTCAGAAACGTTGGTAGTTGCAAGTGGAATAGCACCTGCTGCCCTCATGAGTCTAATGACTTCAGCATCACGGTCAGCAACGACATTTTTTCTCAAAACGAGACCAGCGGTCTGTTTCATCCCTGCAATTCCGATGCAATCCTAGAAAAAAAACCATTTCATAAGATTATGAAAATTTTCAGATTTAAAAAATCCAACAATTCAAAATAAAATGTTTTTTTATTTTTTGAACCAAAAGCCACGGTATAAAAAATTCTGAAAAAATTCTCTTCAATTCTTTGGAGTGTATTGAGTTTCTAAAAAAATTTGGATCCCGATGTTCATAGGATTTTAGTAGAAAATGAATTATTTCATGAAAAAGTACTAAATTTTGACTTTATATTTAATTTTAGTATTTTTGCAATTGACGTAATGTCTGTTTAGATTTTTTTTAATATTCTTGCAAGTCCCAGGAAGCATTTTGAACCGAAAAACCTGGTGTTCGTTGATGAAATAATAGTTAAATAATGAAAAATCGACAAAAACAATAAACAAGTTTGACAGCGTAGTTAAAAAAAAATTCTAATCACCTTGGTCGTGAAAGGTACCCCAAAAAATGGTTTTTTTTCGGCGAGAACTTGAGCAGAAGGTGCATTTGGCGAGGCCAATAGTTCGTCACATTTACGAGCTTCGTTAAGGGCTTCGTCGAATCGATCCTCGCAGACGCAGTTCAATATTGGCTGAACTTCCTTGATTCGATCGATGTAGGCTTGAACGACAGATGTTGCGGTGACCTTTAAAATTAAAAATCACGTTTAAATATCTTCCATTCAATAATTACGGGCTTGAAAAATAAACAATTGAAGAAAATAATAAATAAATTCGAAAAATAATCATTTTTTAAAAATCTTACTCTTTTTTCACGAATCATAATTGCTATCGCCTTGCAAGATCTTAACGTGTGGATCATGTCAGTTATAGGCGGTTGAGATTCACCGGGTCCAGTTATGTATGCAACGAGGAGAAATATAAATCGACCAACAAACTCCACCAGCCGATGGACCAACCCAATTATTTTATGGGTTGCTTTCATTTTTTTTCCTTTTTTTGAATATTCCTTCGTCGACATTTATTGTACCTGTTGATCAAATGGAATTTCATTATTTATATTAAAATTAAGACAAAGATAATTTGATATGATAAAATTTTTTTTCAAACAATTCATGACAACGAAGTATTTTTTGGTCAAGAAACTGAAATTTCGAGGTTCTTCGTATAAATTATTTCGAAATCCAACTTTGGCATCGTCCCGAAAGCCTTTTGAATTTCTTGATTTTTTGCGAACTCTTTATGGACAAAAACTGAACAAAGTTTGACAATTTTTATTTACAACGATAGCTAACTTTCCGCTTTTTTTCTTCTCATTTTCATCATTTTTTTTATTGTTCAAATAATTAGTTTTTACACATTTTTGAATAAGTATGTCAACCCATTTTATTTTATTTGAAAATATGATTAAACGCGAAGATCAAAGTTTCATGAACGCGATTTAATCAAACCCCAACTGTGCTTCATTCGTGTCGATGTAGACTAGAACTTAAAAAAAAAAAAAAAAACCATTGTTTGCTTCTATCGATTTTGTTATCTACGTTCTACGGAGTAATAACATAAATTGCGCACGATACTTCACGGTAAAAATTGTAAATATACACCGGAACGATAAAAGATTTCAAAACATTTTATTTACTATGATAATTTTTTATTTATTTGAATAAAATTCAATAAATTCTCAGGTTTTTACTACGTTCGTAATTTTGAAGTTTGAATCAAGAGATGAGTAAATAATAATTTAGTCTTTGGACAAAATGTTTTAGCATTTTCCTTCAGTGTGACTTTTTTTTTTTTTTTTTCCACTATTTACGAAGCCTATATATTACGGAATTGCGTGCGACACATATTTCTACTAATGATGTTGAGTTTTTTCAAATCCTCGGTTTATTAACATGTTATTTTCAATCTCGATTTCATAAGTTTTAAAAGAACAATGGATGCGATGAAAACAGTGTATTGTGATAAACAAGAAGTTGCGAGGTACGTCACAGGCACTGGATAATTCGACTTTGTATTTTTAAAAATAAATTTTTTCAATTTATTTTTCAACAATAAAAAAATTAATAAAAATACTTGTAGCTATTTATCAGAAATAATAATTATTTTTTTAATGAAAAAAAAGAAAATTTCATTTAAAAAATATGAACTCAATGACTGAGAATTCGTCGATTGCTTTTCGTGTTACAGTTCGGTGGTCAGACGTCCCAGTCGATACGAATTGCTGATATAAATGGCCGAGAGGTCATTTCGATTCGAGAATTAAAGGTCATGCGTGCTAATTGTCGGCAATTGATTATTTAAGTAGGTTTTTTCAGTCATTTTTTTATTCACGAATAAATTGTCATTGTTGTTTAGAGTTTCTTAAACTAGTTCAAAATTATCTGATAATTTGTCGAAAGAGTCAGAATTTTAGAGAGAGTGACGAATTAATTGAAAGAAAATATGATTTTTTGATCACGTAATTATTTTATTTGCAAAATTTCATTTACAGTAAAAATTTCAAACATTTGATGCGTCAAATTTTGTATGAGTTTCATTTCTGAGCAGAAATTGAAAAATTAAAAAACGCTTTTTTCATTGGTTAGAAACTGAAAAAAGTATGGACCGGAAGAAATTTTTGTTTATCCGAAAAGACATGACGTTGTCATTTATTTCCTAAAATGATAACGTGCGATAGGAAAACTGTTTTTTGTTCCAACGTCAAAGATTTTTATGTAGTACAACAAACTATGTTGCGAGAATACAAGAAAAGAGAGAAAAAAAACGAGATATTTATCTTTGCACTTGGGATGTGCGAGACAAGCCACTCGTGTAGAGGAGAGCCTCAGGCGTAAAGATAGAAAAACATAAGTATGACGATATCGTCAAGACGCTACGCCACGCCTGCGAAAAAGGATCGTGTTTCCAGTTTTATCATTCGGATTTACAGGCTGTCGCAAAAGTCATCGTCAATGACGTTTACGATTTACATTTTCGTAAACGTCAAATTTGACGTTTACGTCAAAAACGTCAAATTCGCCAAATTTGACGTCTGAGCAAATCCTCAGAAAAAAAGTCCTTAGGTCTTTTTTTAATGATTTTTTTTCCTCGAAGTGAAAGTCTATTTTCCTGCTGGTGACTCGATCACGTCTCAGTGAATCTAACAATCACGAGGAATCTGCACAGCGATCGTTGCTGTCAGGGAGAAAGACTCAAATGACGTTCAATAACGAAGAATTGAAAATATTTCAAAAATTCAAAAAAAATTATGTCATTTTTTGTACAGCAGTTTCTTGTTGACAGAAATTATTTCCGTCATAAAATCGATAAAAATACACGAAAAATGTTATCACGAAGGACAATCGTTGTGTATGTCTAAATATTCCGATCTTTTTCATGATATAAATAAAATATCGTTAAAGATAAAGTTCCATTGAAAAACAATGAGTCAGCCTTTCCTGAACGCCGCAAAAATTGGCTACAAAAAATGGTCAAGTTTTCAATTTGTTTTTTTTTTGTTTATAACCCAAGGAACCTAATGAGTAATAAATTTCGATATTAAAATAATAATAATGATAATAATAATCAATAAAACTGTTTAATCAATAAAATCTGCAATATTTAATAATATTGTTTATAATTATTGCGAAAAAAGATTTTATTTCGCGTCTAACAATGAAGTGAAATAAAATATTGTCCGTCTGCATAACTCTGACTTATTTTTCTGATATCGTTTTATTGCTCATATTACGTGTTGATAAAATGCGAATAATTATCATTTAATACTGCATCGCACATAACAGAAAATCTACGGATCATTAATTCTGGTTTCATTGCGAGCTGTAGTGATTAAATTGCGATTTTGTTGCACCGTTGAAATTTACAATTCAAATAAAATCACTTTGATGAAAAAAGTGATACTTTTTTAAAATTAACTTTGATCCAAAGTGCGATTCAAAGTTCAAGGCAGTCATTTAATTCCATCGTTTCCCCATTTTATCCTCTTTTTTTTCAACTCGTTCATTTCTAAATTCATCGGCACTGTGAACCACGATTTAATCGAAAAATATAATGCCTTCAAAATCCAGTTTTTTTCGTCTGCACGTCGCTGGCAATAAAACAAAAATAACCCATATTTGCACGACCTCCAGATAACAAAAGAATGATTTTTAAAACTGACGAAAATTGCACTCCTTCGAGTCACCGATCAATTTGAAAAATGGATGAACGTGTTGTGTTCATTAAAGTGATCGATATTTTGTCAATTTCGCATGGAAAGCCTTCTGCACGCAATTCAAACAACATGCATGCACTTTTTTTAGAACGTATGTAAACATCGGTCTTCCGAGCATAAAAAGTCAGCGTGTATAAAACTATATAGTCAAAAGATTGGAATAAAAAGTCCAACTGGATTCAACGCTCTGTGTAAAATGTAAATTCGTTAGAAAAACTTTGACCCGGCTTTGACCTTCCGGCAGTTCGAAACAATTTTAGTGTGTATACATTCGGAATAATTGAAGGTTCTGTCAACATCTAGAACCGACAACGCAACTGTAAACACGCAGCTTCTGTTTCCTGTGTATTCGTACGAACCAAAAACCTTCGATTCGATGCAGTCGTTATTCTGTATTTTGATAAACAAATAACCATCGAATTCCCACAACTCAAAACAAACACTGGAATACGATTCGTAGAAAAAGAAGTAAACATTTCGAAACATTACCCAAAGTGTACAAAAGCCCGGCTACGTTGACGGAGACTTGCTCCGTATCACACGCCAGAACACAATGTTACCGGCGTCGCGGTACACTGGGCACGTTTTCTCTTCACAATTAATACAATACGAAAATTCGATAGGAAAAATAATCAATGGCAATAGCAGAAATGTAGAAAAGTGTGACAACAGCCATGCGCTGCCTATGACACGGAGGTGAAACGAGCGAGAGGAGTAGAAAAATATAAAACAATAGGGCTACGCCGAGACACACACCTATGCGATCGCACGGAGATGGACTACTGACTTGGCCTCTCGATTGACGGTTCGCTCTCCAAGCTTTCAAACCGCTTCTCTATCTCTCCCTACTCGTCTACCACAGCCACACGGTCGATTCTGTTTATATATAGTCATATATTTTCTCTGTATAGAAGTAAACAGCCGATATTTGCAAATAAATACATTGAAAAACCCGCACATGCATAAATATGTCCAATAAATACTTAGATCGAGATTCAAGAGTCAGAACAACGTAACCTTTGAAAATAGTTTGCTGTAGATTACGCCATTTTAGTTCTCCAGAATAAATCTGAATTTTTTTATCTCGGTGACAACTTTATCGGCCACGGAAAAACATAAATTGTAGTGGGAGAAAAAATCATTTTAGGGAAGTTTCGATTTTATTATAAAAATGAGATTATCAGAAAACTATTGTTCGACAATGAACTATCATTTTCAACCAGTGTTTGTAAATAATGACCATGTGCGTTGACGAAGAACGTTCCGTATTTTAAAGTACTTTTCGCCGAAAGACGCTGTGCAGAGACATTGTCGGAATCAGCTGATCGCGGTGACCCGCATAACTTGCAGCTGTGGTTGCGTGCAAGTGGGATTTAAAAAATCCCCGGAGTGTTGATTTTATAGGTAAACATCGATAGGCGATTGAGTTTGTACGAAATTTTCAGCAAAAAATATGACAGAATGTGAAAAGGTTAGTGAAGCGTGCATTGCGCGTGTGCAAGACTTGTCTCGTCAAGCGCTGCATCGTTTTCTCGATGTTTAGACTGTTTAGAGCAGTGAAAGAAACACGCGTCTCAGTCACGTTCGGTGCGAGAAGAGTACAGTTTTTGTCCAACTACAGCGATTCGAGACCTGACAGAAAGAGTGTGTGTGTGTGTGAGAGAGAAAGATCGTCCACTTTCCGGCCACTTGGGCTTCTGATTATACCGCAAATTGCGAGTAATTGTGGTTATTATTTGGTCTATTGCCGTTCATCTTGTTAACGATATATATATATATATATGAACATACGTGTCAATGTAAAAGTGTGTCTATCCATGTGTGTTTGAAGTCTCCGGGTCGTCACCGCGATCGAACGGTGAGTACTTTGACACTAAATTCACTCTTTTGTTACTTTGTTGCATTTGAACCCAGCAATTTTTGAGGTTATGTTCGAACTACGAGAACAATCGTTCTGCGGTACTTCCCAGTTGACGTTTTGTAAAGATATAAATTTAAAATAGATTTGGGAATAAGTGAAGTCGTCTCGAAAATTACTGTAAAATTAATTTTTGTCAAATATTGTATTTTCGCGTCGTTCTATCAACTTCAAACAACTAACGACCAGTAGCCATGAGTATGCGGCAATAACTTCGTAGTTCATTGCTTTTTTTTTTTAATTCAATTTGTTGGATATGTAGAGAGACGGGTGAATAAAACGAATTATTTAACATCGGACCTGTAAATTTTGTCTTTAGCCATCGTATCATTTATAAACGCTTGAACTAGGTTAGGTCTTTCGTTCGATTAAGCATGAATGAAGCCTGGACCATCAGTCTTTTTTACTCTTGTACAGTCTCTTTTAGACTAGATATCGTTTTTCATATTTATTTTCAAAAAATCCCGTAACAGTTACGGAGAAATAACAATTATAATAATTGATAAATAAGAACAATTCAGATATTTTTTTTTGTAACTAAGACGCGGGAAAACAGAATTCTTCGTAAACGTTCGTAAACCCATCAACTTCATACCGTTCAAGGCTTCGATGGCGCTGTGTTCGTTCGTGTGTTCTAAAAACATTTTGTCATTCCGATCACCTTTGTCCAATCGTTCAACTTCTTTTTTTGTTAATAAAGCAGAGAAATAATACTCCCAATTTGAGTTTTTTTTTTGCGGAAAATTCAGGTGCATAACTTTTACCGACCGTGGTGAGGGTTTTTCGAGTTACCGACAGAGCAGCTCGGTTGGTAAAAAAATGAGAAATATATTTCCCAATCGAATCCCTCCAAGTTTTCTCGCTCATTTAGTTTTCAAATCTCGAAAAATATTGTTCTATCATCGTAAACAAAAGATACGCATAGTTTAAACGTTCAAACTTGAACATTTGTCTAAGTGTCCAGTTAAAAAGAAACCGAAATTAATTTGTTGAAGGGGGATTGGAATTTTGTCGAACTGGAGAGCAAAAAAAATGAGACTTTATGATAGTTAATGATAAATAATAATTAACGTTAATTTGAGCACAACTTGGAATGTAAGTTTCGAATATTTTGCCTGATTTCAGGCATGTATCCAAGATGAAATAAATGCGAAAAATAAAATCCTTTAGACGATGGAACCGACGGAGAAATCGGACGCAAGTCGATTTTCGCGTTTGAAATCTGGTGAAAATTCGAAAAGTGATAATGACGCAAAGAAATTGCCAGAAAAATTGAAAAAAATTGACGTTAAACCACCGCCATCGCCAACGAGCTTTTTAGCGAGGAACGCCGCTCTTGTGCCATCCCAAGTGGCTCGTCTCAAACAGATCAGCCCTGTACGAACTAACCTTGAAATGGGCACGTCTAGCGCACCGGCTGCTTCCAGTGGTTCAGCAACAGGCAAGTACTTTTACCAAGAAAAATAAATTCCTTTCGTTGACGAGTTCTCAAGGAATTGAACTTAAAAGATCGAGGAAAGTGTCTTTGGATTTTTTTAAAACCCTGGGCCCGTACGAGGGGCTCGGAGACGGTTCCAAATTTCATTTTTATTTTGAAACTGCATTTTTTTCTATTTTTCCCAGAACTTTTTCTCATTTCACACAATTTGTCTCCTTAGAGAGTTCAAAACTGTCACCGGTCATTTCAAGGTCATTGTTAACTCGTCTTTTCACTTCAACGTTCTTCTCTATTTCTAAAAGAGAAAAATACTTTTATTTTAACTCCTGCAATTGGTAGGCAGGTCGAAAAAAAGTGGTCGACATAATTGAGATCTTTCAGATGTCGCATTGTGAATTCTCTCGTTCCTTCCATTGTCCTCCACGTTGTTGGACGAGTTAAAAAAAAATCTTCGTTTTTGTTTCGATGAATGCGGATTGTATGGGCGTGACGAAAAAAAAAATGAAAGAGCTACGAAATTGAGATTAAAAAATCTCTTTGTGGACGACAAAACTCGAGTGTGAAAGAGACTGAAAGTGTCAATGAGTCAACGAACCTGTTGAATCGTTTGACCGTTTTAGTTACTCAACAAGTAGGAAGTCACGTGTTTGTGTGTACATTGCAAAATTTCTACGCAACTCTTCTCTTTCGTTTCGTCTGTATGATGTTTTTTTTCTTCTTCATATTTTTATTTAAAAAATATACACTTCAACTCTCGAGATTAAATTGGCGAAGCTGAAATGTACGAGCTCTACAAACACGATGGTGTTTTGTGTCGAAAGTTTTAACCCTTTGAGACACACATTTCTGACTGAATTTATTTTTATTTTTATTTTTTCATCTAATTTGATTTTTTTTCATTGAATTTTGTTAAAAATTTGTAGAAATTTTCTTTATTGTCATCTGCGCGTGTGTAATAAATTTTAGAAGCTTTCACCAGGCGGAAGTTCAGATATTTATTGGTAAAAATCACAATTTTCGGTAGCCTCTCATGAGAGCTCGTGTCAAAAGTTACGTTTTCATCAATAAATATTTTGGCTCCTACATGGTGAAGCCTTCTAAAACTTTGCATGAATTTTAATGCAACATCGAAGAAGCTACATTTAGTTTTTCAAAAAAAACTGAAGAAAAAAATGTTGTCAAATTTTGTAATTATACAGCAAGTACATGTCACCTTGGATGACCTTGAATTTGGAGTCTGTTGTTCTTCGGTCAATTTACAACAACTTTTCTTCATTAACTTATGCTCGCAAACCATTTTGTGTGTGAGAAAAACTGAAAAACAGTTTTTCGATATGAATGTCACGATAGTTATTCCTCAATAACAATTGAAGAGTAAAACTGGCTTATTGACCATTTCGTTCACTGGATGTACGTCAAATATCGTATATTAGTGAAATAAAGATTCTGGAAACTTTTTTCTACGTTTATACATTCTGATCGTTGTCAATGAATTTCAAAAAACTGCAAAAAAAATCCCACCTTCGTTCAGAGAGTTAAAACGACAGTGACACTGATTTACGAACGAAATGGAAGGCCATTTTTCACTTGGGTAACGACCGCTCGGTTGGAGACGAATAATGTAGGGTCGTGTGTGATATTGATGAAAATAGAGTGTCCGTCTCTACTCTTCCAAATAATGCGCAAGCGTACAAAAAATATTTTCAACACCCTTGAACGTTTTTTTTTAATTTTTTAAAATTTTTACTCAATTTTGCTCTTTTTCATTTTTTATCCGATTCCGTCCTCGTTCGAGGTAATCAATATTGACGATAATTACTCGAGATACCTGTTCAGAAATATGGAAATTACCCTGAAATTCCGATATTGCAATTATCGAAGCAACTGCAGGACAATTTCAGATGAAAATTTTTTCCCCTTCTGAAATAAGTTCAATTTTCATTTTCGAAGACTAAGAAATCCGGAAAATTCACATCGTTCATTTAGCACTCGATTTTTAATGGTTTTTTCTTCACTGATCCTCCAAGAACCCACGACGTAATTTTTTTGTTTTTTTTTTTTTCATTCGTTTAGAAGTTTTTCATGAAAAAAAAAGTTTGCTTAATAAACAATTGACGGCAACAGTGAAACGATTAAGTTTTGAACAAAATCTACGCGTTCGATTCGTAGAGGATCGGTTGAGGAATAAAATGAGCCGTGGTGCATAAAAATCGGTTAAAAAATGCGGAGAATTCTTTGAAAAATCTCAGTGAAATTGTGTCATCATGGAAATTTACATTTGTCAGTTGATCGTTTTGCAAAAATATCGTTTTTCATATTTTTCCACGTTAATAAGACACGTTGTAATGTAAATTCAGGGGAAACTGTAGAAAACCCAATCGATAGACGCAGCTATAATTTTAGAGAATTATAGTTCGTTAGCAACATTAGGGACTGAGAAAAAGTCTCCCCCTCTCAGCGATTGATACGCGAGCCAGTAAATGGCTAAGCGGTCACCCGATCAAGTGTTGACCTCGCCCGAGGCTGCTTAACTTTGTTTATCGCCAGAGCTACACACCGACCGAAAATCCATGGCTGTCAGTGTCAATTTTTCAAATATTCAGAGCCTGAAATTTGTCCTTACAATTTGTTCTTGAAAATTGACCGAAATACGAAAATTATTTCGAAGATAACCACAAAATGTGTGTTCGAAACACTGCAGTAAATTGTTTCGAAGTTTACTTTTTAGACAGTTTACTCAGTGTTACTTGGGGCGCTCTTCCTCGACCGTAAATGTTGATTGATTTTATTGGTTTCCAAGGAACGAAAGGTCTGATATGGCCTCGTCCAGGAAACTCGATAATTGAGTACTGGCAGGTCGGTATTTCGCCAGGAAATAGTTCTAAGGTTTATAGCTCGGGCTTGGCGAAACATACACAATAGAGCCGTAGACAGGAGTATGCCAATGTCGAAATTCCACTCGCCTTCGCAAGTCATCCTTCAATAATTTGCTTTCAATATTGTCAAAGTTTGAGATGATTTATTGTTGAGATGAATAGGCAATGAAAGCTGGCTAAACTTCCTTGCTAAACTCGTAACAAACGTCATGTCACTGTATCTTCACCATCACGACGTCAAAACAAACGATTTCTGGTAACTTGAAAATTCCAAGTTTTGTTATTTCTCAGAAAAACGTTGGGAATTCGAAAAAAAAATTTATATTTGTAAATATCAATCAGCAATTATTATAATTATTTTAACTAATTCGCCATTTTGAGAAAAAGAAAATTGTCCGGTTTCGATTTAATCGAAACTCGATGTTTTTTTTTTCGAATTTTTTGTTTGGGAAATAATCAGTAAATGAATTCGGGAATTCAATAATACATCATTTTATTTCTGGAAATGAAATTTTCTCAAAAAAATAAAATTGATAAATAAAATATATTGATGTCAGCCCCAGAAATAATGAATTCCCGCGCTTGCTATTCTTCCCTCGTAAATAACGTTCTTTTCGGTAACAATTTGTCGAACCCTAAGCGTTCGGACTGACCCTTGTATTTTCGTAATCCAAGCGATTTCTTTTCCAACAAAAAATACGATTCGACTAAATCTTGTGTTCGGTAAGAAGGGGCAATAAAGAAAGGAGATAAAAACATGATTTTGCGTGTCAGAAAATGGTTGAGTAGGAAAAGGGCGCGAGTTGACGAAAAGCTCTCGCTTCCAGTACACGCCGCACCATTCTATATTGATCTATCTGTCGCAGGCTCTCTCGTCTCGCTCTTGTGCACCGGTGGCAAGCGACCGCGAGTCCCGGTTGTTCAAGCTCAGTTACTTGCGATCCTTCGTCGTGTCATCATCATTTTCCTTCTCTTTTTTTTATCATCAACTTATACACTTCCTTTTCCAAACAAAGCAACGTGTTTTTCTCAGAAAAAAAAACATCGAAACAACAACAAAAATACAAGACTAAGTTCCCCGAAATAATAACAAGGATGACATTCCTCATTGACCTTTTCTCGTTTATTTTTTAACTCGATCGAATTTAAGTCTCGCTAATATCGAGTCGCTCCATAAATATTCAAGGTCAGGGACAAAAGTGTCTCATGTTTTCTCTCTTTCTTTCTCAGTCTCTCTCCCGCCATTTCGTCTCTCCCTCCTTCGCGTCTCCTTCCAAATCCTCGACCATTGTTATCCCCATCTTTTCACTCTCCCCTCGTTCGTGCCTCAACCAACCAATATTTGTTGTGAGAAACTTGCAGTCACAAGCAGATACGAGATTATGCTAGTGTGACAGGAACGTGAGTGATTATTGCCACGAGCAACGAGAAAAGAACGAGACTCGAGAGAAAGGGGAGAGGGAAAAAGGCCGCGTGCGCGTCGTTTACTCGGTCGTCGTGGATAACTATGTGCTCAAATTTCTGACGTCATGCGAACCACACCAACAAAATGTACAAACACGAGGCGGGAGACACGAATAGACTGTCTATTAGTGAATCGAAGTGTTTCGGTTTATCGGACCTCCGCCACATGGACCAGAATGTCGATCACAAAACCTTTCACCGCTTCACTTTGATTATTTTTTCGTTTTTACTTTTTTCCCTCGTGATACGAGAGCTTTACCATTTTTTCGTCCTTTCAATTTAATCGCTTTTATCGAGTATCAGAATTTTTCGACAAGATTTTCATCTCAATCGAGTGATTTTTATACTTTTTCAAATACTTCGTTGCGTAATAGTCGCAACGTGCTTTTTTCCCATTGCAATCAGAATTTTTATTTCATTCCGTGAAACAAATTTTTGTGGGGATGGAAATATCTCTATTGTGAAAAAAGTCTCCGGTTTTTTTTGGTGGTTTCGCGGAAATATTCGGTTTTAACGTAAAATAAATAGTGAAAACATGTCATTTGTTAATTGATGGTCTTTTTTTTTTTCATCCGAGAATGTGGAACTTTAGTTCGTGCTTGTGATATTAAAAAATAAACCTAGCGAAAAATAAAAACAATGCCCCGATGTTGTGGTGCAACTTCGATTTCCGTAATGGATGGAGAAGCTTCTCCTTCGCCTCAAAGTCTCGGTTTGCACATCCAGGACGGTTAGTTATTGACGCACGTTAATTGTCAATCAGATTGAATGTTGAGTGTTGTGTTTACGAGGATATTCGAAGCGTGGACAGCGGGGTAGAGAAATTTTGACAGAGATCGATTTATCCACGTGCTTCTGAGGAAAGCATCGGATTTCCGCGGTCAGCTTGTCATTGAGGAATGTCTTTTCAATTGCCAATTGCGACGTTAATTGATAAACGTCAGATAGAATTTTAATTCATTTCTTAAAACCCGGAGATTTTCCACTGACACAGTGGAAGTTGAAGTTTTTAATCGATCTCTTTGCTATTTCAGATTCAAAGAAATAATTGCCATGCATAACACGAGCGAATCGAACTCTGTTGACACACTGGGTCGATCTGACCCCGTATAATTTTATTCAAATTATTTTCGCTTAATTATCTCTACACTCCGAAATATTTTCAAAGAATGCAAACGCTTTTTTTTCCCAATTGCGACGATTTTTTCGTTTCAAAAGTGGACTTTTCACTTTTCTCCGGAAAAAGTCATTTTGCTTGAATTCACTTTTGTTTATTGAAATCGAAACTAATAAAAATAGAAGAAATTATGATTTTTTTTCAAGTAAAACGTTCACTTTTCCAAAAGTTGAAGTTTTCAATAATTCTTTTAAACAATTCAATTCGATATTTTTCGAATTTTCGAAACTATTGATACGAGAAAGCAAATAAAATGCGAGAATATTTTTTTTGCGCACTGAATATTAAGCAACAAACAATCATTAATTACCGTCTTTTTTGAAAAAAAAAACCATACTTTTTCGAAGCAAAAAAAAAAAATTAAAAATAATAAAAAATTCATTAAAATACAGTTTTTATTATTTTAATTATTTCGGCACTGGAAACAATAAAAAAAAAAAAAAATCGTGACATATTTCTTCGTTTATGAATAATTTGACAATTTACTGCGATATATTTTATTATTTTCCAATATTTATCGATAAATAATGATTAATTATTGAAAGAGTTTTGATGGAAGGATATGACTATTAAAACAAAATGAAAATGGCTTTTTAATGACTTGTTTGTAAAAGCAGGAAATCCGAGGAACAAAACAGCGTTGGCACCGGGACACAGTCTGATGGATTGGATCCGTCTGGGTTCATCGGGAATCGATCTTACTGGGGTCGGTGGTATACCACGTAACGTGACACTTAAGGAGCTTGCGAAACACAACAAAAAGACGGACGCCTGGATAGCCATACGAGGTTCGTTTGATGACACGATATTCGATCGAAAGCTTTCGCATCGATTGAACGAATTATTCATTATTTTGCCCTTTCCTAAAATAAACTGTACAATTATAAAAAGCTTTTGCGATCGTGATGCAAAATTCTTGAAATCTCGTCGTCATAAATGAAAAAAAATATATATAAAAAAATGGTTCAGCCTCAATTTTGAGCAATTGATTCAGCAAAATTTGGACAAGAATTTGGACAAGAATTTTTTGATTTTTCAGAGTGTTTATTGTTTTTTTCTATGGAGTTTGAAATTAATTTAAAAAATGAAGAAAATTGTAGTAAATTTGATGTGCAACTGGTAAAGATTTGAAAAGTAAAAAAAATGCAACTTTTGTAACAGAAATATTTGACGTTTTTAGGGATTGTGTTCAACGTCACTAAATACATGGATTTTCATCCGGGCGGTGTGGATGAATTGATGAGAGGCGTAGGAAAAGATGCGACAAAGTTATTCGACGATGTAAGTTGAGAAAAGAAAGGAGAGATTATTATTTCGCCTCGAACGATAATCATCGCGGATCGATCGTAATTGCATTGCTCTCTGTGTGTATCCACAGATAACTTAATTCCAGGTCCATGCATGGGTCAACTACCAGAGTATACTCCAAAAATGTGTCGTTGGACGATTAACCAGAGGTGGAGGAACCGGATCTTTCGATTTGACCGATAAACCAATTTCCTCCGGTACAAATCTTTCGTTGAGTGCTCCTGCGAACCCGGAGTCTGACAAAAAAAGTAAGAACGCGTCATAGTTTTTGTTCGAAAAATAAATCATAAAAAACAATGAATCTTTATGAAAAAAAAAAAATTCTTCAAATCAAAAAACCAGCGTTCCATCAATTTTTCAATATTTTTTCAATGATTTTTACATAAAATGTGCTGTTACTCGCAAATTTACGATTAAATAAATAATAAATCACTGTCTTGAATCAGTTGCGATTCTCTGACGCAACGAAATGATCGGTCGTACATCAAAATCGATAAATTACGGATTTAATGTCGATGAAAATATGACAGCATGAAATAATTTGCATTTTATTCCAGAAATTTATCGATTTTAATATTTTTTTTTCCTTTTTAATAAAATATTCTGTGATACCAATTCATCGTTAATTCAATTAATTATTGTTTTAAACTTTGCACACAACTGTTTCGAAAACTGAACACTCATTAAACTATTCTGGAGCGGCGTTTAGTCTTGAGTTAGTTTTCAATTATCGACAATTGTTTCAACAAAAGTTCGATTAATTGTTCACTCCGTAGATTGATTATATTTATACACATATTTGTTGGCGCCTGTTGGTACATTGGGTTTACGTTAATTTTGACGTTATTTAATAAGTCATTTTGACATGTTACCGTAAAGAGGAAAGGGTTTAATCAAAATACTAATAATTTGATCAATTCAATTTTAATTCAAGTTTAATCAAAATACTAATTATTTAATCAATTTAATTTTAATTCGAGATCAATCAGAACACTGATAATTTAATAAACTAATAAAACAGATAATGAAAAAATAAAAAGTTTGACACTCGTATAGGTGATGAAAGAAAATAATGAAATAAAATGTGCTAATCGAATGATTTGGTGCAGAGGAAAAGCTGAACGGCGACGAGATCAACAAGTCCGGATCCACCGCATTGAACGTACAAATAGATTGGAAACAGACGACAAACTCAATATCCTTTAACTACAAACCGTCGTCCCGTCAAATCACGGTCGCTTATCGATTGACGAGATTAAATGGCTCCGAGTTCGTTATCAAGATACATCACGACAACACTGTCATCAGGCACGAGTATGATTTAAGTGCTGGCGTTAATTGGCCGCCGCAATGGGGAACAAATTTTGAAAATTCTGAGGTAGATATTTTCTGTCAAATTTTTGACGATATTTTATTTCTTGTCGAAGTTTTGCATCGGGAAATGCATCGAAATTTATTTTTATTTGGTATTTTTTATTGAATAATTTGTAGACATTTCTTTGGCCTATTTTTCACGTAGTTTAAAAAAAAAAGACTAACATCTTGACCCAATTTTGTCGCCTAGTCTCGATAGAATTTTACGTTCGTTCAAAATAAATAAACCGTGAGTACATTTTTGAAAAATTGCATTATCTCTTATTCACTTGTCTCGTGTTGCAGATTGAATTCTCGTTTACTAAAACTACAGGAAAATTGTGGAATTCCTTTGGAAGTCGTTCCGTAGTAAGAGAAACAAAGAGCATTGAACGGATTTACAAAGAGTACAAAGTAGTAAGCAATACAGTGCTGTGCGAAGGGGTTCATTTGTTGGTTGTTCGAGCAGAGGATTATATGGAAATTGTACCCGTTGGCAGACACGTTGAAGTGAGAATGAAAGTAATGGGTGAGTAAAATACAATCGATTCCAGAGGAAAAAATAATTAGTAATGAGTAAACAATCAAAAGATTCTCTAAGGATCAAAAACTAGTAAAAATCAAAGTCTGAAAGGAATCAGTCAGTAAAAGCAACGGATTATCGAAAAAAAAAATCGAAAATTCTCTCTAATTAAAAAAAAAATCCATCCTAATAGATTTTCTAGGAAATAAAATTCAAAATTTCCTGATTCACCGACTACAACGGATTCGAGCTTCAATAAAAAATTCAAAAACCGCATCGAAAAGTTAGAACCTAATTTATTCAACGAAAAAAAACCCTCTGAGAGAATCCACTCTCAGTGTTTTTTGGCGAAAAGTGTGTGTTCGAATTTTAGGATTAATTTGTTCAATTAACGAAATTATACTTTTAGAATTTTGAATTAAGCCTGAAAATTTGCTAATAAGTGTTTATTGGTACGAGAACAGATATGGAAGTGTCGAGGTTTTACACTCCTGTTCCATCGTCCCTTCGTGCTGACCACGTGGCGTTGGGTTACAAGCCCGATTGTCTTTGCCTTATGGTAAAACGATACGACGATGGAGCACTTAGTCCGTCCTTAACGGCTCTCGAACAGGGACAAGTCCTGACTTTGAGTAATGGCCTTGGTACCTTTGTAGTTGAGTCCTATGACGAGTGTTCCACTATTCATATGCTAGCTGCAGGCACAGGATTAACTCCGATGCTCGGTATTATTCAACGAGCTCTTGGCAGACGTAACGTGTAAGTACATTAATCAATTGATACAATTAACGAGCTTCGACCGCCATAATCATAACGGTATATACAAAGTACCGGCAAAACGATCAAATACAATTGTTCCAAGATAATTTTTTGAAATTTTGAGTGAATCTTCTCGAGCGTCGTATTATAATGTGTGAAAAATTTGAGAAGGTTTCACTGTCTGGTAATCGAGATATTCGGTGTTTAAAATCGCGACTTTAACACGAGGTCTTGTGGGAAGTTACGAAAAAAGACGATATGTTACAACTAACTCGATTTCTAAACGGTCAAACTTCCTCAAATTTGACCCACAGTTGAGTATAATTGTTAAGAAGATTCATACGAAATTTAAACAATCAAACTTGGAATTTATCGAACGCATGAGAAACGATCGAACCTCCTTGACGTTTCCATTTATTTGGGACATTTTTAATTTGTTGCGAAAGAAATTTTTGCTGTGGTCATTAGTTCCTAAAATTTTTGCATTATTATTGCTGAAAATCAAAGTTTATCATTAACGTTTCAAGGATCATCGAACTATTTTGTTTGTTTTGGATTTCTTGTGAACAGCTGAGTGTCGATATTTTTATTAAAAATATTATTTTAAAACTGAATAAACTTGTCATTAATTTAATTTAAATTATTAACTTTTTTTTTTCACAGAATGACGATAAATCTTGTGAATTTCAACAGAAACGAGAAGAATATATTTTATGGTTCGCAACTGGAAAGAGTAGCCGAGGACAAAAAGTGAGAAAACTTGTGAACTCTGATTAGAAAATTAACTGAAATTCTTTTCTGTCGAAATTAACATAATTCTTTAACGATTTATTTTGTATTTTTTTTTTCTAGACTCAGACTCACTCACGTACTCTCGCAACCAGAAAAATCGTGGCAAGGTCGAAGCGGCCTCGTTACAGAGAGTTTATTGAAGGAACTAGTAGGAATTTCGTCAAAAGGCTCGTGCGTTTTCATTTGCGGTCCAAAAGCTTTCATGGCTGCTGCAAAAGAGTGAGTTAAAGAAAACAAAACCGTTTCGTTGACTTACGAAACTTCGTTTTTGTTGCCTCGAAATAAAACGCTTACAATTTTTTTTTCTTTCCAGGGCGTTGACAAAACTAGAATGGAAAGCTGTTCAGATTCACGAGTTCGATGGATAATTTAAAAAAAAATCTAGCCAAAAATGAAAGTACGAAACTGGAAGAGTTCGGATATAAAAAAAATATTTTCAACAATTAAAAAATTCTCAATCGCATGCGAAGTCAGGATTTTCGAAAAATATTGAAATCTCCGAAAAACAAAAAAACACACAAGCCTCGATACTTTTCGCCTCAGACCAAAAATTCAACTCTCAAAACCCCTTTTTTTTCCTAACCCAATATTTTTTGCAGTTTCGTTATTCTAACAACTCTGCAAAATCCTCACTGGCAAATGGAACAGCATTTTCGAATCACATACCCAAGTACCTTGTAATTTTTAAGGAACAGTGCGAATGAAAATTGTAGAGAGAATCATTGACGTTGAAATTCCAAATTGTTAAAATGCAATGAAGTTTCTTCGTTCTTTTTCAATATTTTTCCAGCTGCTGATTGAGCGCAAAAAATTTGCCAGAATTTATGTCGATGAAATTAATTTCATCCTTTTTTCCCAACCCACAGATTTAATCACAAAAAAATAAAAATAAACAGTTCAAATTCGACAAAATAGAGCATTGAAAAACAACAAAAAGAAAACTCATTGCGTTTCGTGATGAAATTTCAATATTATCGAACGCAATTATTGGAACGGGAGACTAAAAAAAATGATTTTTACTCTCCAAAGCCTTCTGTAGGCTCTAATCAAATGATAAAATGATTAACCAACACCAACCTCCGTATAAAAATAACGAAAAACCACTGAAGAATTTTGATAGATTTCATATAACGACTACCCATTTGTTTATGCAAAAGGCTTTAAACAAAAAAAGTGTCCAAAGGACATTGAAGCAACAAAAAATGATACAAAGCAATAAAAATAATAAATATGCAGGTTTTGTTGTTTAAAAATCTGGAAGGCGATGGAGGATTTTGAAAAATCGGGCAACAAATAATGTCGATCAATCCGACATCACCGCAGTACAATTGATTTTCCGATAACGGATATCGGACCAGCAGCAAAAACACCATTCACCTCGAATAATTTATGGGAACAGAACAAAAAAAAAACAAAAAAAAACAAAGTGATAGGCGAAGAAAATAAATGAAAAGAAAATGACACATGAAAGTTGGCTGGGCGTGTAAAAATTTTTGATAAATTTAACATCACCAATTTATTCGTAATTTTCGTCCAATCGAATGCGATTTAATTTGTCAAAAATTTTATCTGTACGTGTCAGCGAATGTTTGTGGGATTTTTACCCTTCGGCTGCACACCTTTTTTCTCGCATTTTTATTTAGCACATGTGATTTTTAAACCTCGAAATGTTTCCAAATAATCGTTCGTAATTAAAATGGTTCAGCTTATCTTTAGGGAGAATCAGGGGGCGAAATTCTATTCTCAAGCAAAGCGCTAACTTCACACAACAAAATTTCGTATAAAAATTACACGATTACCGAAAAATTGATCGTTTTCATTGACAAAAAAATGAATAATTAATAAACGAAGTAGACGAATTATTTCATTTTCTGGTGGCATAATTGTCATGATATTTTCAGTGGTTTGACAGCTTTTTATAACCTTTTTTACATTTTTTCGTATTGTTTCATGCACATAACTAAAGTTTAGGGATAGCGTAGGCATGTCTTTACGTTAAAAAGTGACGTTTTCATTTGAGAATTTTGTGGAAACGGTGTAGACAATCGTTTTGAAACTTGGAAGACATATTCAGGATAAGTCGAAGAACGTACTGCAGAAATTTGAATAAAATGGTTACATTTCGTCACTTGTACCGAAACTCCTTAAAGAGAGAACCTCGGTTTGTGTTGTACATAAAATCCACACAAATACAAAAATGTTGGTGCAACTTTGCACCGTTGTGCAGTTGAAGGGTTCAGTGCGAATGGAGCATGAAATATTGATAAATCTTTAATGTTTTTCAGCCTGTTGTAAATAACGTTCCATTATAAATTGTATTTGTATTTATGATTACGAACAAAATGAATTATAGACAATTATGTAATTGAATGCAAAGTGCGATTAGGAAAAATAAATGTTTCGGAGAAATTTAAGATCGATTTATTTTTTTCGTCACTCAATGCTTTTCATTATCCCTACACATTCTTCGATAACAAAATCAAAATAAAATTAACAAAATCAAAATAAAAATCTCTTTTCCAGTTTAATTGAGAGAAATTTTATTTAATCACGGACCTTTGGCTTTGAGTTTTGAGCCAGACATTTTTCTTTTCGTGCAATCGACTTGAAATTTGAAAAATTCAAAATCAATTGTTCATTTTTGTTTTTTTAAACACAAACCACCGTATAAAAAACTTTAAAAACTCCCAATAAATTTCTATGAATTGTCTTGAGCTTTTGAAAAAATTGTCTTTCCAATGTTTACTAGTAATTTGATAGAACATGCATTTTTTCATGACAGATTACGAGAATCGATAATTTATTTAAATGTTGCATCAGTGCAATTGACGAATAATCAGCATTTATATTTTTTTCATATTCATAAATGTCCAAAGGACAAATTAGTATAATTTGAAGAAAAAAAAACCCGATATTTGTTGTTAAAATAGCAATTTAAAGTTGCAAAGACTACAAAAAGAGGTAGAAACAAAAATTTCCTGAATGGAGATTACAAAATAAAAGACATATAAAAAACGTGAAATTGAGCAATCGGAGGATTAATGTTGGAGGATTTTCTTCGTTTCGTACTCGTGAATCGTAATACTTGTTACTTGCAAATCGTATTCGAATAAATTATGTCGTACGATCGCGTATTTCCGGATGGACGGGGATACGGTATTTACCATAGTAGAGGATTGCGGGGGCGGGAGGGATGTAGAGGAAGAAGCTCAAGAAAATAATACAATCGGAAAATGCATTTGCATAATTTTATAGCAGACAGTAGGAAGCTGCTATGCAAATGAATCCACGGGGCTTCGTCAGGCCAACTTTGGAAAGTGGCACTCTCCGATCCTCGCTGTACATACTTCGTTCAATGACGGATACGGGAAGACGACTTGGGGCTAAGTTTTTCGACTATTTCAATGTATTATCACATTGTCTCGTCGTGCAAACACGGACGCTTATCCAAATAAAAACATCCGTACAGTTATACGCGTTCTATTTACCCTTTGAGCCATAAACTTTTTTCTCTTTACGTGAAATTCATTAAAAATTTCGAAATCAGCAGTTTTTTGAGCTCATGGATTACGAATTTCAACTCGAAATTTAGAAATTCAACATTTACTGACATAAATATTTTTTTTCGACAAGAGCCAGGGTATGGAAATTTTTGAAAAAATTCTATAAGATTCTTAGGAGTGTGTTGAGTTTGTAAAAAAAATGCCATTGTGACGTTCGTCGTAGTTCAGTAGAAAATCATTTTTTTTAATGATTTCTATTTTCCCTTTGAGCCATCAAATTTTTTCTTCTTAGGTGCAATTCGAAATTTAGAAATTCAACATTAATTGACAAATATATTTTTTTTGACAAAACCCAACGTATGAATAATTAAAAAAAAATCTGTACTATTTTTGAAAGTGTGTTGAGTTTGTGGTAAAAAATTTCGAAAGTAATCAAAAAATTGAATAGTTTTCTTTACCGAACTCGTGATTTCATATTTACGAAAATTTTTGTCGAATAACATTATCTGTCAGCACGAAAATTCACACGATTTTTCCTTTCCAAACGACATTTATCATAATTTATTAGTTTGGTGTTTGCCGTGGAAAGAAATAGATAAAATATTGACTACTGTATGATTGAGTGCGTCGATGAAAAAAACTTGATTCGCGTTTCGTGTGGCAAAAGACCCACTTTCTTCATATTTTTTTGTGTGTGTTTGTTTTTTTTTTCGTATCTGTAACTTTTTGCTCGCCGTCAGAGTTTTAAACGATGTACTCGAGATTGTGGTGAGAAAAGTTCGATAATGGTAAACTTAGTAACATTTGGACGTTAATTTTCCGGTGAAGGGTGAAGATTGGAATACGTACAATGGTCGATGGTGTTGGTTAAAGTGATGTATACGATAATATAAACGAGAAGCTCTCTCTCTGTCGAGAGAGCCTATTGATCGTCCCGCACCAACTAAACTTTCTTCGTTTTTCCGCAATATGACATAATGGACCAACTGTGAGAGGTGGAAGAGCGAGTAGAAAAAAAAAAAGTGGCAAAGAAGACCTCTGTGAAGTCTCCAGGAGAGACAGATTTCTTTTGGCTTCTTTGAACACGTTCAACTTATAAATGTATACATTGGAGAATATAATTAATGGGAGACGTCTAACGTATCTTGCCAAAGCCGTGAACCAGATTTCACGCCACGTCGTTGACTTGTCCTTGTCCCCATAAGTGGTCAACTCACATTAAATTTACTTCTTCCAACCGGAGAATGTATACAATTTTTTTTCCTGTTTTTTTTTTTTTTTCAGAATAATTCATCGACAAATTACTAATATTGTGACTTACCAATTCAAAAGCCAAGAGCAATATCTTTCGATCGAATCTCGAGTTAATATATCATTAAAAAAAAATTTATTGGACCAAAAATAGCAGAGTTGGCTTATCCTCCGATGAAAGTTTATATTTTTTTTAAAATAGAATCGGAAGGATAATTTTTATATTTATTTACTTCGAATCCTTATAAATATCATGTTACATTCATTGGAAATTCATTGGGAATAAAAGTTACATTTTCATCAATAAATATTTTGGCTTCTACATGGTGAAGCCTTCTAAAACTTTGCATAACTTTTTATGCAATATCAAAGAAGCTACATTTGGTTTTTCAAAAAAATCTGAAGAAAAAAATGTTCGCAATTTTTTTAATTATACAGCAAGTACATATTACCTTGGACGACCTTGAATTTGGAGTATGTTGTTCTTTAATCAATTTACAACAACTTCTCTTCATTAACTTATGCCCGCAAATCACTTTGTATGTGAGAAAAACTGAAAAACAATTTTTCGACATGAGAATAGACTTTCGAGACACAGTCTAAGCATCAAATGAAACTGATTTAGTAACTAAAGTTGATTCCAAAGTTGTGTGGAGCAGCATCGGTACGAAAAGTCGTTAAAAGTGCGTACGTAACGTTACCGAAGAGGGACAGAAAATCGTTCTCATTTAGAACGAGAGCGAAATGGTCAATGGCGTCGCCGAGTGGTCTGACCACACGTACGCCATATCTACTACGAGCTCAGTCTCTTCTTCCTTCCCTTTCCATCCTCTCGTTCCTCGCGCATTTACCTCTTTCTTCTCGTTTTTGTTCAGAACGTTCTCTCTCTCTTTCCCGTCGACTGTACATTTCCACTTGTGGCGCAATCTGCTTTCAGTTCCCGGGGAAGCGAGAGACGCAGGGAGTAAAAGGGAGGGAAAGGGAGGAGGTTGGAGTAGATTGCAGGAACGGCGAACTGAACTTTGTCCGTAAATGTTGAAACTAAATTTTTTAAAAAGCTCAAATGTGCATTGCAATGTGAAATGATGCTTTTTTTTCTTGTCAAAGAAACAAATACGAGAAAAAAAAATAACCCGATACGGTATTATTCAAAAAAATAGGCTGGAAAACTCTGGAAGCCCAGAAAAATCTTACGGTTCTGTGACTGATGAATGCTGCATGCTTACTCTTCCATTCCCTGTTCTTCGTACTTCTTTTTTGCAACGAAATAGTCTGAGATTTTCAACGGAAGTATTTTTGCTTTCGTATAACTCTTGTTTTTATTTTTATTTTTTATTTTTATTTGTTATTTCTATTTTTATTTTCATTTTTTATTTTTATCGTCTTCTCTGCAATAGTATGCAATAGATAGTGAATACTATCAGCTTCGTGCACATTTTTTAATGTTCCAGCTTTGAATAAATCCGCATGGCCTCGATTAAAGAAACGTCTGCAGGCATATGAACTATTTCACTCAACGTGAAGTTGCAGTAATACTTTTTTACCCGCAAAATGCTGTCAACGAAAGTACACGAGATGCACGTTTAAAAAAAAAGGGATAGAAAAGAAGTTCAGAAAAAGCCAGTACATAAAAATGCAGGTCTTGATTGTCAGCACAACGTCAGGATCGTGAATGTGATGAAGTACGTGGAAAAACCATATCTTTTTCGTATTTTTTCATATTTTTAAATGCACTTGCTGCACTTTACCTTAAAATTTATTTTTCGTAACCTAAACCATATACAACGAGATCGAAAACTATTTTAATCTTCTTTTTACGATAAAACCTTTCTTGTATGTGATAATTAGGTTTAATTCAACAACATTTTCTTCGATTTTTCATAATCAAGACAACGATGCACGACGAAGGTCTATTTAGTCAAGATTTGTCAATAAAAATCTTTAAAACGTATAAAAGTTTTGGAAAAATGGAAAATCGAAGTTTTTCTATAAATATTCAGGTTGTTTTTTCACCCTTTTGTAAGGGAGGATAAAAAATAAATAAACATCGAATTTGGCGAATATAAAATTTTGCTTTACGTGTTGCTTGTTGTAAATTTACAATATTAAATGATTAATATGTAAAGCCGATGAATTTAATAACCGTTTGGGATAAAAGAAAATAGTAGTTGGGTCAAATAATGAAACAGCTGTTTCGTAAGCCTCAATATTTGGATTTATTATTCCATAAGTTATCGTGTTCAATCCGCATTTATTGAGTATTCATAAATGCATTCATATGCGTTCCACTTTTATTTCTCACGCTCGATACTCTCTCGATAATGGCCCGGATCTCTGAGAATCGAAAAATCGAACAAACGTACTGTATGAAGTCACGCATCACGAAATACGTCCGGGACTGCCTGACAAACGTGTGAGTTTAACTACGGGTTTAAGGGTAGTAATCAATTCATCCCAATTCACCGGGCTTTGGTCTGACGCTGCAATTGCTACTGTCCCGATGCATGGAACACACCGCAGGCTCAATCAAACATTTCTCATTCCATTCTCTTGAATATTTCGTAATGTTTCTTATTACTGTTTTTATTGGTAGGATCGTTTCGTTTAAACCTGAGGAAATCTTTGGTTTAGAATTTTTTAAATTAAAAATTGATACATTTTTTTTAAGGGCGAACGAATCCCATGTTCCAAAAATATTTTTATTTGATGGTCTCCTTATCTAAAAAAATCCCATTCGATTCAACGTCAGACAAAGAAATAACAAATTTCTGGTAAAATATCAACTTCACCGATCAAATTTGTACCTTTTTTTGTAAATTTCAAGAGAATTTTTTTTTTCAGGCATAAAGGGTTTAAAAAAATCTACAAGGACAGCTCATATAATTTTTTATTGATACAATTTTCCACTTTCCTCGACAATATCGACAATATATTAAATTAAATTAATAAAACAAATTATTGAAATTAATCCAATTTTCTGTCAATTTCGACTGAAAAGACCAATGGCTCATACACAAATCCATAAATTTATCGTTTACAGTCGATGAAAACTGCGTGACTGGATCGAACGCCTGAAGGCTCGTCACGTAGCCGTCTCTCCCACCTCCTGCGCCTTTTGGTTACTGACGGTTTCTTTGGCGGTAGAATAAAAAAAAAAAAAAGTAAAAAGCAAATGAAAGAGTAGAGAAAAAACGTTTTGCAACCTGACACATTAATTTCGCATATCTCACGAGATTAAAATCGTTTGAAATAATATATTCTCGTTTAAAATAAATAAATGAACGTTGATGTAGATACGAATGAGAGAAAAGTAGGAAAATTTTTGAAATTTGAAAGAAAAAGGCTGAAAAAATTAGCAACGATCCACTAAGCTGGAATAAACGATTGTTTTTTCGCCAAGCTGACGTCAAATTTATTTGCGGTTCTCACAGACGGCTGCATGCATACAGAGGGCGAAAAAAGTAAAGAGACAAGGAGGGAGAGTGGTAAAAAGAGGAAATTGTGACCGAGAGAGTTGAGGATCTCGCACGCGTCTCGAGCCTCGTACACAAACGCACACGCATACACGTTTTTTTTCTCCACACTTTGTTTGTACATTACGCGTGTGTTTGTGTTCATGTCATGTGCTCTGCTGAAACATTGCAAAAAAGGGATTCAAAGTGGGTAATATAAGCTCAGTAGTGTACACGAGGAGAAAAGGTGAAGCTGACGGGGGAGGGGGGCACCTTGGAGTAGAAACGAGCTTCGGATCGGTAAAGGGTAAAAGTCGGGGAATATGGACCCCGCAAATATTTATTTTTTTTGTGTGAGAAGCTACATTACCGTAAAAAAAAATAATAAAAAAATCGAGTAGAAATGTAAAAAAGTCGTTTAAGTGGTGGATTTGACGCACGAAACATTTTCTCGAAAAGACAGTTTCAATGCGTAGTTTTTTACGACTTTTTTAGTCACAAATTGGCAATTGCGTTGGGAAAGATTTTTTTTTACTCCACTTTTTTTTAAGTTATCGAAAAAATGTAGAATTTCATTAAAATCCAGTTCAATTTTTTTTTTTTTTTGGTTACGTCCCGCATCCAAAATGGAAGAAAATTGAAAAAAATAAAAACGGTTGACTCTTTTTAACGATATGTTTTCAAATAATTGTTCACAAATTTTACCTCATCATTCTTCTCTGCTTCCATTTAAACGGAGCGCACTTCATCCGCCTGTTGTCAGCAGCCCTTCGGTCAGTTTTATTGAAAAATATCAAGAGCACATTTTACAATTTAATAAGTGTGCATCATGGATATGTATATAGAAAACATGAAATTTCATTGTTCGATAAATATATTGGAATAGTCAGCATTCCACTAAAAGAATCCACATTTTATCAATTTTGAATTTTTTTCGAGTCCAATAACCGGCGACGTACTGATAAAAATGTCATAATTCGATTTCTTTTTTTTCAAAACAACACAACAGCATATTTTCGAAATGAAAAAATCGTAAATTCTGGTGTAAAAGTGCTGACAGTGTTCAAAAATATTGCTGGGGTAAATGTATATTCAACGCTGAAAAAAAGTATGGGTCAAAATGGCCCAGTGTGTCAACGAAGGGTTAACTCGGTACAGAAACTTCTCGTTTACTTGAACATTTCATTTGTTTTTTTTTTTTATTGAATGAAAACGATCAAAGAAACGGTCGAAATCTAATTTCGAACTTATCACCATTTTGTTAATTATCTTCGAGAAAAAAATTCTCCCCACTTTGTATTTAATAATTTTTCTCAGTGAAATACAACGAAAAATTAAAAAGTGAATCATTAAAAAAATGGTTTCTGTGCCACAGAATTCATTGATAAAAACGAAAAAATTGGTCAGTCTATTGAATTTAATTAATTAAAAGCAAATGCTTAAATTTATCAATTTCAATTCACGCTGAAAAAGTTCTTTGATTTTCCATCAAATATAGAATGAGATAAACTTCGTTTAAAATCCACAGATTATTTCGATGACACTTGACGAAAACATAAACACAATGTGTTGGACCGTTGAATCGAGTGTATAAGGACGAAGTTAAGAATTTCTCATATCGTCCTCGAATATACGAAATATAAATTATTCCATCCTGATTTATGATGTATTTTTTTTTCTCGCTTTTTGCCTTTAATAAAACGACTGGTCCATCCTCTCGAGGAAAAGAGGGGGGCCATATTTCCCGACATTATTGTATATAAATACATATACGGGTACATGGGAAATGCGGGCGAATCGCCAGGGTTGAGCGGTGTGCGGTGGGCTATTCGAGCGGCGATGTACCCCACGAGAGGGGAAGGAAGGAAGGACAGAGGGATGCTGTGCGGCAAAAGTGGTTTCAGTCGCGCGACGGCTCTCGTCCCGGCCAGTCGATCGAGCTGATATCCACAGATGAGCGAACGTAAAAGCCAATTTGAGAAAAAAACTTGAACTAGTTTCTTCCTCACGTTAAAAGTTTCGTAAAAAAAAAGTAAAAAAAAAAAAAAACGATTTAAATTCTTTTCGAACGGAACAAGTTCGCGATTGTATTTTCGTCGATGATAAAAAATCGACTCTTCGCGTCGAATATCGTAAAATTAAGTAAGAAAACAACAAGTCAAATGTTCAGATTTTTTTAGTTAATTAGTGAGAAATACGTTTTCGACAGGGGAAGTTTCTTTTTTTTTCGTTTGCTTACAGCAGACGACACTGTGAAATGTTCTCATGTAATTATCGCAAACATATGGAAAATTTAAAGACGTTTTTTTATCTCGAATATTCATCAATTTTAACTCATCTTCTCAGAAATTCTTCTCGATCGTGTAATTGATCGATCTTTGCACTGATTCAGTTGAGTTCCCGCGGTTGACCGGTCAACGTTCCGACAGGTTTCGAGGAACATTTTCGAGCTTTGAGTTCATTTTTTTTCGGCATATTTACTCCATCAGATATGAAGTAATTCAATCAAATTAATTGCAGCTCCTAAATTTCAAGACCTTTGATATTTGAAAGAGAAAAGAATAATTATATATTTTTTACTATTATTTAAATAAAATATTTATAAATATTAATATATAAATAAAAATATAATATAATACAATAATAATAAAAATATATAAATAAATAATTTAAATTAAAAAAGAAATTATTTGATAAAGAAGGAAAAAAAATGTTTCGATCGTTGGGATCATCGAAAATTTGTATGTTCGTTACAATAATCGCGGTACTTCGTATTTGCTCGATTCTCTCAAAACAGGAGAAATAAAACCATTAAAACAATAACAGGAAATTGGAAAAAACAATTCTGCAAATCCAAAATCGTGCTATGAAAAATGATACGAACAAGATTAGATTTCGCTCGGTTTGTTATTTTTTTTAAAGTGAGTTACAATGGTCTTTTTTTTTCTCAACGGTTTTCGTAATCTTTCTCCAGGGATGTTTGAATTTTTAATGAATTAAACAAGCGGTTTCTCTCGGAAAGCGATATTTTCAAGGGAGTTTTCAGCACGTGTGTGTGTGGGCTTTTTGACTTAAGATTCGTGGCAACGGAGGAGACCCAACAGTTTTTTCGTCGATGAGAAAAACGGTTAAATAAATAAATAAATAAGATTTATGGATAAAATCGCTGAGAAGGATGAGGAAAAAGGCGATAAAATGTTTCGTCGCCTTATGATTTATGCTTTCATAGCCTCTCTTACGAAGTTAAGACAATGTTTTTTTTTTCTCTGGCCAAATAATGCATTAGACGGTCTTTAATTCTACTTTATTCGTGGGGCGAACTTTTGTGCATAAATTCACATTTTTGTCAGGCTCCAAACTCATTAGACCCAGCGTTGTGTTATTAATGTAACCATTGTAACATTTTTTTTTCCTTTTTTTTCATACTTTTTGACAGAAAATAACTATAGCTTGTCTACGAGGGAATAGAATTATTCTCAGCAATTTAGCGTTCAACCGAGAGTATGATTTTTCGACGTTAACGTGTTTTATGAAAGCTTCTTAACGAGGAATTATGATGTAATTACGTATTTTTCTTTTTCTTTTTTTTTTTTTTTAGTTCACGTTTCGAAATTTCATCAGGTACAGAACTGATGAATTTAATTCGACACTCTTCCCATTTTGTAAAGTTAATGACAGACTGTTTTTCATTCTCTTTTCATTTGACTCGATAGATTTAAGCGAAGCGTGATACACCGTAAAATAAGCAATGAAAATCGTGGCGCTACAGTGTTTTAGTGCGCGGGCGAAATAATGAGGGGGCGGAAAAAGCGGTTGACTGTTAGCGAATGATGTTCGCCGTTACAATCGATCCAATCACGTGAAACTGAATATACACTCCATATAAAAGCAGTATAAATAAAAACAACAACAAAAAGTAACTATCGTGTCTCGTGAATTTGTAAAATGTTGCCAAATGCTAACGATTCGTCGTCAATGAGTTTTCATCGATTTGTATGTGCGATTTCTTCGTTACAAAGAGCACTTCAACAGCGAGGTAAATATGCCCACATAAACAAAACTTTATAAAGATGCAGTGGCGTTGAATCAAAATTGAAAATCTTTAATGAAACTTAGCCAAAAAAAAAAAATTTACGACAACAAAAAAGCCTGTGAAATTTTAGATCATTCAGGAAAATGATTTACAAGTCAATTTTGAATCAATTAATTAATTTGCATGCTCTGTTATAAAGTAATTAAAAATATCTTGAGATCGTGGCTCCAATGAATTAATTTCATACGGAAGTATAACCGAAAAAATCGATTGAAAATTTTGATAATTGCGTCTCGAATTTATAAATTAATTGAATAAAGTATTTGCCAAGTTGCAAAGAGATGAGGCTGCGGAATAATTGAAAAAAAAAAATTATAGCCAAAAATTTACAAAATTATAATTAAAATTCAATTATTAATGTTGAAGAATTATTAAAAGTAATATTAGAAAATTATTAAAATCATTAAAGTTAAGAATATTCGAGAATATGCGAAACTCAGTAAATTGTCGATGGAAATTCCAATAATTAAATTCTTAGCAAAAAAATCACGTTTACCACTAATTAGAAGTTGCAACCCTTCGAATATTTTTATTTCGCGATCTATTTAATGGCAAACAGTTTCGTTACTCATCAATTTACTGGTCGCTTTATTCTACGTACATAAATAATTGTTTGTGTGGAATCTGTATTATGTCAAAAGTTTGACAGAAGACAAGCATCGGGATCATGTCAAACCACATGATGTTTTCGTCTCTATCGAGAATTCAATTTTGGGAATGTCAATTTCGACACAAAATCCTGAAGCTTTACTTCAAGTGATGTGTTTGATACAGAATTTTTTTTTTCATGAACTTATCCATCAGTGACACGGTTTTATCGTAAATTTTAAAACACAATCCATTGCAGCCCAAAATACAATAATTTCGAAGGTTTATAAACGTCACTTTGCTCGTCATCGCGGTAAAATCGAAACGTATGTACGTCGTGAACACTGACAGACGATCAGGGGCAGATCTGGAGGTGAAATTTAGCGCTCGATCGAATAAAACAAACGAGACAGGACAGCAGGTGGTCAAGAAATAAAGCGATATAAATAGAGAAAATAACAGGAACGACGTCCCCTCCGGTAAAATCTCTTTAACGTCGAACTTCGTCATCGCATCGAGTTTGACATTCTCGATATATAAAAAGTTGGAAAAATAAATATTTATTTCGAGTAAGCGCGTTCCGAGTGACGAGTCGCTGAGCCAACGCTTTTCCCGGTTCACTTACCTTTATCTTTCATTTGCATTCGTTAGACTTCGCGTTTGGATTTACTTTTTGTGATAGTTCACGATTAAAGGCACTCAAGCTCACTCGTAGATACTGACGTACAAATGCAAGTGACGTTTACGGAAACACTAACAAATCGCCTCTATGTTCTCGATCAATAAATTCAAAAACGTTCTGACGAATGTCATCACGGGCTTCGGGATGTTTGCTTTGAATTATCAAGCATACTCTTTGAGTACACAAAAGAGTCAAAAAATTACTGCTCTAAAAGTCTGTCAAGTCATGCGCGATTTGTAAAGCATTGTTAATTGAGACAGTGACACGGAATAAAAAATGTATGACGATATTATTTTTCTTCACTATTTTGCAGTCTATCTGGCCTGTAAAGGGTAGATATGACTTTGGGCACATCTTGTCAATTCTTCCATTTACGGCAAAATGATATAATACAATTTTTCCAAAATAATTTTTTGAAATTTTGCGTGAATCTTCTTGAGCGTCGTATTATAATGTGTAAAAAATTTGAGAAGATTTCACCGTTTGGTAATCGAGATATTCGGTGTTTAAAATCGCAACTTTAACACGAGGTCTTGTGGGAAGTTACGAAAAAAGACGATATTTTACAACTAACTCGATTTATAAACGGTCAAACTTCCTCAAATTTGAGCCACAGTTGAGTATGATTGTTAAGAAGATTCGTACGAATTTTGAAGAATTAAACTTGGAATTTATCGAACGCATGAGAAACGATCGAATCTCCTTAAGATTTCATGTGGATGGATACTTAATTTTTTTTTTATACTGTCATAATTTTTTCGTATATATTTTTTTATATCAGAACTTTCGAGACTTTAATTTTTTGCGTAAGCTCTTAAAGGGGTTGAAAGTTGCCTCGTGTTTTTCGTCGTGAAGAAAAAACCAATTTTTAAAAAATTCTCAGACCTCAAGGGAATCGAGGAAACTCGCCATCGTCGATGAAAAATTTAATAGATTTGTTTCGTTCCATCAATATTGCTCTGTTCCAACCGTATTCAAGGTTCACTCTGTACTTAATTTACTTTAACCCTCTTCTAACGTGTGAAATTAAGTTAGGAAATTATTATTCACCCTTGTTCTTTGGAGTTCTTTGCCTGTTGAAGGGCCTCTTCAGTCTGCTGGAACGAATTCGTCTTCTCCGCGGTGTTTCTCGCATCGAAATACCGTCTGGAGTTAAAACTTCGACCCTTCAAGCAGTCCTTCGATTTGTAAATTTGCACTTTCACCAAATCAGCTCGAAGGGTCTTGGAACTTTTGTATTAAGTTGCCGCCAGTTTAAACTCGAAGTAAAGAAATTTTACATTCTACTTTTTTCTACACAATGCTTTGGAACCATTTTTTTCGTCATTGTCCTTCAAAAATTCAAAACAGTATTTTGTACTTTCCATTCGATCGTATAATAATTAATGCGTCCAATAATTTTCATAATAAAATTCATAATCACAAGTTTTTTTTTGCGTTCCTGAGGGACAACTTCCCCCAAAGTAAATGGATTAAAGCCAAAATAATAATTAGTGACGTGCGCACTCAAAGAAGAGACAAATGTGTGCTTTTCTACAAAAAAAAATAGAAAAAACATATTACCAGTAGTATTCCGTTGAGTACACGCAGACGCGAATTTCTAGAGATTTTTTGTTTTCGTATGTCGTTGGAAGAGAACAAATATTGAGGGCTTGCACAAGTGAGGGAAAGAGAAAGAGGAAGAGAGAGAGAGAGAGAGAGCAGAAGGGTTGTTCTGTCGTCCTACGGACGTTCGTGCTGCTCGGTGACACGAATGTGTCGTTACACGTGGAATACCGTGGACGTGGAACAAATTGAATTACCAGAGTCCCGCTCATTCTCTCTCTCTCTCTTACTCTCTCTCTTGGATTCTCTTTCCTCCTGTTTTGTCTCTGCATCCGTGAGGTACACCGGGATGCTGCTTCGTTGAGGGTGGTGGATGCTCTACGACCGTGTGGTTCTCGCCGACCATTGACGCGGGTATAAATTGGGAAATTCACGGAACGACGACGAAACTCTCTCTCTCTCTCTTTCTCTCTTTTTCTCTGTGTTCCCCTTATCGTGCATATATAAAAAAACATATACATATAAATATATATTTGTTCCTGTGTCTCTGAAACTCTTGAATCGTTATCGAATGGACCGGAACCCATACTATCAAACCACACTTTTTTCTTTCTTGTTAGCATTGTTTATTTTCGGCAATTGTGACAGAACAACTGGTCAAACTTCTCCAGAACCGAGCCAGTCTTTTTTTCGAGTGGGACTCAAAATCCTATTTTATTTTCAATTATTTTGTTTTTCTTGTCCATCCTCATGGTTTTTGTTGCAACAGAGCGTACGATTCATCGCCTTTTTCGACGATTCGGAATAAATTTAGAATCGTGAAATGGAACTGCTGCGATTTTTGCAGTTCTAGTTGTAATTCATATAGTTTCTGCACCAATGGAATCATCAATACGTGCATCGATTATCGATTAATTCCACGCTCCACGTGTTCGTGCAAAAAGTATGTTTAGAGAGACTCGAATTATTGTCAGCATGACCGAAATCGTGAATTTGTTTGCATGAAAAATTTCGGGTTTCGAGTGCAGTACGATAAAAGTTCAATTTTTTTTATTTTTTATGAAGTAACGACGATTGCCTCGTTCCAGCGTTTTGTTTTTTATTTCCCTTGTTTTTCATTCTGCATGTTCATTTTTATTTTTATGATTGAAAGATAGATTGGACTCGAACTCGCAGATTATCAATCACATCGCGTAACCGCTTTGGGAACGAGGGGAAAAAAAAAAAAAAACAAAAAAAATAGAAAAGACGAAACTGTGACGAGAGAGACAACATTTGATTCGAAAACGGAAAAAGCGTCGCGAAATGTCTCTCTCATAAATATGGGCCACAACTTTTCATCGGAATTTAAAAAAATTTATTGAAACCAATCAAGCTGCGGGGTGAAACAAAAGTTGAAAAAGAAAATCCACATTTTATCAAGTACGCGGAATTCGTGTCGCACCTGTCACCAAAGCTATTTGGTTAATCAAATAAGTGGTTGTACGACGCGAAGCATCGATATGGGTTGGGATTATTATCGTTGATTGATTGGCCAATTTCGGGGCTTTACTCTTCCTGCTATTTCGTTATTGATGTTTCAAAGTACCCTCTGTCTTTCATCTTTCTCCACTCAATCCACCAGTCTCATTTGTTTTTCGCAATATTCCAACAGTCACAGGGAATACTCGATGTTTCGAAGTATCGTTACAATTATCCTGAATTCTCATGAAACAAAAAATAAAAAACGTGAGTGTCTAATGAAAATTGAAAACAAAGAAATTCAATCGACCAAATTGCAGATACTTATAAACATTTTTCCAGAGTGTTTCATGGTCTAATTAAAATTTCCACGAAATAAAAAAGGAAAAAGCGATCGAGGCGATGTAAAACCTGGGAAAGGTCCGCCGAATTAAATTCGATTCCATAGAAATCGAAATTAAATAACATTTTTTTGAATAATTAATAAAAAACACATTCTCATATCAATTTCTCGTAATTTAGACACGAGTACATAAAATGAAGCTTTAATGAACAAAGTATAATTTCCTATTACATTCCGCGCAATGAAATATTCATGAATTATCAACTTTCCGTTTCAAATTCATCCCCTCGTCGAACCGAACGAACAAAAATGCCTTCATTAGCATTCTCTAAAAACACAAACACAAATTTAGCTTCGGTGAAATGTAGAACGAACAACATTTTATGGGAAAAATACAATTTTTATTATTGCCAAGATCCATCGGTCCGTGGTAAAACAATTTCAAAAGGTTTTTTCTCGAAAGGTATTTACTTTGCAGATGCGCAGAGTACGAGTTAAAAAAAAATATATAAAAAAATGGAAAAAAATTCATGCAGACTCCGCATGGAAGAAAATGACAACTCATAAAGTTACAGGCATGTCAGGGGCATAGAGTTACAAAACTTGTGTCAATGTTTGGCGAAATGGCTTACAGAAGCTCCATCCTCTGGGTACATATAGGATAGAAAAAAAAACGAAAAAAAAAAAAAAAAAAAACTATATCGTCCAATGTACACACGACCAGACAGCGAATATAGACATGACGTACCAAGTAAAAGTAAAACGTATCGTTGAAAAAGAGAGTATAATTTTTTCGTTTTTTCTTATTTTTTTTTTTTTTTTTTTTTTTTTTTGCTTTCAAGCCTAGTCGAGATGCTGCCGCGTTTCTTGATAAAGCGAAGTGTGCATAGAGGGTCTCTGGGGTAGAGTGTTACAAGACTCCAAGTCCAGAGAATGAAAGACCCACACGTGGAGCAGCCTTTCACAGCTTTTGCTCTTCACGTACTAGAAGAGCCAGCAGTGTGTTTGTTTTTTACGTTTTTTACGTTTTTTTTTTTTTTTTTTTTACAAGATTTTTCTACATTTCCGAAAAACTTGCTGCTTCGTAATTGCCACCGAGAACCGCATGGAAAAGCTTCACTAAGAATTGGCTCATTTTGACATACTCACGCATTCTGCGGAAGTCGCGAAATGAGGATTAATAGAAAAAATATTGTTAGCATTATTATTATTATTATGATTTAAAAATGCACTTTTTCGATATCGTTTAAAGAAAACAAATGAAACTTCGATCGTCGAAAGTTTTTTTTCTCCAATTTAATGTAAAAATTGTCACATACAAAAAAGCTCATTGTTATGACCTCTGCGACCTGAAAATTCTGAAAAGACGACTGGTGTCTTGATGAAAGTCACAAAAAACGTATTACAGTAACTTTTTCGACTTAATCATATTCTTCGCAGAAGAGAAATAATGTTGGTTTGAGAAATTCTCGAAAAAACAGTGGTGACAAGGTTTGGATATTGTAACAATACCGCAAGTGAAGCTGAAGAGAGAGCAGCGAAAAAAAAAAATGGAAAAAACTTTTTATTCCATACGATATTTACACAATAATGGGATTTTGATTAATGTTCTTCTTGGTTTAAGGCTTTTTGGTGATGATATGAGAAATAGCATGTTATAAAGTATTATTTGCCGTATAGGAACGGAGAAAGCGAGAGAGAGAGGAAGAGAGAGAGAGAGAGAGAAAAGAGAGAGAAAGAGAGTTAAAGGGCTGCTTATGTGTGTGGCATCAACTAGAAGGTCTGCGATGGTATAAACGGTAGATAAATCCTAGATTCTACGAGACAGAAATCCGGTTGATAGTAACGAGGTAAGAGAGGAGGAGAGAAAGCGGGACAGATCGAGAGAGGGAATGAGAAGGAGAGCGAGAGAGAGAGAGAGAGAGAGAGAGAGAGAAAAACAGAGAACGAGAAACCAGTGGACGGGAAGTTCGCGAGTCTGGTGAATAAATTCGCGTCCCGGTGATTCATCTCTCGTCGCGTGGCGTTCTGCAGAGCAGCCCGGTGCGGTACCGGGAACATTGCCGGGTGAGTACGCGAAACCAAGCGCGAGAGTTTGCGGCTTGTTTCTTGTCCGTTCTCAGTGCTATATGCACTGCAGTGTTATTCCATAGACAATGGAATGCGAAAAGAATTTTCCCGCGAAATCATAAAAAAAAAAAAAAAAAAAACACCAATAAAAACAAGACAACGCACTTTAGGAAACGAGTAAATCCGCGGTTGAATGGACTTGAAAACAGATTTATAGAGATTCACGTACACTTTTCACCCACCACTTTTGTGCGTGGTGATCCAAAATTGGAATACCGTATTCACTGGGAAATGAAGAAAAAAAAAAAAAAACAAAACAAATCAACAACCTGCTCCAAATGTCAATAAAAGCCTCTCTGTAGATAAATTTACCCTCATTCGTCTCGTTCCTCATCCTCTGAGCTAATGCACAGCTTATTTGTAAACCACGTGACAGCAACCGAATTACAAACATACCATAGCTCCCTGCTTCAATGTGACTCGCGCGATTACATGCTCAAAGGGTATATCGTCGAATTAAACGACCAGGCAGGAGGATGTGTAATTAGTGGGCGGTTGGTGGCCTTACGAGGTAAACTACTTTTGGCCTTCTGATATTTCGATCAATGACACATTAAACCGAACACCCAAACGATTAGAACTCAGTTCTACAAATAACCAAACAGAGAAGGACACTGCATCCTTAATTTTCACATTTTTACGATTTATTTTTCGTTTTACACAATGTTTTGTCATGAAAAATGTTCATCTATGAAGTTTATCAGATCATCAGATTGTGTTTTCATTTGTTTTTACAATGTAAAGCTTCAAGGTCACAGATAATGTACAATTATCTTGTTTATTAGGTAAAATAAATGAACGAAACTCCCGAAACGTTTTCATTACCGAAGAATTTGGTTTGCTCTCGGTACAGTATTTTCAACTGAACCATTGAAGCAATGATCTTGTTTACACTGTTTGGAAATTCTCTTCAAGAGATTCTCACTTTGCCAATCTTCATCCCAAATCTTGGTTCTTAAAAGACTTCGCTTAACTCGATGCTTTTCAATTAGTTGCGCTTTTCTAAGCTAAAAACTTATTGAAGCCGGCGAATGAGGTGGAACTGATCGTGCCAATCACTATTTTAGGTTGGATTGGAAATCCTTCGATTTTCTGAAGCTCTCTGCGTTCTTAAATAAATGGCTGCGTGGAGTGAGAAACCATTCAGAGGCTCAATAAATTTAGGAGGATGTATTAGCAGAATATAATGAAAAAGGAAACCAGAAAGAACATTAAAGATTTGAATCGTCTCGAGGACCACGTTTTAGTATCAGTTAAAGTGAAAATCTCCTCCAAATGGCATTGCTTCGAACAGTTGATCAATTAATTGATCAACGATGAACGTTTTTTTTTGGAGAAAAGCGAAAGAGTCAATCTGAACAGTCATCAAATACTTGATTCAAAAGGAAGATGACACTTGCTTATTATTTTTATTTTTTTAAGACCCATTTCACTGTTTTTCTTCCTGTTTCTCTGGGTGGAATTTCTGCGAGAGCCAAAAGACACTGTGGACAACCTGCGGGCAATGCAAACAGTTATATTTTCACTGCCTTTCAATTAATAAGGACAATCAGAAACTGTGAAAAACCGTCTCCCACTCAGTGGTTGATAGGCAGCGTTCACCCAACCAAGTATTGACCTGGCCCGAGGCTGTTTAACTGTGGTGATTGCTCAAGCCACACATCGGTCGTGCAGCCATCGCTGTCGACCACTTTTTATTTTATCGACCAATTGAAATCTGAAATGGTCGGTAATTCGAGCCATTAACCTTGTTCGTAGTAAACGAACAAACATTTATCAGCGGAATAATAAAAGGGGCTGAATGAAAAAAGTCATTATAGACTTGAGCTAAGGTCGTTCTATCGTGACATTCATATCGAAATATTGTTTTTCAGTTTTTCTCACATACAAAATCGTTTGCGGGCATAAGTTGATAAAGAAAAGTTGTTGTAAATTGACTAAAGAACAACGTACTCCAAATTCAAGGTCATCCAAGGTAAAATGTACTTGCTGTATAATTACAAAAATTGCGAACATTTTTTTCTCTAGATTTTTTTGAAAACTCAATGTAGCTTCTTCGATGTTGCATAAAAATGTATGCAAAGTTTTAGAAGGCTTCACCATGTAGGAGCCAAAATATTTATTGATGAAAATGTAACTTTTGACACGAGCTTTTACGAGAGACTCCCAAAAATCGTGATTTTTACCAACAAATATCTAAACGTCCGCCTGGTGAAACCTTCTAAAATTTATTACCCACGTTGCACATGACATTAAAGAAGATTTATCCAAATTTCCAACAAAATCTCAAGAAAACGACATAACGATAGAACTACCTTAACTCGAGCTATAACTATTTGTTTTATCGGTGCAAGTAAATCCTGAAATTGGCAGTAGTTCGAACAATAAACCTTATATATACTTTCGTGCTTGATTCTCGTTAATTGAACGATGTCCTCCTGAGAATTCCGCTGTCGTTGAAATTGTTGGTGAAATTAACCGATACCCCAAACTTGTGTCCAGGCCCGGTTGAACAATAATACCACCGCAAGAGAGGAAAGCCCTTGCCCCTCGTCTTTCGAATGATGCGCTTATCGAGGTCAGGAAACTCATACGAACTCGTTTGGCCGGACGATACTCGATCTCTCCTCCCTCCCTCTCTCTCTCTCTTCCGCTCCCAAGTACTGTGTAGTTTGAAGGAGAAATATATACTCCTATCTATATGGAGTGTAGAGAAACTGCACGAGATAAGCTTGTAGAGCCCCGTCAGTAGCAATCGGAGGATCCTACGAGCGACTAGACTTTGTGTTATGCACGTTGAACCAAACAAAACTGAGTTGAAACTCCAGCATTCTCGCCCTTTCCTCGTGTGTGCTTGAATGAGGGAGAAATGGAGGAATCACAGTTTCAATTCGCCTCCTCAACATAGTTTCTCTCAAACTCCATTTGTTTATGTACCACAGCAATGCCTATCAAACCGTAGTGGCTTGTTTTTAGCCCGCGCTATACGTTATCAGGAAAATCCTCTTTTCCACATTGAATGAACGATGGACCAATGCCAAGAACACGATTTTCGTTCTCCACTTTAAAAACAAAGACATTCATTTTGACAATAACCAAAAAAAAAACGACAATGACAACCTTTCCCTGACGTTTCAATGGAATTTATTACTCGAATTAGTTCAAGGTGTTCTCCACTTTTTACCTCTTCACATCCACTTTTCTTCTTCTTCCATTTTTTATTGTTTCTACTTCCAATATCGCGATTAAAGCTAGTTTTGCTCTTCTATTACTATCTCCATTTAGACTTTTTGACCTCGTTATGTTACTCTTGTATCTAACATCCAATGTTTGCTCTCAAGCTCATCTCTCCAGAGACTCGAAGCATCGTTATAGTATGCTCTGTTGGCACGCGAGTCTCTACAGAAGCCACCAAATGAGATGTCGATGCCGGTTAACAGCTGAGCGCACGCGAAGATGGACCTATAATCGAATTGAATCTCTCCATCTCTCCTTGTCCTTAACTATATTCACCGAGTCAGCACGCTCTCAAATGTGCTTGCTCATCCACTCCATAATTACTAATTATCCATCTACTTAATTTTCATTATTACGGCGAAACGAATTTTTTCAATACTTCATCCAATTCGACAAGGGATTTTAAATCGAATTTTTAGTCAACTCTTTTTGGATTTTTGTAAAATCGTATCAATATTAAAATTGGTTTAATATTCAATCGAAAGTTTATTGAGCGTTTGTAAAAAAGCTGAAATATACTCAATCAACCGTTGGACACCCTGGTCCTTCGTATCAGAAAACCATTCCAACTCTTCAACTCCGCCATTTTGGATTCTGGCCAGATCTTAGGTTTATATAAGTTAGAAAATTGGAAAAGTTTTGCTAAATTTATAAACGACGATTGATCGAAACAAAAGGATCCCAAGGGACAAATGGTCGGTTCGATAGTTCGAGAAACGCAGTAAAAAAACTGTGATTCAGAATCGTTGAGATTAATGTTCGGTTGTCTTATGATTTAAGCCGATCAGGGCGAAGGGATTTATTCAATTTAATTCGAGTGAATCGAGAACTCTGAATTTTTGAAAATTTTATCCAGCAATTTCGATGATTTCTATTTCGAGAAACATAACAAATAAGACGAATTCAGAGAACTTCATTATTTTCAACAATCGTGAAAAGTTCTTATGGCATTTTTATAGATTTTACAAAAAAATGATCCTGCAGAAGTTTCTACAGTAAAATAGAGTAAATTTTTTTTATCGCTTCAAAGAATTTCCATGGAAAATACAAAAAAAAATCGTATTTGAAAAACATAATGAACTGCAGGATGAAACTTTGTAGGCCATTCACGATTATTTAAATTTGTATTTTGAATATTCAACAAAACGTGAAATTTTACCAGACAGATAATAAAACTGTTCATTTTATTATTCATCGAAAATGGCCCTAATTTCACAACAATAACTTTGGAAATTCCGCCCGGTTTTATCTTGTTTATGATATTCATGATAACATTCCAAACATGATTCCTTCAGTGAAAAAGTCAGCACCGTGAAAAATGCATGGATCCGGAGGTGAATAAAAAAGAAAGGAATAAAATGTTGGAACTCAGGTAATTCGTGGAAATGGTTGGTACAGTAAAATTGAATGCGAATCATTGAGGCGTGGGTGGTTCTCGTTTGAGGCCCACTCGGCCATTGTTGTTTGGGGGAAAAGCTCGCAATAAGCTTTGTCTGGTCAAGGCAAGGGTTCCTAGAAATCCAACAATGAATCCTTTTTGAAAAACGTTATAAATGGGAAAGGGGAATAATGCTCTTCTAGCAGCACTATTTCGAGTCCGGAACCATTTCCGAATAATTCCCTATTAGTGCCGCATTTGTTATCATTAGTAAATTGCAATTGAGTTTATGGGAGTTTATGGGAACTTTTTTCGCAACTTCAAGTTTCAATGACGTGAATTGCAATCCCATGGCTTCTAGGTTTCTGGCTAAGCCGGATTGTCTCAATTCCTCGGGAGAGAACATACTCAAATATTCTTAAAGAGCCAGTTCATAATGCAACATCACTCTGGCCCTATATCCTTGTGATTTAATCCTTCGACGTATATGGCATGTTGCCGAAACTTCAGCCTAATTTGCCAACATGGAAACTCGAGTTCCTTGCTATACATTCGCAAGTGCATTGCTTAATCCCGTTTCAGTGAACTAATATCGTTGAGATGTCATGAGTTCTGCCTCGTCACGGACAGCAGTGATTCGAGAATCAGAATATTCCTCAACTGTAACTTCTGCAATAAATATGACGCGAGCATTTCTCGAAATATATTCATCATTTTTATTATGAATCCGGCGTACTTTCAAAAAATATACGGGGGAACAATAATTGAAAAATATTGCTACGGAAGTGCTCTCTAATTTAAAGAAATATGCAAATTTGAATGCAGCATTTTTATTGCGATCCTCGTAACAGGGCAATTTTCATCGTGCGATATTTTATCGTCTAAGTATTCATAAATATGGACTAATGAACCACAGGCTAAATCTTACTTGCCTTATAAATGTGAGCTCTGAATTTATCTTCGGAATATTTAACCGGTCGATTAGTCAGTTCAGAAAATTTATTTTTAGGGATACGAAGTTTTATTCCATTCTTTTAAATACTTTCGGCGATTTTTTTGGCACAAATTTCTTCACCCCGGACAAGAAAAGTGTCAAAAAGTGAAAAAATTCTTATCGCCATTTATCGGTGAAGCCGGAAAAGTTAAATTAACCGAAAACAATTGGCGAGTCGACTACTTGTTGGCAATCGAAGAATGAAGCCATTATCGCCCAATTGGCTCCGAATCGAAAATCTACTGGATTTTCCCCCTTTTTCATCGCCAAAAAATGCCCACATGGGTTACGACAATAAAATAAATACATTCAACAGAGAGTGTTAACGTTTTCATGTGCAACGTGCCATTCGAGAGTAAATCGGAACATTAATTATCCCTTCTGTTTACCTATAATAAACCGCAGCGATAACCCAATCTGAACGAACTGTTCGATACGAACGAGTGATAATTTTCATACATGCGTTTCCACTCATCTCTCCCTTCCGCTCTCTCCTCTCATCCCTTCGGTTTCTCTTGTTCACATGCTCATGATATCTTTCCGGAATACGAGAGAGAGAGAGAGAGAGAAAGAGGTCCAGATGTATTTACGCCCAAGAGAGAGAGAGAGAGAGAGAGAGAGAAAGAGAGAGAGAGAAAAAGAGAGAGAACGTTGTTTATATGGCAGTAGTGCAGCGAAATCACCAGACGCACCTGTTGCGTTCCGGAGCGTTCATGAAACCAACCGCAACGAAAGTCTGTGGGCTACTTTTCCAATGCAACTTCAGTTATTTCTTCCAGACTTGATATTAAATATTCATATGAACGAATTCTATACCCATTATCGATTTCATCTCATTATTTCGATTTAGCGTGGAAATATAATTATCACTGGAACTAGATTCTTTACGTGTACGAGCTAATTAATTATTTGTTTTTACATAAAAAATATCGTCGAACGTCCAGATTTTTTAATTGGGTTCATTCAAATGATATTTTCTCGATTTATATTGATTCTCGGTCTTCAAGAATGGAAAATTCTTTCAAAAGATTTCATTTTTAGTTGAATAAATATAAAATATGAATATAAATAAATAGTCAATGACAAAGTCAGATTTAGTTTAGATTCGATAACGAAAACTTTAGAAATCGAAAAAAAAATCGTAAAAATTGTTTTTTTTTTTTTTTTTTCTAAAAACATTTTGGAGTCGTTTCAGATCCCGTTGCAAGGATCTGAGAATTTTTCTGTTTCATCGGAAAGTATTCTACTAAATAATGATGAACCGTTTCAATCAAATATTAACCTCGATGTACGGTTAAAAAAAAAAAGTTAATGATTTCTCATCGAATTGGTGAATTGATCGATCAATTTTGATAGCTTGAGTGCAATACATAATGCACATTCCTTCCGTAATTGAGAAGTTGGAGAGTGCGAAGAGAAAATGGAGTGTCTCTTTGGCTATACTTGTGCGCGCATACCGCACACGATTCGATTTCAAGAGGTCTGGGAGAAGAGGTATGAATCGAGAGTTTCCATCGTATATATCGGATGGAGCCCAGCCCATTGTATTTTACTGCGTGTAACTGTACCACTTTGATATACATACCTCGAATAGACGATACATATTCAGTTCGAACGCGTATACAAGAAGTGCAAAACTCGAGGAAGCATTATCCTCGAGTTATATAGTCGAACTGCATTTGCATCAAATTCTCTATCTCTCTCTCTCTTTCTCTTTCTCTCTCTCTCTCTCTCTCTCTCTCTCTCTCTCTTTCTCTCTCTCTCTCTCTTGTTCTCTCTTACTCTTTCTCTGCCAAACTTTAGTACACTTCGCACGCTTCTCATTTGATATTCCTCACTATCAATGCGGTCTCGTTTCCCTTTCGGATACATAATCAGTCTGAAGATTTACCGCTTTTCTATATGTATGAGGTTTCCGACAATTCAAATCGCAAATGTGCATTGAGGCTATCAAATCCTTGTGGTTTATCGGTTTTAAAGTTCGCGTCAGTAAGAATAACAGGAATTGCAAATGTTTTTATTCTTTTTCATCTGATTTTGAGACAAGAACCAATAAAATCGAGAAAAAAGAGAAAATTTTATTGAAAATGTACCGTTGAACTTTGAATCTGACTTTTCTTTAAAAACTCCTCGAACCACCTTGAAAGTGGGTTTGTAAAATGATTTTTTTTTTAATTAATTGAATTAATTAATCATTATTGATCATTAACTCGTAATTTTTTGATCAACGATCGAGTGTTTGGCTGAACATTTTTCGTCATCGACGCAAGTTATTGGTCTGTAAATAAATTGTATCGTGAAATAAAAATTTTGTATATCCGGCAAATATTTGTTGACAAGGAAAAGAGTTTAATCGAGCTTGTCCCTTCGAATCGTAACGCCCACGTCTACGTCGTCAGGTAACGGACATGTGTGTGTATATATATTTCAAAACAGAATGTTGAGTCGATCGAAGGTTTGTGTCCGAAAATCTGAGCGAAGCGCAAACGCTCCTAATCGAAGCGATGTTACGAACGAACGGTTGAGAGGAATTGAGGCAACACTTTGAGAAAGTGGGTCAAACGAATCTGGTACGTGAATAAGGGTGTGCAAGGCTCAGAAGCAGAAACCCTCGAATACTAAGGTTTTGCGATGATTCCCTCAGGGAAAGTTTCGACCACGCGGTTGATGGACGGGAAAAGCTGCGGTGTGACCTCTACGTACACAGACGACGTTACTTTTTTTCCCCCATTGCAAACTTCTGTATACATCAACATATGTATATGGCTATTAAACTATTTCTGGTGTCCCCAGCTCGAGATTCACTGACTCTGATGAAAATTCTTTTGCTCGATAAATCCCTTTAGACTATTCACTCAGCAAATATTATAATAAGCATTATAACAAGATTGAAGGAAACGCATGATTTATTTTGTCGGGGAAATAAATTATCGTCTGCTTCGACACTAATTCGACACACCAATAGAAAAGTCTTTTATTGAAAGTAATCAGAAAAAAAATCATATTCAATGAACTTTACACTAATGACAAATAAGTGAATCCTTAACTCCCTCGATGAACCGTTACTTCCAACAAAAGCTTCAGTTTTTCCAGCACGCTGAATAAGTGAATGGAAAAGGGAACGAAAAGTCCAACGACAATTGCTCATGCGAGTCTGCAGCCTGCGCCTGCCAGCAAATTAATTGAAGCGAAATTTCGATCAGCCGCTGGCTTCCCACAGTCTGCTTCATTCAATTAAAGTTGCACAATTTTACCATCATACAAAGACATTTAATGACCTTAGAAACTATCACTTTTTAACAAGCATTCAATGTTTTTAAACTTTTATTATTTAACGTTACTATTAAAAATAATTGTTATATCCATTACGGTATAAATTATCGAATTAATAGTCATTTGGAGCCTTTACAAATTATTTGACCAATTTTGAAAAACAAAATGTCAATTTTCATTTCCTCGTTCACGCAGAATAAAAAAATTCTACTTAAATCTGAATCGTGAATCGTAAATTCAGTTTTTGTAATTTCGCAGTAACAATTTTTCATTTTAATTCATGGATATGCATAAGTTTTCGTAACCAAAGTAGTTTTATTATTTTTCATTGACTAAGAACAAGAAATCGATTGTAAAGGTTTTTTACCCATAAAAGGCTCGATACCCATTAAAATATTATCAAATAACAACTCAAAGGAATTTCGTTTAAATATTTATTTCATATTTCATCCCCAATTCAATTCGATGCTCGTCATATTTCGTAAAAATCTTGATTAAAAGCCATTTCCATTTGTTCCATTTCCATTGATTTCCATTGATCATAAATAAGAAAATATTGACATGGAATCAAATTAATAACGTGTTGAAGAGAAGGAAAGACATTTATAGGATTTAACCAGATCCTAGTTGAATAACCTGGATGTTTATTTTTTGCAATATTTATTATTCCCGGTTGAAACGTTTGAATGAATGGTTACCTCGTAAAATATTCAATGTTATACTACAATGATCTATGTAACATTACACAGCATGAACACACTGACATTCACAAATGCGTTGAGCACTCGGTGTTACCAGAGACTAATGAACGTACACATGTGCAAAATATTCATTGGCAATGTATTTGTGTCTTTCTCTTTCACTTTCAGTCCTTCTCTCTCTCTCTCCCTCTCTCTCTCTCTCTCTTTCTCTCTCTCTCTTTCTCTCTCTCTCTCTCTTTCTCTTCCCTCTGACTCTGCAACTACGAGGGCAACAAAGGTTCACTGTTAGTCTCCACGTGTATACGATCTGAGCACATATTCCCACGTGATATATTCCCTGTACTGTAGCTGTTATATAGTTTCGAGTCCAACATATATTCACTGACCCAGGGGTGCAAATATCGTTGCAACAGAACGTCCGGAGTAACAGTACAGGGGACAACAAGGGACGAACAGTTTGACCGTTTTGCTTGTAGTAGATTGTCCAGCAGGTGTATACCAACGTGTGTATACGATGGTGAATACGTTTCTGTCAATAAATGTCGATAGACATTTGTTAATGCATGACAACGTCCAATTTAAGTTCAACACATTTTTTTCTCTACTGTTAATCAACCAAAATCCAAAACAATGCAACAAACAAGACTCGTTGGATTTATAGTTGAATTAATGTCTTCCACGTTTGGACTTTGATTAATATTTTTTTACAATTTTTACAATTACATTCCAAACAAATTGAGTTCTTGGAAAAAGTTACCAACAGATTATAAAATATCCTTTACCCTCGATAATCATACCCCGAATTTATAAATATTTAGTATTTTTTGATAAATCATTGTTTCCCACTGCAACGACCAAGGCATCGATAAACAGTTCGATTATCCATCACGCTTTTGTACTTCGAGCGTTGCCTCTTGAGTGTGATGCTTGCACTGCTTTAGTGCATCAGTTTTTATATAATATTTTTATATATTAGGAAACGCCTGCAGGTTATAGATTAATCGATAGGGAAAATAGTGTGGATGTGGAAAGAACACATCGGCTGAATGTTGAAGAGGACTTGACTTTCGCACCTGTGTGTGTGTGGATGTGGATGAGAGCTGCATAGGGTGCACAAGGTCGACGTGGGTAGATGAGCGTGTATTTGTGTGTTAGGGAAAATGGAGGTTGGTCGAGGCCAGGGAGAAGGAGAGAAAGAGGTACGTAACGGTAAGTGAGAAAGAGGAAGGGATGCTACAAGCGAATTAACGTGGAACAACCTCCGGCGTGTTTACATTCTCCCGATTAACCCTCTACCAGTTACCGTTCTCTACGACCTTACCGAAACTCTTGATCACGCTCGCTCCCTGCTCTCGCTTCCTCCAAAACTCAACTACGTTTCCACATATACAACCAAAAGTATCTCGTATATACAACTAAGTGGGTGTACAAGTACTTTTGTATTTACATTTTGATGCACTCAACTCCAAGACAATGCGAGAATACTGCAATTATCTTAAGGGAGTCAAGTCCTCTTGAGTTTTGTACAAACACTCGTACTATTATAAATACCGATGTTTCTTCTAATACTATACTTGTTTATTTGTATTTTACATTCGCATTTCTTCACCTCAAACTTTCCTAAAACTGACTCAACACACTGACGTTTCATTATGAATTTGTTTACACCTTAATTCATGAATTATATGAAAAAAATTTTTGATTTTTAAATATATTTTCTAGTTTCTAACTATAAGCTGCCATCGATGTGTGGATAAATAGTTTTCTTCATTTTTTTCCCTTTCCATCGATTCAATGGACTCTATTTTTTGAAAATATTCTAAGAAAATGTATTTATCTGAAACAGAAATAGTTGCTCAGTTGTCAGTGTAATTAAAAATGAAGCAATACATCGTGATCCATCATCGAACATTGCAAACTCATGGCCAAGGGTCGAAATATTGATGTGATTACTTGTTGATTCCAAAACTTAGACAACTCCAGATTTTTTATGAGAATGGCTCTTCCATGTGTCAAATTTAATTGTTGTTTTCAATTATTGTTTATTTTTTTTTCTAAAAAAAACGATAGAGTTGATTGAACGTGATGTTGACTGACATTGAACATGAAATCAATTTGGAGCACAACTGTCACACAACGTGGATTGAACTTTTCGATTTATATTTATATTTTTACACTGTCCAACATCTGGTTAGATAAAAATATTTTATTTTGAAGTGATTTAATTAATTAGCTACAAATTTTTATATCACTACGTTCATCTTCGTGGGAATAATTTTCAACGTAACTATTGTCTGTCATTTATTAAATTCATTCAATGATTTCTATACTTTATTTATCTTTCGTAGAGGGTCCAGAAATCACTAAATTACGCATAAGCACCGAGACTAACGAGTTTTGCAACGTTGACGCTACGCAGTGTCGAGAGTAACCAATAACTATATGCCTACATACAAGTAGCTTTAAGTTTCCACTTGGGTATGCATTTCACTTTAATGCGAAGCGCATATGTGTTAAAGTTTGTTGGTCTGTGCCCTCGTAACTTGGAAACTGTTCCTCAGATCATAATTTAACTCATACAACAAGAACAGGTAGAATTTTACCCTGAATAACGTAAGGCTACATAGTTTCATACTTGCTAATTATAATTTACATTTACACTTTCAACGAGCTCCATATTCATTGTTTGCAAATGATTTTCATTTGATAAGGCTGCAGATTATTAAAGATGCATCGAAGAGGAAATGTTCTTCGTAATAGATTCTACGTCAGATTTCACGACAGCAATAACAATGTCAATTAAGTTCATCCTGAATTAATCCAATTTTTTCCACTACGGAGAAGATACGCATAACTACGAAGATTTTTGAAACTCTTCAACAGTCTCAATAATATCTGAAGAATTCTACAAAGTTCTTGTATCAAAAGGAAAAAATAAAGAAAAAATTTATATAAATTTCTAAATTTTGACTTCCGGTTCGTAATCAGCGTTTCGAAAATCCCTCGAGTACCAATTTTTATTTGTTTCTACTCGAAAAGCAATAATTATAAAATAAAACATTCATTTATTTATTTATTTATTTATTTGTTGACGGGCGAACCCATTTACGTTAAATTTTCTCGCGAATAATCAAAATAACAAAAATAAGAATAAAAATAAAAATAATATGACATAATAATACAAAAAAAAATGTTTAAACCTTATTCGTTCGTATTTATTCGTATTCGTACGTATTTGAAAAATAAAAATAAAAACACCATTTGTTAAAAGTATTTGTGAATAAAAAAACATTGAAAAAGTAAAAAGATACAAATTTGAAAATCCAATAGTTTAGGAGGTTGAATATTGTTTGAACAGTGGTCACAGGTGGATTACAAGGCAAGAACATCCGGTGAATTCTTAACAGTTGAATGACAGTGGAATGAAGTTAACATCGAGTCGCCCTGTGTACGAGTTTATGTGAAAAAAATCTGCACGTATACAAGTAAATATATATAAAAACATATGTATAGTAAAAGTCAAGACCTTGCAGTGTTCATACGACCTCCGATCACGAGTACCTTTCAACCCCTCTATTTTCCCCTTTGCCCTGCTCGTTGGTGCACTGGAGTGCGAACTTGCTCGGTCACCCACTCGACTTTCTCGATATTGCCGTCGTCCATTGAGCTCGACGAGTTGGAACAAAAGTTTTTCTCTCTTTCTTTTCCTATGTACATGATGTGCCTGATCAAACTCCCCGAACTTTTGACCCCTGGCGCAGACCTCTTTATATTCCTCTTCTTCGCGAAGAGCTTTCTCTGACGAGCAACAGGAAAAATTCTCTTAATCGAGAAACAATAAAATGATGGAGCTAATGCCGATCACTTGAAATTGCGATGGAGAGCTCCTGTACATACGCTCGCGCTTCAAATCAATCGAGTGAAAGATAAATAAGGGTAGAACGAGGTAAAACTGAAGAGTACGAGAGGATCCATATACAGGAAGCTTTCAAAATCCCTCTCATCGTCGGAGCATTTAAGAACTCTTTTTCAAAGTGTCATATGATTGCGTTTTGAATATATAGGTCAAATAACTTTTTGTTTTACCTTACCATCCAATTATTCTGACTTCATTACGTATTCGAGGCAGAGCTAAGTGGCTTTTTATACTTTGCTTGCTTCATGCTAAACTTGGTGAAGAACTTGAGGCTGGAAAAGATGTTAACATTAATTGAGAATGCAAATTCCAAATTGTAACCACGTTTTTATGGGAAAATTCATACGAAATGTAAATGATCGTGCGAAATATAAACGTTTTTTTCAATGAGTTTCATGCATTTTTATTTTTTTTTCTATTACAGTTTTTAAAATATTAGAAGAAATAGAGATAAAAATGCTGGGCTCGATTTAAATTATTGTCGCAATCATTTTTGCATGTACAGGCAATGTTGAACAAACATTCGAGAAGGAAAAAGGGCTGCAGACCTGGATGCATTCCAGAATTATACTCAGATCACTATTTCCTAAGAATTACCTTTTCCTTCCGGGATCAATAACGCGTGTTTTGCCGCAAAATGTCATTTAAATATCAAAGGATTATCATATTCCACGTTATACCATATTTTCCATATACACGGTAAACATTGAAAGTTTTTCCTCTTTGGTTATTTTCGAACTCGTCGGATGCTTCACTGCTCTTGTCCATGTGCGCGAGCATTCACTCCCATAACCTCGCCATTTATTTTTTATTTATTTTATCAACATGGTAATTTTTAATGACACATAATTTCATCGGTGTTAAGGATGATTTTTAACGAGGTTCCATCGCCATAATCGTAACAGTAAATACAAAGTAACGGCGAAATGATCAAATACAATTTTTCCAAGACACTTTTTTGAAATTCTGCGTGAATCTTCCTGAGCGTCGTATTACAATGTGTAAAAAATTCGAGAAGGTTTCACCGTCTGGTAATCGAGATATTCGGTGTTTAAAATCGCAACTTTAACACGAAGTCTTATGGGAAGTTGCGAAAAAATACGATATTTTACAACTAACTCGATTTCTAAACGGTCAAACTTCCTCAAATTTGTCCGACAGTTGAGTATGATTGTTAACAAGATTCATACGAATTTTAAACAATTAAACTTGGAATTTATCGAACGCACGAGAAACGATGGAACCTCCTTAAGAGCAATTGGAGCAGAGAATTCTATTTCGCTTTCATAGTCAAAAACGTCTGCTTTTAATCCTTGACACGATATAGATTGGTCATTAGCAAGAAACGTAAGTTAGTTTATAAGATGTTTTCCTTCATAAACAATTTCAAAGGGTCTATGAATAGAGCATCAAATAGTTGAAGCGTTCCTTATTCGTCGAATTCTGCTGTGCTAATGGGCATTTCATGAAATTTTGTAAATATTCTCAGTAATTAGGTTAATTGCGATTTCTGCAGAGCACTGAATCTTCATAATCCATGAAAAGTAATTAGAATCGTGTTTTTACCACGAAATCCATAATCAAAGAGTTTAAGAATTCTTTGATGTTATGTTAAAAACCATGAGAATAGGTTTTACCCGAAAATCACAGAAAAATAGATCGATAAACCAGGAGCTAGCGAGATCGTCAACAAAACTGTATAAATCCGCGAAAAAAAAGAAATCAAGTCTCATCGAAAAATTAATCGAAACGATGAAGTGAACACTCTCCATGTACCAATTTCATGGCAATTTCCGGCACGGAAATTTCACGAAAAATTCGTTAACAACACACGGGCCTAGATATATATCCGAGCAGAGATTCCCAGCGTGCTTGCTCTCTCCTATCACCGCGGCAAATGGTTTAAAGTTGTTGAAGAGGAAAAACAGAAATGGAAACAAATGAAATTGAAAGAAGAAAATAAAAAATCACCAGGAAATAATCGAATTGAGATAGTGTACCGGGAATTGTAGTATATCGTGATGAAAAGTGGCCGAGGGAGTATATACCGCGAAACGGGAAGTTGGCAAAAAGTCGAGGGGGATATGAAAGGTTTCAGCATCGTCACAGAGAAACACTGCTGCATCGTGAAGATTCGGAGGGTGGGAAGGGTGATGAAAATTGTGTGGGTGGCTGCTGGGTGTACCTGGTGAGATATATTGTTGTATATATTATATTCTGATACATATATTTACGTATATACGCGTTTATATATAGATATATGTATATATAGGTCATTCCATGCAAACCCAGCGACTCCAGACTCTTTGTATTTTTGATTTCGTTCAAAATTTCTTGAGTTGCTATACCCATTGAAAGGAGCTCTCTTGATTTTTTCAGAATTTTTAATACAATGGGGTAACAATTTATGATTGTTTTTGAAAAATAAGATTTTTTCTTCGTTAATTTACCTATAATTAAACATTATGTTTAATTCATGGAATACCATTCGGAATTGTTGTAAGTTCCATTCAACGACGATTTCCAGTTGAATATCATCGCCTAGGCTGAGACTTTTGACAGGATTTTTTTTTCCAAAATTACAAAAAAATTAATCCAAAAAGCGGCCCATCATGAAACTAGTCTTAAAAATCGTTAAATTGGTTGAAGTTTAATGGAAGAAAGAAATTGATCAAACTTATGCCAAGCATTTTTTCAAATACCTCCGAAAAGAATGGGAAAATCCTTTTAGTTTGAAAAAAAACCTGATTTGGTCCATTTTTCAGCAAATCATAGGTGCATGAACGAAAAAAATCTCATTTTTCAAAAAAAAAATCATAAATTATTACTCCATCGACAAAAAATTCTGAAAAAAAATCAAAAGAGCTCCTTGCAATGGGAACTTATTGCGAAATTTTGAGGAAAATCAAAAAATCAAAGATTCTGGAGTAGCTGAGTTGGGGTGGAACGCCCGATATATATACGTTGGCTAATACAGTGATATCAGGTTGGGAAAGAACGGTTTGTATTGGAGGTGAGCAGTGAACGTTATCCGGGGTAGTGTGTGTGGGATGAAATCAATAATACACCTCCATTCAAAGCTCCCTCCGTGGTGGTTTCTCTTTTCCTTTTATAAATATCGCTGTTTCAATCCGCATCTCGCACTATGCACGCGTGGCGTTGCAATCTTGTCATATGAAATTTCAGGATACAATCGTGGTGTAGATATAATGAGGAATATATATTAACATAGACATGAAGATATTTCGAGCAAAGAGAGAGGTAACCTGCAGAATTCAACACGTCAAATTATTCGGATGACGTCATTTCGCGTTTGCATCCAATCGAAATAATACGCGGGTTTGCATTTATAAAGCATAGCCTCAGGGTTACAGGTGCACGACGAAGTTAATGTCTACCAAAATTACATGAGTCACGTTTTGATGAAATGAGACACCATCCAACGGAGCATCGGTATAAATGTGCGTGCTAGATTTTCCCAGACGACAAGTGCGATAAAATTAAATCAACGACGTACACGACGTGTTTCCCTTCGGAGAACGAATCCCTGCTGCAGATATCTATGATTTTTGCATTCTTCGGATGTTGTACTTGCGGAACAATCCGTGCTGAGTCGATTGACGTTCAGCCTGAAAGCTCTCTTCGGGTTTCATCGTTTTTTCTCTTTTTATTCAAAATGCGTCTCCGAGTTCTTGCTGATTTATCAAACGGATCGATCGATTTATCGGTTTATTTTCATCTGCATCAAATCTTCTACATTCATGTCATGTTCTACATCAGTTGCTTATTTCGAACCGATGATATCAAATATTTTCAAGCACTTTATTCATGTGCAGATTTTTTTTATCTAGATATACAGATTTCTGCAAAGTCCTCCCTGATCCAGTTCGAAAAAAAAAATCATTTCTACGTCATAATGTTTTCTTGTGAATTTTTGGAACGAGGAAGCTTCGAATGGACGTTAACATTTTGAGTTTCTACGTAGCCACAAATTGTCAAAAATCACGAGTGTCACCCTGAATAACTTCTGCCAAAAAAAATCTCACCTAAAAAAAAACTCAGCCGGAATATCTCAATCGAAAATATGCCCTTGCAATAATATCTCAGTTCATTAATATCTTGACGTCATAATATCTCAATGCCATAGTATCCTAGTCATTAATGTCTCTTAATATTCCATGATGAATCAATTATTATGGTGATGACGTTGATTTTAGTGAATTTTAGTTGAAATTCGCGATTGAAACAATTAAGATGATACGTGGATAAATTTTTAGTTGGTTGTCGATCGGGCGAGTTATCAGCTTAAACTCTGGAAGAGTTTCAAGCGATCGTTGCTCCATTGAAATCACGTCCGAGAGAGTTTTCCCGAAGGTTTGATATTTGGCAGCAGACATACTCGATGCGCAGGCATAGGGTTGAGAGTCTGACAGCGGAGTTGAAAATTCCGTTAGGCCGTTAGGCAAGAGGTCAGATTTTGATGGATACCCGAGAAAAGTACTTTGACAGCGCAATGAATATATGTGTGCATAATGAATATTCGTCAGTTGGTATCGCACACGTGCATAGTAATATCTCTTTCCCCCATTAATTCGAACAAAAGTTCCATGAATCTCGAGTTTCTCTCAGATCGGCAATACGGAATATTGAACGACCCGGTAATCTGGTTCGTATCGATATATTATCAAGGGCTGATGACATTTGCAGGTAATCTCGGATATATCGACGTCCCAGCGAGTCTCGTCCATGTCTAGTACTTCGTCAGACGCGATTGCTCGATATATTCTCGGGCTGCTGTACATCGGGACTTCCTGAAACTGTAGCTTTCCCTCCGCGAAGTGAAATAGGCTTCTAGAAACCTAAATAATCACTACGATTTGTATCTGGCATTCATTTTCATTGAGATATTCACTGCATTAATGAGGTTCGATCCCCATAATCATAATTGTATCTACAAAGTAACGGCAATATGATTAAATACAATTTTTCCAAGACACTTTTTTGAAATTCTGCGTGAATCTTCTTGAGCGTCGTATTACAATGTGTAAAAAATTTGAGAAGGTTTCACCGTCTGGTAATCGAGATATTCGGTGTTTAAAATCGCAACTTCAACACGAGGTCTTATGGGAAGTTGCGAAAAGAGACGATATTTTACAACAAACTCGATATCTAAACGGTCAAACTTCCTCAAATTTGAACCACAGTTGAGTACAATTGTTAAGAAGATTCATACAAATTTTGAACAATAAAACTTGTAATTTATCGAACGCATGAGAAGCGGTCGAAGCTCCTTAATCAGTGACATCCGGATCAAGGTGACAATGATGGATTTGCCCGAAACTTTGAAAAGCCACTTTCCTGCTATGGTGGAATTTCAAACAGTGAAAGCACTCAGCGCAGCTTATTTTTCAAATGTTTCTACCGCATCAAAAAGCCTCGATATCGAAAAGCAATGAAAATTGCCATAAAATCCAATATCCAAGCAATAATAATGTATCGTCCAATAAGATGATTGTCGCACCCAAGCATATTGTGGATATAAAAAAAAAACGTTGTATATATTTCCACGGATATATACTTTTGACAACGATAGAGCAATTCGTGATAATGGCACGATGCTCACTCAACCATGAGAGATAGTAGATATTCGTGACACGTGTCTGCGCACACATACAAACAAATTGATGTATCATATACATTACTCATGGGAGTATAATATTATGGTGTGGAAATATACATGTATATATACTTAATAGACGTTATGTGTATATGTATGTTTGTCTTTATATATGTATATATAAATGAATACATAGGTTTCTCGCATGAGGGACACGAACGCCCGTTAGTTCGAATAATTTAACGTCAGAGCGTGATTCGTGGGTCCAAACTGCTTCGTTATGGTCCTCCGGTCTAGGTCCAGCATCAACAGGGATAGAATAGTATCCCCTACGAACTTTGACGTTTGCTCTCTCACGAGAAAGAGAGAGAGAGAGAGAGAGAGAGAGAGAGAGAGAAAGAGAGAGAGAGAAAAAGAGAGAGAGAGAGAGAAGCAAATGTTCTGTGTGTGTGTGTGTTTGTGTTCCTCAGTCTCTTTTCTATTTACATATGTTCGTGTAGGTTTTCCATTGAGTTTTCTCATTTATCTACGTGAACGAATTCATTCGAATTCGAGCTTCTGTTTGAAATCCCCGGAAGTTGACTCGACAAAACTATATGCCATGGCGGATACATCGAATGTATATGTGTATGTGTCATTCCAGATGAAACCAAGCGGACCCCGTTCAACTGAATTTTTGCTATTTTTTTCTTGCTCTTTTAAGCATTTTTTTCTTTTTTTTTTTTTTTTTTTTTAATTTTGGAAAGTAGGATCAAAGCGATTACTGCGGAAACCTATCAGAGACACGTGTTTGGGAGAAATCAATCAGTTATTTCCAACGGTAGCGTGGCATGAACGATGTTCATGTAGTTTGAAAACTTCTGGAACTTCGATTAATTATTCAGATATGCTGATGGGTGTTTTTTCTGTAAATGGGAATGATGGATAGATATTCCCATTCGTAAAAAGAACGCGGAAAAATAACTCGTTGAAATAGCTTACGACAAAATAAATGAAACGTTAATAAATGTACATTCGTTTTAAACATTTTTTATCGTATTTTGTCAGTAGGTATTTTTAATTTCGTTATTTTTATTGTCATATTCTTTAAAATTGTTTTGGATTGAGTTGTTTTTATATTATGACCGATAAATATGTTATTTATTTATTAGAACATGCATTTTGCACTGATTCACGAATAAAGCAGCTGTTGACAAAGGAATTATTTTGTTTTGATCAGAAAATAGGGTCGTTGTGTAGAAAAATAAGATAAAAAGATGTTGAAAAATGATGGGAATCAGATTACTCGGCTTTTGCGTCGGAATGACCCATAGACAAAAAGGCACATGGTGAATAAGCGGGGGTTCTCGAAAATCCACAATCCGTGGTCCGATTCCACTTTGTTCTCGTGCTCTCTGGTCATTAAATTCTCTTTGTCTATCATTCCTGCCTCGTTCTCCACATTTTTGACTTTGTAGTCGTTGGCTCACGTCGTTCATACGGAGGATGCCATAGTAAACGCTCTTTTTATTTATTTTTCGTCCATCAGTGGCCCACGGCCTTGACGAAAATTTGTTTCGGTAAAAAAATGGTGAAAAAAAAAACGTGCGTGTAACGAAACTGACGTTGACTTGAATACCGCAATCTGCGGATGACAGGCTGGTTATTCTTTTCGTTTGTGATTTTTTTCGAAAGTACGAAAACCTCGTTTTTTGCTCAAAGACATGGCCATCCGGACTAGAAAGTCATTATTGATGCGTTTTTTTAATTTAAATTTTATCTTATTTTATAACAGAATTTATTCAATTTGATTTTGATTATTAATAAATTATAGTTTAAAAAATCAATGCAGAGAAACGCAGCGAGACATTTTCCATTGTTTTGAGCCCCAAGCACGTGATGCGTTTCCCTTATTATTGAATCCTTCGGTGTGAAAAGGTTGAAGTTTCAATGGAGTAAGCCCGTGAGTTCATTCGGTTGGGAAATAATTTCAGAAACCGAATGATTATGGTGAATTTTTCGTGCAAAGTCCGCAGAGTACTTTGAATTGCAAAAATATTGATAAAAAAATTCGGGTGGTTTTTTGAGGAGTTCGTATTCTATGGTTCGTCACGTACCGGGACCATATGTGATTGAAAAGCAAGTTTATCGACGATTACCTCAGGTGGTTGTGAACCGAAACATATACGAAAAAGCAATGTCTGGATTTTCTTGGAGTGTTTTTTTTTGTTTGTTTGTTCGTAGATATAGAGATAAGTTTTGGTTCGTGGATCGAGCACGTCTTGGTGAACGAAAAGTGTATAAAATAAAATATATCGTGAGGAAATAGAATATAAAAAGAGAAAAAAATGGCGCCTCGTGTAAGTGGTAGGCGAGAATGGATTCTACCCCGTGGGAGTTTATCCACCGCGTTCGAGTGACACTCTTATTTTACCACCAGAAGAAGAAATAAGACGAAATAGTAGAAAAGAGAGAGAGAGAGAGAAAGAGAGAGAGAGAGAGAGAGAGAAGATAGGATCGTGCAGGAGTTTAAAAACTTTTTCTAGGCCATATCCTTGCCCCTCTTTTTCTCTGGCTGTGGCAGATAGTGCATTATTTATTGAAGCAGCTGACGTGGGATGCGAAATCTGAGTTTTGTATGGCAAGAATAAGGAGAGAGAAGAGGGAGGGAAGGAGGAAACAACTTTGCCAGATTATATTCGCGTTTCTCTCTGTTCCTTGCACCTTTGAGCCAAGCTCTCTTCGGATCGGTACAGAAAGTATATAGACTGCAGTACCAAAAGTTTCGTCGGGATAACTCGGTGCCCTTTGTCGCGAAAAAGCTTTCGCAAAATAAAAATAAAACAATATATATTGAAAGACAACACAAGAGGGATCCGGTAAACTCTTTCTCTCTCTCTCTCTCTAGACGTTGTTAAAACTTTGGAAACGCGATCGAAAAATGGAATTTTTCGGTTCCACTTGTTCTTACCTCCAAACTCCTTCAACTTTTTATCTCCAAACTTGCATTTTTTTTATTTATTGCATATTTTTACTGGTGATCCAATAATATTAGTATTTTCCAGCATCTTAAGGAGGGTCGATCGTTCCTTATGCGTTCGATAAATTCCAAGTTTAATTGTTCAAAATTCGTAGGAATCTTCTTAACAATCATACTCAACCGTGGCTCAAATTTGAGAAAGCTTGACCGTGTAGAAATCGAGTTATTCGTAAAACATCGTCTTTTTTCGCAACTTCCCATAAGACCTCGTGTTAAAGTTGCGATTTTAAACACTGAATATCTCGATTACCAGACGGTGAAACCTTCTCAAATTTTTTACACATTTTAATACGACGCTCAAGAAGATTCACGCAGAATTTCAAAAAAGTGTCTTGGAAAAATTGTATTTGATCATTTTGCTGTTACTTTGTATATACTTTTACGATTATGACGATAGAACCTCGTTAATCAATATTTTTAAACGTTTTTTCAATTTTGTCTAAAACTCTAGTCCCACAAATCCAAATAATAACACTTTTGTTCGCCATGTGGTTTTGGCAAATGGACGGAAAACGCGATCATACTTTTTTCCTGATGGAACAACAGCTTTATTCAATAAAGTTGAGTTTACACAGCTGCAGTATATTTTGCAAGCCTGCGATCAGTCTAGTGTGTGTGTATGAGACGTTTGCCAACGCAGACCTATTTCTTCTTAGCTTTTTCTATTCCAGCCATGTTTTATCTCGATCTGATATCAAGCAGAATTCACTCTTTGCCTATTTGTGCACTCTTCACTCATCCGTTTGTATGTGTGCTGTTCGCGTATACGAGAAAAAGCTTATGGGGAAAAGGGAAAATAAAAAAGAAAACCTTACGGAAGTCTCCATATCGTGAAAACGTGAAAACAAAGAATTTCAGCTCTTATATTCGTGGTAGGAAAAAACTGCCTCCGGGGAAATTCAGTTGATCTGTAGTAGAGGGGTTCTTACAACGGACTTATATAGACATATATATTCACCGTGTTTCCGAAATAGTAATCGTCTCATTTCCCCAATAGTGCTATTCGAAACTTTTGGGGGTACACTTAATTTTATAAACAAATAATATTATGGAAAGGAGTTATCAGGGGTTCGAGGTTTTTTATGGTCACTAGTGTATTTCGTTACCATGATCAAGGTTAAGGAGGTTCGATCGTTTCTCATGCATTCGATAAACTCGAAGTTTAATTGTTTAAAATTCGTACGAATCTTCTTAACAATCATACTCAACCATGGGTCAAATTTAAGGAAGTTTGACCGTTTAGAAATAGAGTTTGTTGTAAAATATCGTCTTTTTTCGCAACTTCCCATAAGACCTCGTGTTAAAGTCGCGATTTTAAACACCGAATATCTCGATCACCAGACGGTGAAAACTTCTCAAATTTTTTACACATTATAATACGACGCTCAAGAAGATTCACGCAACATTTCAATTAAAATATTTTATTATGATTGTGGCGGTCGAACCTCGTTAACCGGAAAGCGATTTTCGTCTAGGAAAAATTAAATCGACTATTTACGACGATCAAACCGATTGCCGATTATCTTCGTTTTTTGTCGAATGGAAAAAAAAAATTCTGCTAAATACAGTCCAGCGATTGCAACCGAGAAGTTGTTTTTCTTTTTCTCCATTCTTCGTGCACTTTTTTCAACAGATATTTCAAATAATAAAAGTGTGAATCGGAAAACGATTAAAAGTTGGAAACTCTGTATATCTTTCAAGCCGATTATGACTTTCTATTTTCCATATGTAAATATACAATTGGATGAAAGTTAATACAAATATTAGTGAAAGTGTATATAACAGTAGCAAACAAAATCCAATTTATGATACGTCGGTAGGATATTGAAGGGTGGAGGATATATATTTTTGGCGTGAAACGAAAGAGGAAAACCGATCGCGATATATAGCCCGAAGGTTTATACAACAGAAAGTACATATCGAGGTAAAAAGCCCGGAGGATATGGGGAAAAATGAAGGCCAGCAATCTCGAGAATGAGCCAAAGGGCGAGACAGCGGAGGGATTGATTTTGGCTCCGTGACGCGTAACAATGCGCTTTGTGAAACTCTCTCTTTCTCTCTCTCTCTCTCTCTCTCTCTCTCTCTCTCTCTCTCTCTCTCT
>JACEOJ010000055.1:988983-1006676 GCA_013761285.1 Campoletis sonorensis
CTCTCTCTCTCTCTCTCTCTCTCTCTCTCTCTCTCTCTCTCTCTCTCGTCCAAGGAGAACCAAGTCCGTGACGAAAGCTTCAACCGAGTGAAGTCTGAAGGCTCTATCGCGCGACAAAAGAAAGCTCCATCTGCTCTCTCTTCTGTGTGTATCACGATGAAACGAACGAGAGTAAAAGAAAGTACAATCCGCTGTCGTTGTCTCGCAGTTATATACGTGCCCGCGGGACATAAAACAACCGCGATATATTTTTCTTCCAAATCGTAAGAAAGTTTTTACTCTCTCTTCGACAAGAAATTGTCAAATCGTGGATTTCCTGGTCGCGGACACGTCGATACCGAAGCTGTTCTATCGTTCCTACTTTTTCGCTCGTTTTTCTACGATTTTTTAAGTCCTGTCAAATTCCAGAAAAACATATCGACTAAACACTTTGACCCGATCCATTATTTTAGATTTTCTCGATGAAAAGATTTTCAAAATCGAGGAATTTCAATACGCATTTCAATTTATCAATTTTTCACTGTACAATATTTAGAAAAATCTTCTTTTTTTTTGGAGAATTCACATCGAGCTTGAGAAAACAGCATTTACGTTTTAAATCAACGAGTATTTTTTTTTCAACTCCCATACCAAACTTTTTTTCCATCATTTTTTTTTACCGTAACTTTTTTATAAATTTATGAACGTTATGAAAGTTTTCAAAGGGATCAGTCTTTAAAACACCGGGACCATTTCGAGTATTGTGAATGTTCACCCTCCGGCGACCCTTTTGGCTTTTTTCGTACAGAGGAATATTTGTGTTCGAGGTTGCATTTCGTAACTGTGGGGACATTCACGCTGGTGGCTCCAAAACTTTACGTTCACCGTACCATTAAATATGTATTTTTTTATTATTTTTTATCGATCATCCTCCTAATGAATAGAGAAAGTGCAGCGTATATGAAATTCTGCAGGTGATTTGAAATATCGCTATTTTGTAAAAATTATTATTTGGATCTCTGTTTCGACGTCATGAACTCAAAATCAATCAAACTCCGAATATTTCTGAAACATTTCTGAATACGACTGCAATGAGTTTTGCCCTTGAGGATTTTCCTAATTCAATGAGAATTATTAGAAATCCATAAAAATCAGAATTACTGAGTTGTAGTAAAAGAAAAAAAAAATTAATATCATGCAGCAACTGCGTGAAATGAACGGTAATAAAATTCGTAAAGTTAGGGAAAGTGGTTAAATCGAAACAATAAAGATCGAAAATCTTCCATATGTATTCAGCATTCGTGTGCATATGCATTTCGCTACGTGGTTACCTGAAACTCTGCTTTGCAACTGCTGTTCAGTTTTTCCAGTACTTACGAGAGGTTTCTATATAAAAAAGAATAAAAAAAAACTGAGAGAAAGAGAGATTGAGAATGAGAGAGAGAGAGAGAGGGAGAGAGAGAGAGAAAAGGGTAGAAACAGGAAGAAAATGAGGAAGGGAAAATGGTAAAGATGAAACGAGAAGGAAAATGGGAACGAGGGGCAAGTGAAGTGAGAAACGGGAGCGGAGTGTAAAAGGTCTTGAAGTGAAGATGAAGACTGAAAGGGGTGAAGAGAGGGTGGATTCAATCTAGCAGGATTATGCTGTCCGCACCCGCGAATCCACCTCTTCTCACTCTCTCGGTCTTCATCGCCGTTGTGCACGTAAACGGGCGACTCCTTTGGCTAAACCTTCGTGTTCAGTTACGACGCCAGCGCCATTTGGTGTATAACGCCTTGGCAAGGGAATAATTCTCACGAATAAAGTGTGAGCGTGTGAGCCAGTCTGTATGTGTGTCAAGAGACGTCATGGCATTCCTTTGGATCCCCTCGTGCTGCAGTAGCTTCTCATATCGTCTTGGAAAAGCCTATAAAGTTCATCTCTCGCCCTGTCTATCCTTCTCTCCTCCTTCTCGGGATGGTAACGCAGGCTTGGAAGGCCAGCAGAGGGAAAATCCCTCGATATTATATATATATAAAAAAAAAGAAAACCTTTTTACTCTTTTTTCCCCACTTGACTTTTCTCTTTTGCGTGTGTCACGAAGTGCAAAAAGGTTGCCTCTCATCTGGATCGTTCGATTTTTCCGTAAAGACAATTTCATGCTTCATCTTTTTTTTTTTCTTAAAGTCTTTCCAATGTGCAAATGGGGAACGATTTAATTTTCTTATGGTATCGATGCGTATGCACTGTGTAAGAATTTCAATAAAGTCTCAAGTTTTCGAATATATCGTTATATCGTTTTCTTAAGATTTTGTTGAAAATTTGGATAAATCTTCTTTCATGTCATATCCACGTGTGTAATAAATTTTAGAAGGTTTCACCAAGCGAAAGTTTAGATATTTTTTGGTAAAAATCACAATTTTTGGTAGCCTTTCATAAGAGCTCGTGTTAAAAGTTACATTTTCATCGATAAATATTTTGGCTCCTACATGGTGAAGCCTTCCAAAACTTTGCATACATTTTTATGCAACATCGAAGAAGCTACATTTAGTTTTTCAAAAGAATCTAAAGAAAAAAATGTTCGCAATTTTTGTAATTATACAGCAAGTACATATTAGCTTGGAGGACCTTGAATTTGGAGCCTGTTGTTCTTCAGTCAATTAACAACAACTTTTCTTCATCAACTTATGCCCGCAAATCATTTAGTATATGTGAGAAAAACTGAAAAACAATTTTTCGATATGAATGTCACGATAGAACTACCTCAAGAAATGTAGGAATTCAATTTATCTTATTCACCGACTTGTTCTCATTTTCTTATCTTTGTACAAATAAATGCTATCCTCAGTCGAAATAATATCATGTCAATATTGTCTGTGTCAATTGATGCAAGACGTTTGTAAAAACGTTAATGAAAATAGTTGAAAACTCCGTTAATTTTATTTCCAAGGAAAAACAATAGCGTAGTAATAGCGAAGTAGAAAAAGTAGAGAGTGAAGGAGATGGAAAGTTTGGTGGATTCGAGGAAGACGGCATTATAAGCTTTAATTGGAAAGTGGAATGGAGAAAAGAGCGCGGGTAAAGTACGTTATACTACAACATATAGAAACAGGGAGCAGAGCGAAGGCTTGGCATGTTCTTCCGGGTGCTGGGAGAACAACCGCAAAGAAAACTTTGCTTCTGTCCTGGTCTGCTTCCTCTTTTCCGAGCCCTTACGAGAGACTCTACCCTGACCGTTTGTTCCTTTTTTCTTATTTTTCTTATTATTCTCTTTGTCTCTGCTTTGAGGCTACAAGCGTTTTGTTTTCGTATACTTTCGCTCAAAGTAACTCCAATATTTGAGTTTACGTAAACTGTGAAGCCTCGACGTTTAGTAATGTAAAGAATCAACACATTGCGGTTAAAAGCTGTAGATGCTGAAATGCACGTTAATATTTAACGTTGTGTACATACTTCAGAATTCATACAGCGAGAAAAATCCTCTCGATTCATATATAAATATGCTAAATGCATTTTTTTTTTAGCCACCGAGACGACCCAATAAGTCAACTTGCAGGGAGATGAGAAAAAAGCATACAAATAAACATTTATCCATCAAACAAACTTCCACTAACAGTCCAAAGTTAAGCAGCCTCTGGAAAGGTCAATACTCGGTTGGGTGACTGCTAAGTCATCCACAAGTTCGAGTCTACATCGCTGTCAAAATAAAGTCACTTCGAGGGGTTGGATTTTCTCCAGTTCCCCTTGGCCTTCGTGCAAAAACGATAAAATGATGCCTCATTAAAGAGTTTACAAAGTTTCAGAGATCAAATTTCGATTTTTCAATTTAATTTAATAATAATTCATAATTTAATTTAATTAGATTTGTGAAATCGAATCATTTAATAATTTAATTCGATGATATTTCATAATTTAGTTGAATCATTTGATAATTTAATTTAATAATAATTAGTAATTCAATTCAATCAATAAACAAAGAATCGTTTAGGATTCTTTAAAGAGTGGAATGTGCCCTTACTTGAAATCGCTTGAGCACCATTTCTGAGACACGATAAAAAATTTATAAATGTGTGTATAAAATATTAACGATATCGTCAGTATCATTTAATTTAATTGAGTTAATCGGAATGTGTGAGAAATGACATTTGCAGCCGTACACGATGGACAAAATGCAATATTCCAATAATTACGTGACGAGAGACACATTCGAACCAAGAGCCACCGCAAGAGTGACATCGTTATCGCACCCAGTGCGAGAAAGCTTTCTCTCTGTCTCTCGATTTATCTCTCTCTCTCTCTCTCTCTCTTTCTCTCTGTATCTCTCTTTCTCTCTCTCTCTCTCTCTCTCTCTCTCTTTCTCTCTCTCTTTTTCTCTGTTTACCTCTCATACGCCAATTCTGTCGCACTCTTGACCCTCTTATCCAAATAACAGCATCCTTCAATCTCTATCAACGTCCTTTCGATCCCACACTTCGTTCATGCCCTGAATTATATATGAGTATCTCAAAATGTGTGTTCAGAGACGCGTGTGCCAGATGCCAAATACACGATGCGAAATTCAATGGGTTGTACATAACACTGAACGGTTGCTGCTTAGAGAAATGGTGAAAGATGCGGAGAATAAAAAAATCTCTTTCACAATGTCTTGACCTTTTGCCCAACTCCGTAAAGCGGAATAATGATTTTGATTTTCTTAAACTGATTCGCTCGTAAGTGTTTTTGATAAATTCTGACATTTCTCAAAATTTTTATACATTTTTTCGACTATGTTCTCGTTTTTTTTTGTTTTTATTATCACTTAATGTTTATGCAGAATTCCGAGTGAAGTCGAAACTATCAAATTTGTATATTGCATCACACCGGGTCAATTTGACCCAGAGCGTACTCCACCTTTCATCAGCAGCCTGTTAAAATGTAAAAGTAAATTATTTTGAAAAATTTTATTACAAAATTTATTACAAAAATCAGAATTTCTTCAATTCTCAATATTTTCAGGTTAATAACCCGAGATGCACCAACGAAAAAGCTTTTTTTTCCAAAAAAAAAGTTTCCTCGTACAAAAGTATTGACAGTCTTTGAAAATAATTCTGGGCTCGGGGTAATTTATGCGAAAAAATGATTTCGGGGCAAAATGGACCAGTGTGTCAACCGAAAAGTTAATAAACGACGTAACCACGTTGAAATATCTCGATATCTATACCTTTGCTGGTAATTTTCTTGGGCTTTGCATACATTCTCCGCTGTTTTTGGCTAAATGATAAAAAATTGGAGGCGGTCGTGACGATGCAAAAATATCGGCTTGCGTTTCGTGCACGTGGCTGCACATTTACACAAGCTTTATTACGGATACATACCGATGCCGAAAACAGCGTCCATATGTTGTCACTGTGTGTACGTGTGGGCGCGTATAAGTCACGCTATATATTATAATACACTGAGCTTCGTTCGGTGGAAGCATAAAACATATTCCGGCGATAAATCTCAGCGATTGCCGCGACTTGCACAAGCTGATTTCTCGGAGCTCGTCGAGGGATGAAAAGATACAGAGAGAGAGAGAGAGAAAGAGAGAGAGAGAGAGAGAGAGAGAGAAGATGGAGAACGTCCGGGCTGCATCTATATAGAAATGTTCCAAAGACTGGAGCGTCTCATACATATTAAAATTTTGGGCTTTGGGCCCTGTCCGAAAGACTGCCACGGGGAAAAGGCGACCGGTCACACGTTAAAGCTCCCTGTAACATCCTTGGCACGTGCCATTGAACGTTAGTTTAGAGCGAGAGAAAATAGCGACGGACAGGATGGAATGAGGGTGGGAAAGACTCGATGGGGCGGTATTAAGGAGGGTCTTGGAAAACGATTCTCGACTAAGATGGACGAGAGATAAACGCAATGTCCATTTTATGCTTATCGATATATATATGTATATTTGAATGGATACATTTTCGGTTTATTGTATCGAAAATCGACGGGGTGTTTTCTCATATTGTCCTTTATTGTATAGAACATTGTCCAGGAAAAAAAAAAAAAATTAGTACGACACTCTCCAGAAATGATGGAAAGCGTATCGTAAATGTGACTTGACGAGAATTTCGCCGAGGGGTTCGCCTAATCAATTAATGTTTTGTATTCAATTTTCGGATGGAGGGAAGGAAAATTATGGAAAAAAGGGCCATGGGTGTAAATTGAAAAAAAAAGTTACACTGGGAAAAAATGTCGTTGAACGAACGAAATTCCTGTTGTTGGACGAAAATGTGGTAAATTCGATCATTTTATTGTTGAATCGCGAATCTACGTCATTTGATTAAACAAAAAAATAGTCGAATTGACCATATTTCCGTCCAACAAAACGAATTTTGTTCGTTCAACGAAATTTTTTTACTCAGTGATATCAATTGTTCATTTCATTATCAAATGTTGATTTTTGCTGCGAAGCAAAAGGGGACGATTCTGTGTACGAATAATGTCATTTTTTTATCATTTGCTGTTGCAGATATCGAGCTGAAGATGAAGAAGGAAAACGCCGTCTGCGGAAAGGACCGTCGATAAAAGTGTCAAAAAAAAAAGTGAGAATCGCAGACGGAAGATTTATTTCAGTTTCACAGAAAAAAAAAAAAAACATTGATTTTGTCGAAAATCTATACAAACACGTTTGTATGAATAGTCGAAGAAATGGAAAAGTAAAGTGTGACACAATGATCAACGAGGCGCGATCGTTTTCCACGAGGACTTTAGCTTTAACGAGATTCGATTAGCCCGTGGAGTTTTAGGGGTGGCGAGAATAAGGCGGAGTGGCGCCATCGATGGGTTGCTGGGAAAGGGGGGAGGAAATGGTGGAGGATAGACGAGTGATGTACAATTAAGCCAAGGATCCGCATGGAGAGATTGACACACATTTATCCACTTGTCTGTGTATATATTTATGCACACGCGTGTGTAGAGCTGATGGTCTCGTTGATGGTCTAACTGGACATAACAATAAAGACGTGTACACCGCGAGCTCCTCGGATGTCGACAATAACGGGCCAGTAACAAAAAGATAAGTTGACGATAGGGAAGAAACGTCACGAGAAAAAGCAACAGACAGATTGCCAGATAAAAAGCAAGATGTTGGTCGACGACTGTGGACCTGGTGGCGTTGGCTGGGGAGCTAGTGTACGAGGAGGTTGGTCGACACCCGGTGGATGCAGAAATTCAGCAATGAGCTTTAGTGGCAGCGTACCTTCTCTTCATCCAGCTGGCTCCATGAGATCGTTAAGATCTCATCACTCTATGCAGGTGAATGTTTATGTTCATTTAATCAGCCAAAATTAATCAATTCACTACATCGTCACTAACAACTTAATGGTTTTACAATTGCTTGTTTGCTAGAAAAAGAAGACTTGGGATAACGGTTTGATTTGAAAAAAAATGAAACATGCATTACAAAACACACAGAATTTAGTACAACGATCAAGTTGTAATTATCGTAAATATCAACCGTAAATTGAAACATTATATTTTATCAGAAAACCGCAGAAAACGACATCTGAGTTCAATGGTCCATGCTGATATGAATTATAATAAAAAACGATTTTTTTTGATGTTTTTGAAAAATCATGTACAACATCAAACACTTTGGTACCTCGTGAGCTTTCCCTTTGACCTAGTCATCAAAACTGATAGAACTCGTACCAAAAAATGATGAAAATCGAACTTCTTCGGCAAGTTTCATCCCTTATTTTAATGAAGTTTATTTAGTTTTAAAAATTGAATTTTTAATATTATTTCAAAAAAAATTGAGGTTTGCAAAAATTTCTTCAATATTGCCAAATATGCTGCACTTCCTGGATCTTCAATCCGAGGCACCAAATTGAAAAAAAAAGTCCAAACGTCTAACCATTAGTGGCTTTTTATGGCTTCCTTATCGAACTTTTTTTCAACATGCTTTTTTGTCTTTGGCTTCAAGGCTCCTCCGGATACTCCAAGACGTTGTACATACTGTCATCCCGTGCATTTGGAAACCCCGACGAACTATGCTCCCCACCCAGTACAATATTACACACCGAGCCATTGCCTTCACGGTGGACGTCAGAATGGCGGGGGTGCTGGAGCGTACACCCCACATCGTGGCAGTTCCTATCACGGTGGTGAGTTCCTGCTCTATTTTTCATTCAACCCAATTGAACGATATCTGAAAGCTGTTTTTTTTAGTAAAAAATATATTTTCGGTTCCATTGGACCGTGAAAATAAAATCAATCTGAATTTTTCGATATTAATACACGATTTTGAAGTTTTCTGTAAATACTCATTTAAAAAAAAAACGCAGGTTATCATTTTTTGATGAATTATTGAATTTTTTGATGAATTATTGAATTTTGTACTTGAAATTCTACCAAAGAAAATCAATTAAAAATTATTATGTTACGAACATCAAAATATGTGAAAAATGAACAAGTTACGTTTAGCATGTGTATTTAAACAACGAAACTCATAACCATAAGTTTTATGGTCAATACGGTGTGGGAATGTGTAGCTTGTTGCAACAGAGTCGTTGTTATCACACGCCCGGCCGAATGTGAATTGCTAATTCGTGAAATATCACAGAATCGTGTGTGCGGGAGTTGGTTTTCCCGGAATCCGATAAAACTTTGGTAATGTGATACCACACGGAATTTCATTGCTGCCTATTTAGGTTGTTTAGGCATTTAACAAGTTTCAATTCCCACATTAGAACGAAAGTAAACATATATTTGTATTTATTCATATATTATAATTATTTGGTAAATATTTACAATTAAATTACAATTAATTTGAAGAAAAGGGACGGTAAAAAATAAATAAAAAATAAAAATTTGGGTAATTTGTTCGTCCTTCTATTTAATTTTTCTTTTTATACCTTCTCCTTCCCTAAAATTGATTGTGATATGATTTTTTATTGATAATAATGCTTGAAAAAAACTTCGGCCCGATTTTCGTCAAACGCTCCCACTTCAGAATATTCACCATTTATTTTCATTTAAGACACAATATAAATTTATAGTTGTGAAAAAATGAGGTTTAAATCTCAACATAAACGTATTTATTCGGATTTACGATTCAGAGAAAGAATTGAAAGATCGAAATCACTCGGAGCCCGGCAGCAATTTAGAAAATAATATTTTCTCAACAAACGAAAAATGATTTCTCCTTGGAATGTTGAAAGATAATCGAAAGATAATCGAATGAAGAATAAATAAAACATCCATCTCGAGATTATTTACGGTGAAAAAAAAAATAAGTCAGAAGATAAAAAGTATTTTTTTTCAATCACTCGACCTGTCCTGCTTCCTTTTCTTCTTTCTAGTCATCTATCTTTTCTCATTCAACTTCAAGCATCCCTTTTCTTCTATACCTTCGCCCATCTTGTACCTCAAGACTTTGGACGTCTTGTGGACGTAAAAACTGTGAAGCAACGTTGTTATCACGATTACGGACCGAAGAAGTTGGACAATGGGAGTTGAAAGCGGAGCTTGCGAAATCGGATAACGCTGGAGACGATCGGTCGCTCTTTTATGTACCTACTTCCACGGTTTACATGTATTATGTATATTCGACTTTCCTAGACAACCTTTCACCGCCACGAACCTTTTAAAATCCAGGTTTTTTTCAATTTCATCAAATTTACATCGGTGTAAAGCTTCTCACGTATTTTATGCTTTTTTTATTCGATTTTTTTATTCCAACGAGTCAAATATCTATAAAATATTTCTTTAAATCGAACCACTTTTTCATTCTCATGAAAAAAAGTCAAAAATATGGAAATCCGAAACTTTTTTCGAGACAGTGAAACCTTCGCTTCAGTTGTTTTATTGAAATCAAGAATGTCCGGAAAACAACTTCATTAATCCTTCATGTTAACACACTCTGGGTCATTTTGACCCAATGAAATTTTTTCGCATGAACTTTATTCCCTTCAAACACTTTTTTCATGAAAATTTACGGTTCCAACATAAATACTAAATAAATCTAAATACGTTTTGGAATACGACTCCGGTTATTAATGAGAAAAATACTAAAAATTGAAAAAACTACGGATTTTTCTTGCAAAATTTTAAATTCTCCAAAAGCCCCAATTTTCAACAATTTTTAGTAACAATAAAATTTAAGATTTCCCGGATTTTTACGCACAGATATTGAAAAAATGTTTCGAGTGTACTTCTGATTTATTTCAATCAAAAATTAACGGGTCAAATTGGCCGGGTCAAATTGACCCAGTGTATCGATGCTGTAGCCAAATCTATAAAAAGAACTTTTCGACGAAACTCAAATTTCCAAAACATAAAACGCGTTTCGTGGATACGGAAAATCCCGTATATTTTTTTCAATGTATACGTGCATGAAAGTTCCTGGTCGTTGTTGGTACAACGTTCGCCTCAGTCTTCCTCAAAGCCCGAATCTTGGAACGACAAGACGACGACGACAACTGCAGGGAACTATCAGAGCATCGAGTCGTCCTGAAAAATCTTTAGTTCAAGTCCAATAGAGCGCAGAACCACGGAAAAAGATAAATAAAGCAGAAAAACAAGAGTATAAAAAAGAGAAAAAAATAAACAAAGAAATGAAAGTGAACAAAAGGAAAGTCAGCGCAGAAAATCTTCAGCAGTTCGATCCGAGACCATTCGTATTCGTGCTCCAAGCAAAATCGTTTCTTCGCAACGTGGACGATGTAAATTTTACATTTTTATTCGTCACATAAATCGATAATGGAAGACTTTTACAAATATGCATAAATTTGCAGTGTTTTTAGAAATATTGTTGCTTTTGAAACAAGTTACAAAAAAACAAAAACGAAAAAAATTGTATAAAAAATTAACCATTTTTTGTACTTGTACGATTTCCTATTTTTTTTTGTTTTTTTTTTTGTATTTTAAATCCCTGTATGATTCATGCGACCAAACATTTCCGCGATGAAAATATGAATCAGTGTTGTACACGACACAAAAAAAAAAGTCGAAGAAAAGATTCACCTATCCAACGAGACCGCAAGAAAAATGGCCAAAGAAGAAACCTCGCGAGATAAGTAATTGCTTCTTTCTTAAGAGCATTTTTGTTGTTATCAAAAAATGCCTTCGAAGGTATTCAAGAAATTGATATCATACGCGGGTTGCAAGAAAGCCCTTGAAGAGACTTCATAGGTCAAGATCGCGTTTTAATTAATGAGGTTTTTTCTATATACACATTTTGACATGTTCCTCCAAATCGTGGAGTTAATTTCGGGTTATTAAGGACATACGAACTTTATTCTCTCAACAGGAGGCAATTAAAGAAAAAAAAAAATTTGAACACATCACAAATTTAATTAAATTTCTGTAAAATAATATCGGTTTTCCATAACACGATATTTAGTGATAACGAATCGTACAAAACTGAATGTTGATATCACAACGAGGATTATAGTGACTCTATGCAAATGAATAAAAAAAGTTTCTTCATTTTTAGAGTTTTTACAATTAAATTTTCTTCAAACGATACTTTATTGTACATCGTTCTTTTCCGTATTAAAAAAAAGCTAAGAAAATCGTAAAAATTCTATTATCGCATACGAGGAACATTTTACTCAAACAGAAAGATTTAGATAATTGGTTGCCTCACCGTAAAGTTCACGTCCAAAAAGATTGATCGTGGGGGATCTAGAATTTAATTATTTATTTCGTAATTCGGTGGTAAGTCGAAAGAATTGTACAAATTTGTGTAGTTTTCACAGAGAAAAAACAGGGAATTGTAAAAAGTTCTTGACGACTGTGATAATAACAAATTTTCGAATTACACGAATGGAAAAATTCTTGTTTTGGTTTATGACAGATCTGAGTTGTTCCATTCCTTATGGTTGTCGAGGTTTAACAAGTTCACGGGTTTAGAACGCTTGGATTTCTTGGAGGAATGAAATTAAAAGAAAAGAAAGAAAAAAAGTGATCTTATTTTTGCTGGATCTCTGCTCTGGGTGTCCCTCGACAATCTTGAAAACTCGCGTGTGCACAAAATCCACGAGAGAGGTGCGGAGGGAGTCGAGGGTGATAACTCGTTAGCGTTTTTTTCTTCCTTGTTTAAAGTTCTTTGGGTCTATTCATTCATCTCACTTTCACTCATTACATCGTTCGTCGGTCTCACGCTTCTCAACACAGTCATTGCCTTTTCTGAACAAGCGAGCATCTCCGAGCATCACAACCCCTTTCGTCTCGCCCTCGGTGGGCCCAAGTACTCGTGCAATTTTATTATTTTCTCTCGTTTCCTCTTCCTCCAAACATTCTTTTTTTTCCCTCGTTCTTTTTTTTCCTGTACGTCTCATTCCTTCGTAGAGTTTTCTGCTTTGCTTCCGGCTCGCTGCTCCCGTGATGGTAATTAAGAATATTAGGTTTCTTCAGGAAGGGGAAAAAATGTCAAGACTTACCATAGTCGTTTGTCTTCTCTGAAATTTTCCCCTTGTTGCCAATTGCATTTACATTTTACATCAAAATACTTCTGTACACGTTTTCGCGGTTCTCATTCCACTCGATATCTCAAAGCTCGTCAAAGAACGATTAAAAACTGTCAGCATTTATTCAAACTTCCAAATGTCAGGGGAGTTAATGAGAAACTATACTTTTCATGAAAATGTTCAACGTTTTTCTTTGACGTTCCAACTCCCCCAAATGCCTCGATCTTTGTTCCATCATTTGCTTCAGCTTTCACAATATCCCTTAAGGAAATATATATCACGCGAGCATAATACAGATGCCGCTCTCTGTACCTCGTAAAATTATGGTAGAAGGCATAAATTGCAACTAAATTTCTTCCATAACCATAAATCGTGTCTGCTGGATGACAAAACTTAATGAAATTCCAACCGAGATATTTATTCGAGATAAATAATATTGTGGTGAGACATTTGCGATTTTGAAATTTCTCGATACACTTTTCATCGCCGTTATATAATGCGCCAAGCTTGGCGAATTCTCTTTTCGATTATTACACCGCAAGAACAAAATATTTCTTATCGAAGTAACTCCACCAAGGAGGTGGAAAAAAAAAACATTACTGCATAAAGTAACGTCAACGTTTAATCATTCTTCTTCGTGACAGGAGAAATTACACGTTTTTTTGGTTACCGCGTAAAAAAAAAGTGATATTGAAACAGGATTGAAGTAGAACGTCCCCTGAAACATGTACAGATATACTTATTTCTGTGTACCATAAAGTATATTTTGGCGCGAGATACATAGAGAGGGAAGTACGCCTGGAGAACGATCGAGGGTAAACAAGCTCCCTTCCTCCGTTTGTGTACATGGACTTACTGATGTAAAGTTGTGATTTCACCGCAACAATGCACTCACAAGAAACTTACCGCACAGTTGTCCGGAATTTTCGAAGTAATGGGTTCTATGCCAACCCAGACTGCAAGGAAAGCACACCAAAACCAGAAATAACAGTAACAACTTGGGTGCATCAGTAGCCAGAATATCATAGGACGAATAATGTTTAGAATTCTATTTATTTATTATTATTCCTGCGTATACGCTTGCGGGTTTATACGATCCCTTCCATCATTTTTATCCTGGCTACACTGTTCCTGAGTTCCTGAATTCCTTGAGTTCCTCCTCCAGAGTGTTGCCCACAGCCACTCGTTTCCTAATGCACTACCGCATCGCATTCGCACGAGGACCAAGGGAAACTGTGGAAAACCTTGGCCGATCCAGGCGGCTATGTTTTCACTGAGTTTCAGTTGGTCAACACCATCAGAAACTCAGCGAAAACTGCCTCCCGCTCAGCGATTGATACGCCAGCCGGTACATGGCTGAGCGGTCACCCAACCAAGTACTGACCGAAGTCGATGCTGCTTATCTTGTGTGATCGCCGGAGCCACGCACCGACTGCGTACCCATCGCTGTCAGTGAATAATGTTTAGAATAAAAACGAACATAAAAAATCATTTGAAGAAACGAGTGAAAAGCGTAGAGAGCAAGCCGATCGAGTGTAAAATGTTGTAGATCGTTAATTAAGGAAGATATAATTAAATGAGACATGCAAATTTCGAATATAAGGAGTTGTGTATACACGTGTGTCAAAATGTACATTATGCAGAAAGTACAACGTCCCCGAGGGCTTTTTTTCGTCTCATTTTTCCCTCCTCTCAAGAAGATGAGATGGTGCGCAACTACGTATTTCATTACCATCAGGCTTTTCCAACCAGTTATTCATTTTTCTTGGCTCTTCCCATGTTTTTCTTTTTTTTTTTTTCCTCCTTTTTTTTCAACTCTTCGCCCGTGTTTCCCAGTCTGCCACTCATAAGTTGGAGCATTTCGAGAGCCCACTCTAGCCTCGAACTATTCATACAACTATGTGCACAGCGTGGAGCTGAAGGGTCAACGAGTAGCCTGACATGGACCGAACAGGTGGACGTATATTGGTATTTTCTGGAGCGCAACTCCTGCTAATAAAACCCTGGATGTCAGAGACTTATTAAGACGCACAGAAAGAAAGAATTCCTCGAGAAATACTCTAGCTCCGGCGTTTCAGCCACTCGCGTTTCGTTTTACTTTATTTTTCACGTTTTTTTTTTTTCTACACTTTTCATTGCCCCTACGACCTAATAGAAATTATTGCCATCCAGTTTCTCCGTTAATTGCTTCAACCTCTTTTCGACTCCATTAGCCATAAGGTCTTTCAATCCTTTTCAATTTATGGATTTTAATTTAACCATGTTTCATAAAGTTAATTGCAGATTTGAGCAAAAATACAAGTTTCTCATTCGGTACTTAACGAAAAATCAATGTATAGGAAGTTTATGATTTCTCTAAACTTTTACAATGAGCTTCCATAGCGTTCAATTTTCATTCACCAACGTTTGAATGGAAAGAAAAAAACAAAAAAACAAAAAAAAAATCAAATAATCGATTTTTATTCTTTTTAAATGTATATGTTCTTCTTTTTTATTTTGCCAGATCCTAGAGTACGGTGCATGGACATGGATGAGAGCTTGCCAGGCAACACGAATTGGGTTCTTGGTGATCTACGGAGCTTGCATCGATGCGTGCCTGCGCTTCGACGAACGGGTAAATGAAAAAAACACGTGTATAGACTATTTTTATTTTTTTTCATTACTCTCAGTACAAAGTGTTGTTTTTATATCGATTGCAACAAACTACAGAACAATCATCTAAGCAAAAAAAAAAAAATAAAAAAAAAAAATAATAAAAAAATAAATAAATAAATAAATAAACAAATAAATAAATAAACAAATAAATAAATAAATAAATAAATAAATGAATAATTAAATAAATAAATAAATAAATAAATAATAATACAACAATAACAAAATATATAATATAATAATATAATGATAGAATAAACAGTCAATGCATTTGATTTACAAGACAAATCATTTGGAATATGTTTATTATCTCTATGGTTTGAATTATACGAGGTTTTTATTTTCTCGTTATCCTGAGTTCGAGAGATGAATAAATTAGTACGTATATAAAAATAAATATATTGAGTCTCGAGAGAATTTTATTCGACAGATTTATTATCACGAAGTTCTCATTAAGACTCCGATGTGTTCGTTTGGGTTCTTTGTCTTTCGGGAGGAGGATTCGTTTCTACTTTTATCTTCCAACGAGACATCGATTGATTATTCATCAATGAAAGTTTGAAGCTCGGAAGTATATTCGTTTGTGGGAATGGAGTACAATTTAAATTCCACAAACTTTTTCGTTCTCCTGAATCTTTAATGCCTCAATTTTTAGTATTTTCTCGTCTGTCGAGTTCTTCAACTTTTTGAAAAACTATTTAAAAATACATAATCAGCTCTGACAACGTTCTGTAGATATATCGATCCACAAAAGGTCAGTTCAAGTAATGACAAATTCAACTTTGCTCTTGACGTTTATATCTGGGAAAAAAATATTTTCCAACTCTCGTTTCCTTTTTTTTATTATTTATTTACCTTTTTTTTGTTTATCAAGCCCACGTATGTCTCTGTCAGTTCACGAGCTAGGACTTCTGTCTGGAAATGAAAAGTTTATGAAAAGTTATCACAGCAAAAGGGAGAGAAAGAGTAGTTTTTTAAATGAACAGAAAATTTTGAATTTATAATTATTTGATAGGAATGAATAATTATAAGAATAAATATAATAATATATTTAATAATAACGAAATAAAATTAAAAATAACTGGAATTTTCGCCATGTCGCCATGTATTTATTTTCCGTTTGAATTTTTTTCTCCTCCATTGAGACGTGATTTCACGAGGTTCATTATTTTTTATTTATTTTTTTTAAATCCATTTCCCTAGATATTTTATTTTTTTCATTCATTATTTCTAGAATATTTCCCACTTCTGTGAATTGAAGCTGCAACTCTCGTGCATCACACAGAATTTTTTATTTATCTTCGTAATATTCTTTTGTTGAGAATGTTCAACACGCAGCACTCGTATCTCAACAAATGTCGACAAAGTACACACCGTCGAGTTTTTTCAACGCGATTTGAAAATAATGGAAAACAAAAAAAAAGTAACACAATGAAAATGATTCTTTGTGTGAATTATTAATTTTTTCGTGAAAGCGATGAAAATAAGAGAAACAGGGAGATCAACTCTGGCAATCCGTAAAATCGATAACTCCATTGAGCATTGAAGGAAAAGAGTAATTGAAATTCGTCAGCTTTTCATCAGCGATTCTTCGTTTGTTGCTATCCAATCGAGAAAATCTATAAATATGAATAAATAAATGACGCGACTGAACATCAAAAACTAATTGTCAATCTGCATAAAAGCAATGAATGTCAGGGCTCGTGAATAGAGTAAAAAAAAAAAACTACCAAAAAGTCGTGACCTCGTTAATTTGCCCCAGAATTTTTACCTTCTCATATAAATCCCTGTATATATGCGTTTTACAGCTGATGAGTAATTATTACTTCTTTTTTCCTTTTTTTTTTTCTTTCCCAGGCATAGACGTTGCTGGCATGCGGACGCATTTCTATCCAGAGGGTGGATGGGGTTGGCTCGTATGTGCAGCTGGTTTTCTCGCCATGTTGCTCACTACTGGGATGCAGCTTGCGTTCGGAGTTTTGCATCTCTACGCAGCTCGTCATCTCGGCGAGCGTCACTTAATGGACATTGGTGAGTCCGTTATACAAAAAAATATATATATATATATATTTTTCACGTAGATAAATGTTTGAATGCGTGTGAGGCAACGTGTAAGTGTATAAAAGTTCATAAAATCTCTTCCCTGGTGATATTTCGTCGGCAATACTACCCCAGAACCGGAAGCGTTTGGAATTTATATATTTCTTGCTTTTTTTATCTCCACCCCATGTTCTTTCCCACGTCGGCAAAGCACGATATAATGCAGTGGCCGAAGCGCGAGTACGGCACATCGGTGAGTAACACATCAACGAGACGAGTTGCAAAAAGATAAAAGCGCTGAAGGAGCGAGAAGCAAAGATAAATAACAAAAAATATAAATGGAGAAAGAGGGAAAAAGGCTCTTACCGTTTTTCTCTCTTTCGAGCTCCCTGTCGTTCGTTCACTGCGTTTTATTTCCACCTTTTCTCCAATACGTACGTGTGTTCCGGAAAATAAAGAAAATTATACTCAGATAACGCACTGCGCCGATTTACCTACGGAAATTCACGATACCTGTCAACCCGGCGCTACTAGCGATCTCGCCCTTCGAGCACTCTCTTATATTTCTCGCTCAATTTTTCTTCTTTTCATTTATTTTCATAGTACATACC
>JACEOJ010000055.1:1006731-1045714 GCA_013761285.1 Campoletis sonorensis
CCCTTCGAGCACTCTCTTATATTTCTCGCTCAATTTTTCTTCTTTTCATTTATTTTCATAGTACATACCGAGTGTACGAATATTTATGGGCAACATTAAGAAATAAATAATTTACGATTTTTTTTAGAAAAAAGCCATTTTGGACTTTCATTCTTCGTTGACAGACTGGTTCATATTGACCCGGAAACATTTTTCGGCGTTCATTGTATCCTTGCTTAGAAACATTTTCGGAGACTGACGATTTTTTGTCTCCACTTTTTCCAATAAATACATTTTTTTCAGAATCTAGTTATGGCACTTTTTTTATTATTTTTTATTATCATTTTTTTCAGTAAAATGCTCGCTTGTGCAAATCGTCAAGTTTCCAAATAAACGAAAAAACAAACTCAATTGTATAGTTTTCAGGATTTTTATGAATTTTGAAAAAACACAACCGAAGGGCCATTAAATTATGCTTCGGGTCGAATTGACCCGGTGTGTCAACAACGAGTGAATTATTAATATAGAAATAAAAAATGTATTTTCGCAAGTTTAGGCAGAAATTTTTACACAGCCTGTAGGTCCATATCTACGAACCTTTCGCAAAGATAAATTAAACCAGGCAAAGAATTTCTCATATTTAAAAGTTCTCCACTCGGTTCGATCCACCTCTGTCTCTGCACCCGTGCGAAATACGAATTTCCGTACTATGCCTCGACTACGAGAAACGTGAAAAGAAATCGAGAAATTGTCCGTTCCCTATGCTTTTCGTCGCTATTCGTTTCACTTGCATGAGTGGAAGAGATCCAGAGAAAGAGAGAGAGAGAGAGAGAGAGAGATCCAGAGAGAGAGAGAGAGAGAGAGAGAGAGAGAGAGAGAGAGAGAGAGAAAGAGAAGGATGAGAAGAAGGGTTCGATAAAAGCTCAAAGTGCCCAGGGCTGATGGATGCACATAGGTTACACTTTAAATTCGACGTGCTCTACATTTACTTACGAAACCCAAGAGATTAATGCTTTCTCACTAGTAATCCTCCCAAGGCATCAACATACATATGAATCAAGGCTTTGCCCGTATTATGGATATGCATGATATGGAGTTATCTCGACGACCAACTTCCTTATTTACGAACATCCTTCAGCCTGTATTAGTTCAAAGCATTTATTAACATACTATAATATTATATTACACAGGAGTTAATGATGTTATAGGAGAGGAGAGAAGGCTATTTTGGGGTCCAAAATAACCCGAAAATTGTCATCAAAAATGATGAAAATTAATCAATGTATCAATATTACAAAGCAATTGAATTGAATATTGAGTAAAAAAAGAATCCTTTCTTCTACACAAATTTAAAAAAATACCAGTTATTCAGTAAAAATTTATGACATTCTGTAAAATAAAACAGAATAATTAGTTGTTTAATTATAAAAAGAGCATTAATTGATAATTGAATTCATTTGAACAAGATTTTCACCAGAAATCTTCAAAAAATACATTTTTCTCACACGACTTTTATTTTTTTTTTCGAACAAACACGAAATTTTGAAGCATTATTTGGTTTTTTTTGGACCTTTTAAATCGGATGCAAAAGTCCGAAGTTCGAAGAGTAAATTTGTGTACAATTCGGACAGGGAACTGAGGAATATTTTGTCGATAGGAGCCTCGACACAATTTTTCATAAACCTTATAAAAATTTGAAACGTTTCAAAGATGCTGTGACCAATCATCGACATAAAAAAAAAGTACAAGTAAGAATGAGCGAAACAGATGAATTGAGATTGAAGAATATTTCCATTTGGTGGTTTCCGACGGTCTGGGAGCGCGATAGAAAAGCGAGAGTAGAGCAGGTGCTAGATGTGCTTCACAGAATTTCCACTCAAACTTTGACTCTTTTGGAGGGTCTCTTTCCACCTCTAGAAGAGCTTGAAGAATGTTCACGTATGCATATACTTGGCTCTATCTTGGTCCTTGTCCATTTTTGCACTCTGCACTTTTCTGTATTCACCAGTCCAACTAAATCTCTGAAAAAACTAATTTAGCTTTAAAAAAGACCAAAGTTTATTAACATGCAAACAGACAAAGAAGAAAAACGTACAAATATAATTATTACAGGAATACATTTCAACACAATCAAAAAAATGATAAAAAATAATTTAAAAAAACTACAAGTTCCTCGTAATTACTCGAGCTGCTAAAAATATAACAGAAGGCAAAAATAAAGAATTAGGTCATGGATTGGAGGTCATGAGATCTTCCAAAAATATCGATGTCTGTTGACTGGAGCATATTTTCAAAGACTTTCGTTTTCTTAATCAAAAATTCTACAGTAGTTCGTCAAAGAGTGGATGAGCGTTGAGATTTGCCAGTGGTGAGTGTCAGGTCGAGAACACAGCAGGAGCCAGGTCTCTGGACGTGAATTTGTCTTTGACACGTGCATGAGAGGAGCAAAGAGGAGAACGAGCTGCAGTGTTGAAATAATGCTTTAGCGAGAGGACACTTTTGTAAAATGACATATATTTATAAACCTAGAGTAAAAGAGAGAAAGAGAGAGAGAGAGAGAGAGAGGAAAAAAGGTGACAAGAGAATGATGGTGATGGTCGACGGATCGAGAAGAGCTTATGACATCCAATTAGGGAAGTTCCGCTCGAAAGTCTTTGCCTCGGATTCCTTTATTTCGTCCCCTATCTTTTGCTCTCCCGTTGTTTTCCAAGTTTGCGTGTCTCTTTAAAATCGATGATAGAACGAGATCTAAAAACTATCGGACTATTTAACGACGTCATTGTGATCGAGGTATTAAAACTCTTGATCCATTCCACGCTCTTTCTCGCGACCATATCTTTGGGAACATCGAACGAACTAGTTTCTGGGAAATAATAAAATGGAAGCTGCGGAAGTTTTGGTAGGAGAGAGTGTAAGGAAAGATCGTGGAATGAAATAATCGGGAGAATCCCTGGTTAGGATAGATTGATATATAGGAAAGGACAGAGTAAACGGGATTCCGCGATAATCGAGATCTATTCTTTTTTCCTCTTTTTCTCTTCTCTTTTTTACCCTCGAGCCTCTGGACGGAGAGAAGTCTTTCGTGACTGTCTGCGGGTAATTGAGAAGTCGAAGTGCAGACACTGTCTTCGTCGTTTTCTTCTCGATTAATCGCGCCAAAGGATAGAGACGATTTTTATGTGGACCAAGAGAGCTACCCGCGGAGACTCTGGTTTTCTGGGTTTCAACAAAAATTTTCCCTTCGACGATTATTTCCGATGGACCTCCGTAATGTCTCCGACGGGGCAGAATGTCCATAAAACCCAGTCAGTTTTTCAAACTTTCTGCGGGCGTCAAATTATTTCTAGAGAAAGTAAATAATAAATTTAAAAAACAATAATAAAAGAACAAAACACTCGTCTTATCGTGTATTATTTATTATGCGTCTTTGTGCATAAAGGATTAAATATTCGTCAAGGGAAGCCGCCGAATAAGGCAAACGAGGGATGAAACGAAACGAGAAAAAGGGTTTTGCTCACCTTCTGGCCTCCTGCGCCGGTGACTCAATTACATTAATTATGTTTTCTGCCCTTGTTGCAAAGAAATGAAAGAAAAAAGTATTACGAATTTGGAGAGAAATGAAATACCGTAAAACTCTCGAGTTAATTCAACCTGTGAACTTTTTTCTACTTCCCTCCCCCTCCTCCTCCCCCTCTCGCCTCTCCCCCGACTCTTTTTGCTCGCTTTATCCTTCGGGAATTCTGTTAACCTGGGCAACGCTTCCCTTATACGAGCTCTCAACTCATAGCATCAGGCACTCCTTTTGTCACACATGAATATCACCATATACTCAAAGATAATACGGGAAACAACTGCGATGCACTTCGTTAATATTCAGAGTCCGAATGTTTTTAAGCACCGCAGTCCCCCGTTACTTCCAGCGCTCGTTTCCAAACAAAATCTCTGCAAAATCTGGCTCTTTCTCTGTTTTCTTTTTCTTCGCTGAAGTCACGTTTCTGGGATAAAATCTTTGATTCGAGCATGGACTTTCAGGTGGGAAGCTCGTATTATCATTAACAGCTGGCGAAAAAGAAATCATGATTTTTGTTGTTACTGTCCTTCGATAATTGATTTTTGGTTTGATTAAATGTTCCATAGATTTTGTTGTTTCTGGTTGTCGAAAATTCGATTTTTCAAAAATATTTACTGTTTTTGTGCAGTGTTTGTAAGCCCCTAACTCGTCATTATTGATTAATAAAGATTTGAATTATAAAATAGAACGATTACGAAGCTAAAACTTCGAGATATCGAACTTTAAACATGACCCGAATATCAGGTCGATTGGTAGCTGTGGTTTTAGTGGTTTAAAGTTTTCGAGATGTGACTTTGATCTCATTTTTATGATTTGTCATGTCATTTGAAATAATGTAAAACGAGATTCCATAGTTTTATCAAAATGGTGGTATAGGGAAAAAGCCGGCATTTGCATAACTAAATCATTCGAGGATTTTATGATCGAACCACTGCTCCTACTTTTTTTAGCAGTTGACACAGTTCGAGTATATTTCACAGAGTCTGGAACTCGGGAAATGTTAAAATCGATATTTTCACGTGTTTTCTATGCATGCGTCAGAAACGCGAAACTTCTATTCGAAGAATTGATTTAAAAAAAAGTTGAAAGCCCATATTCACAGACGAAATTATATCGAAGAGAATGAGCATCGACAGCGCAATGTCATTCGTTCGGCTTTAATATAAAAATATATTATTTCAAATTCACCACTGCGTTATATGCTTTTTCGAAATATGATGGACTCCACGTTTGAGCGATGAGCTTAAGAGAACGGGAAAAGCTGACGAAACTGGGCCGTTGAAGAGCGTCCCGGGAGTCGACATTTAAAAATTCAACACCCACCAGATATCCCTTAATGGATACTCGAACGTCCTTGACTCACTTTTTCATTTCATCGGGTACCGAATTATTAACTCGACAATTCAAAAGTGGATCGAACAGGATTTCCTTGAAAATCTTTTCTCCTGAGAATATTTAACGGTGACTAAAAAGAGGTTAAAAGTCATGAAATATTTATGAAAAGCAATGAATAATCATTTGAGTAACGATTATTTTGTCCACTGTGATGAAAATCGATCATTATTTTTAGTAAGAAAGGAAGCACGACCAATTTTTTGAATTAAATGGAAATTTATCGACTTCATTGATAGAAATCAAACGTCTTGTCATTATATTACTAAACAAATAAAATATCCTTTTTTTTTTGCACACTCACAAAACTCTGCTACTCTTTCCCAGCCAAGTTTCCCTTGTCTTTTATTTCCCCCAACTTTTTCCACTTCGGTTATATTTCCGTCGGTAATGGCCGACTTTCTCTCAGAGAAAAGCTGACTTTGCCCTCGATCTCGCGTGTTCTCTCTTTCTTTTTATATTCTTTTTGCTACCTCGTTTGCCTCGTTTTCCTCATGCACAGACCCAAGCCCCCACACGTACGACGCAGGTACATTCTCGAATATACACACATACGTATTCTGTATGAGAAAAGTGACGCTCGGGAAAACTCCCTTTTCGCTGGGCATATCTCCAAGAGTTTCGCACTTTTTACCAAGTACGCTTTTTTTTTATCTCTCGGTAGAGAACAGACCGAGACACGTTATTTGCTACTGTAGCATGTAATATTAGCGCTAAAAAAAAAAGTTCCGAATCTTTGAAATCCCGGACCGAGTCATCGAGGGACCAATCGTCAACTATCGAAGTTTCAAACAGCTTATGTTTCGTGTAACTAAATCAAAAACTTTCGGTGTAATCTGAACAATGAAGCATTTCTGTTTTTCTGTTTTAAAATATTTGAAAAAATATACATGTACTGACAGCGATGGGTACGCGGTCGGTGCGTGGCTCCGGAGATCACACAAGTTAAGCAGCATCGACTTCGGTCAGTACTTGGTTGGGTGACCGCTCAGCCATGTACCGGCTGGCGTATCAATCGCTGAGCGGGAGGCAGTTTTCGCTGAGTTTCTGATGGTGTCGACCAACTGAAACTCAGTGAAAACATAGCCGCCTGGATCGGCCAAGGTTTTCCACAGTTTCCCTTGGTCCTCGTGCGAACGCGATACGGTAGTGCATTAGGAAACGAGTGGCTGTGGGCAACACTCTGGGGGGGGAACTCAAGGAACTCAGAAACTCAGGAACAGTGTCGTGGGGATAAAAGTGAGGGAAGGGATCGTAAAAACCCGAAAGGATATAAGCAGGAATAATAATAATATTAATAAATTAAAGAAATAAAAAATATTTATATATATGTGTGGTGCCTATTAAGTTTGTAACGAAAGAGAAACTATTCATTCGATACGTCAGATGAATGAAAAAACGGCGCATGGTAGTAATTATTTTGGCGGTGAAACGTTGGCGACAGTGTTCCTGGTTCCATTAATACCGGGAAGCCATAACGAGAATAGGTTCGTAATAAAAGATGTGAATTCTCTCGTAGAGGATCAAAATTGCTGACTCCCTTTCTATCCGTAGAATCATATCCCTCTCGATGGGGAATGTCTTGAATAATATCAACAATAAACAATCACAATTCTCCATGATACCTCCAATCATTCTTTACGACTGTAATAAGATAACATCGTGTAATAATCGTCTTTGAAGATGGAGCGAGCAAAGAGCCCTACCGCAAACGTCATCAGTTTTATCGTTCAAATACGTTTTTACGATCGCTGATGGTTGGGAAGAAAAAAAAAGTAGTCCATTCGCAGCTAACACTAGAATCTTGTCTTCGTAACAGTTTGTAATCACTAAAATTCTCCATAGAAATAGCAGAAATGTATTTTCAACGATATTTTCTTTCACTGCCCGCTTGCATCCGCGAACATCCAGAAAGATGAAGCCTCCACATGTCTTTGATGCGAGTCAGAAGATTAACGACAATAGATAAAGTAGAATAAACGTCGAGTCTTTTATACGTGTCCATGTGGGAGCTCATTGTGGATGATTTACTTTTCTCAATGTTGTACCGGACCATGTTCACATTCAATACACAGTCCCCAACCATAATTAAAGATCCTTAATCTAGTGATTTTTCAAAAAAAGAGGCACTTCTTATTGTTGGAGCACAATAAATCAGATGCGTCGTGATCCAGTTAGATATAGCGTTCATTTTTCATCAGCTGGAGTGATTTTGCTGAGGTACAGATAATTTAGTTGGCTCGTTCGAAGTAAAGGTACCAGGATTGGCCGTGAATATCCTGACGATCGAAAACCTATTTGGAAGTTCCCAAGTTTTCGTTTTTTAGATGAGCTTTCAGGTAGTTTCACTGCAGGATCGATGTCCGTCGTAAGTTGAATGCTCCGCAGAGTGTATAGGAACGTAGACTGTAGCGTATAGTTGAAGCTTCGAAGCTTTTGCAACAGGTCTTGAGATGAACTGGCAAGGGCTGCAGGTTTCGCTTGGGTAGTATCGTATAAAAGGGTGGGAAGGGGGGGGGGGGGGGGGTTGGGGGGGGGGGGGGGGTTGGAAAGGGGGGGGGGGGGGGGGGGGGGGCTTTCGGATGGAGTTTGGAACGTGCCGTTGAAGGTTTCAGTGCTCTGCCCCGTTCGGTTTTTCCGCTAGGTATGCCACAGCGACGATATGTCCGGGTAGAGAATCCGTCGAGTCCTCAACCGCACTAGCTTTCACTCTGCGACGATTTATTGGATTCGTGGATGCCCGGGAAGTTTAGAGAGGATTGGTTGCTCACTGATGGCCCAGCACGACCAAAAAGCACGAATAAAAATATAAAGAAACAAACAACGATGCATCAAGGTGTCCGTTGCCGCACGAACATGGAACCGCTTGCGCACACGTTTCTCCTCGTCTTCCCCTTGTTCCACAATGCGAATCCATTAAGCCACCTACTATACCAGAGGCGTCGTGGTCCTATATCTACACGGTTGTCAAGTGAGCTTCTCGTTTAGTACACCCACGATAGATCGTCGACGACTTCCCCTAAATCCGTTAGAGCGTTGTTACATGTACACTTGGAGAAAACAGTTCGGCAGATTACTACGACCTGGACAACAGCATGGGAAATCAAATCACTCGGAAGCAATACCATGAACTGCCAAGACAATGAGATTGTGCTTTTGAGCTGTAACGATAGTGATCCGTTCGAGTCCCCAATCGCTGCTGACTGCAATGACAAATGTTAAATTTAAACAGCGACGCACCGACCTGCTGGCCCACTTTCCGCAGATATTCAATGAAATCCTAGATGGCAAGCTTTTCTTTAAATTTCTGCAACATCCCTGGCTTAACGTTCCTCCGCGAGATGCCATGGGAAAATTGTATATTTTTCAGGCTGGCACGGAGGAAAGGCGGTGTGTTTCAGAGAAAAATGCAAGATTGGCGGAAAGCTTTATAAAACGAAATTCAAGCCGCTGTGCACATATCTATATACGCTTGGTATATGGATGTTGAGGTCGACAGTCAGGTCACGGCTTGGTATGTATGTCCCTGAACAGATCCGAAAAGCCTCGGGTTCTCGGCTCGGTGTTACCGTTTTTCATGCTTACACCCTTGCTCTCTTTCTCTCTTACGCTGGCACCGTTAAACGTGTGACTCACATACACATAAGGGGTTCTTCATCCAGGCCTCAGACACTATTACGCGGGGGGGTGTACCGCAGGGACCACGACAGAGACTCTGCAACGTTTTCTTCACACATATACTACCGTATTGTGAAGCAACAAGGCCATGCCACAATGGCATACAGCAGAAAATCGGACAAAAAGGAAGCGAAGAATTCTGGGTCAAGCCTCATTTCGAAATAGTATATTATGTGTATGTGTGTGGGTTATTATGATGTTGCATGTACGTCCTGCCATCTTGATCCACTGGTAAGAGACAGCTAAGCTCGTGTCGACAACGCTGGCTTGCTAATTCTCAAATCATCCGAATTTATCTTCATCCATTTTCCAAAAATGCCTGATTTCAGTAAGAAATCCTGGAAATCTTTTTAATGCTTAATTTAGATACTAGTTTAGTTCCTTATTTTTTATTATTCGCCAAAGACTCAATGAATCCCGTAAGCATCGGTCATCATTTGATAAAATCGTTATAAAAAGACTCACCTGAGGAAAAAGTTTTTATCACTACTTTGTGCAAAGCTGCTTCGAGGCGGTAAATAAAAATAAAAAATAAAAGCCCAATGTACATGAAACACGGAGTCCATTAAAATATCGAGAAAAGAGGAAAGAGGAGAAGGCTGACAGCCGCCGCGAGGGACGTCAGTGTTGAAGAGTGGATCATGCATTAGCGGGGAGAGCTGACAAGGCAAGCCGTTAAAAGGCGAAACCACTGACATTTAAAATGTATATTGCTCGCTGACTAACAAAAAGGCGATTTTCACGTTTAACAGTGATCCTCAATTTAATGGGCCACGCCCTTTTAATTAACAAACAGTCGAAATATATGTAAGTCGTTTTTGACATTAATACGAAGACCTCAAAGCCAACGGAGAACCTGATGCACCCGAAGTGGTTCGGGTCCGGAATCGGCTTTGATCATCACAGAAAATCGAGTGACATCAGGCCGGAATTCCTCATTAAGGATTCCACCCTTTAAATTCATAAAATACTGAGTGAATCCGTTTTCATACTCTTTTAGAAAGTGATTGAAAGACGAGCTTTTTTATTCATTGGAATGTTAACCTTTCGTTGGCAGATCTGGGACAGGCAACAAGTGTTCGTAGCGCGAGAAAATAGTACATACTTAAGCTCTTGACGGGATCAGGCAATCTCCTTCTTTCTTTTTCTCTGACTGATGTTCCTGATGCATCATGCATGTTGCTTTTTTAGTGGGTCTTACCAAGACATTTGACGCGATTGAGTAGACACGCTGGTGGCATCTCGAACAAAAGTCTTGCATGCAAGTGAATTCTTGGTGTTCACCCCTTCCCGAAAAGAGCTCCACTCAAAAATTGAATATTGAAAGACATTCCCAAGAGAATGAAAATAATCATCCATCAAAATCCTCCATGGAATAAACCAGACTGAATTTTCGCAAAATCTACTAACAAAACCCAGATTTTTGGTCATCCCGTTCGTTAATCACCGCGAGGCTAAAAGAAATGGAAGAGATTTGGAAACCCGAGAACAAAGAGAATCAGGAATTACCCACGTAATGGGTCACCCGGCGAAATTCTTAAAAAGTTTACATCAAAAATGTATCCTGTGACGAGAAAAAAGAAGAGGAAAGACCTAAAGTACACATCAGAGGGGGTCTCGTAACTTTTCGCCAATATGTATTTTCATCTCCGTCACAGCTTTTCCAGCTTGCCACACTCTGCTCGGTATTTTATCAGGACGAAAATTCCACCGCGCTCTACTACCTGTTGAAACATATCTGGCAGACAACGACGGAGACGATTACATATACATACATAAGTATATATATTTATATACACATGTACGACTGCAGAACAATTCCTCGCTGAGCACTCAAGTCACAAATGTCCAAATGTACGTCCTCATTATGCATTCAGGTCAATGCATATTCATACGTACAGAAAGGACGAAGTGTTCTTTGTACCCCATCGATCGTTGTTCCCATAGAAGAGCATAATACTAAAGTCCATGGGGTCTACAACAACATCAGTATGTCGGTTCGTGGACCGGGGATAGTAAAGCTTCATTTGGCCAAAACTATGCGTGATCGCTAATGGCACCGTGTACAAATGTACAGATATGTCCTATATCACTGCATTATGAAATTCCAATTCATCCCTTCAGCTACGAATACCCTGATATTCTATGCATGTAAGCAGGATCTTCTAAAATACTTCGATACGCAGACCATGGCCCTAATTAATGAGGGAATATTCTCTCAAATTAACGAGGAAGCAAATCAAATTCATTGCTGGAAAGCAATGTTTTTATTTCATTTTTTTTAAAATTCTTTCTTGTTGACCCAGTCAATTCTTCCATTTCGCTGTTCCAGTGAGATTCCTCAAAGTGTTGTCAACAGTTACTCTTTCCTAATGCACTTGGTTAGCACCATCAGAAACTCATAAAAACTGCCTGCTGCCCAGCAATCGATACAAAAACCGGAGCATGGCTAAGCGGTCACCCAACCAAGAATTGAACCTCATGAGGGGCTGCTTAACTCTGAAGATTGCTGAACGTCAACTACTCATCCATTTGTGTCAATTCTTGGGAACCAATATTTTCGTTTGACGAATGACTTAGTAGTTGATAGTCCTTCAAGTTTTATGTTTCTTTGGAAAAAAGAATATGAATGAAAGCGTGCAGTATCGCTATAGCCGGTGAGTGTTCTGCAAACTGTCAGAACATGAGTGAAAACGTTTTGGAATGGAAGGTTCGGCGTTAATATGTGCAGTGGTAACGCACACGTGGGATATCGACGTGTAGTAGGAAAATTCGACAATTCGTCACACCAGCGAAGTAAGCGAGGCGTGAGAACACGCCGATGAAAGTGTGTGTGACGTGCGGGAGGAAGCGAGAGAACACAGAGAGTGAGTGTCGATTTTTTAGTGCATCGAGGTAAAACCGCGAGAGGGAGGATTTTCCAACCAAACCCTACACACCAACGTGCAGTGCGGTTATCCCTCAGGAATTTGTTGACTCTGTGCTCGAATAGGATGGGTTGGAGGGTCGATTGCTCTGTGGTCAGGTGACATATAGGAAGAAGAACCACACCAACGGGATCACCATGTGTTTCTCTTTATGTAGAAAATACATATCTATAGCTTTTTATCCTCCGGAGACTCGGCCGTTTCTATACATATACGAGGATAACTTCGTTCCCCATGTTTTTTTCGCCCGCTACATGTCTGTTTACATCAGTAAGCAACGTTTAATTGGAAGTAATGATGGTCTTCCTCCAACAGATTTTTTTTCTCACCCCATATTTTATTTTCTCTCTGGGACCACAACATCCCCTGATCACCAAACTTTTTCACCTGCTGCACCCTAATCAACTGCAGGCCTCTCTCTGTTCCGCGGTCTGTATTTTTTACTCACCTCGACCGTAAACTAACGATGTATTCCAGCGAAAAAAGTCGATAATTCGTGGACGTCGCTTACGAGAGAACGTCCAGACAAGAGAATGCGGTATTGGGGTTGGAAAACCATGCCGCAAATAATCGCGCTCGGTCGAGCGTCCGCGATACCAACATTTTTCCTCAACATCCCCGATTCCACCCCCGAGCCCCGCGGTATCGCATCCAGGAATCCGATATCCCGGAGGAATTTTACGAAAGCCACGTTTCCGTCACCCATTCGTTCTCCGCAGGGTCCTCCTTCTTTCTCATTTGTATGTAAGCTTCCTCTCGACACTGAAACACCATTTTCGGATACATTTTTCATGTCGAATCACATAATAAAGTTAAGAGTACTTTTTCAACAATTCGCTTGTAAATAAACCATGAATTACGCATGATCCCGAAACTATAGATTATGCTTTACGTTTGTTTCTTTCAACTTTTTCTCATTTTTTATTTATTTATTTACTTATTATTATTCCTGCGTATACCCTTGCGGGTTTTTACGATCCCTTCCCTCACTTTTATCCCCACTACACTGTTCCTGAGTTCCCGAGTTCCTTGAGTTCCCCCTCCGGAGTGTTGCCCACAGCCACTCGTTTCCTAATGCACTACCGTATCGCGTTCGCACGAGGGCCAAGGGAAACTGTGGAAAACCTTGGCCGATCCAGGCGGCTACGTTTTCACTGAGTTTCAGTTGGTCAACACCATCAGACACTCAGCGAAAACTGCCTCCCGCTCAGCGATTGATACGCCAGCCGGTACATGGCTGAGCGGTCACCCAACCAAGTACTGACCGAAGTCGATGCTGCTTAACTTGTGTGATCGCCGGAGCCACGCACCGACCGCGTAGCCATCGCTGTCGGTAGAAAAAAAAGTATAAGAAAATAACTTCATGACTGAAGCATGTGTTTTTGGTTGCATATATTTTTCAGCGTGGGTCGGAGCTCTGAGTGCAGCAGTGTCTCGTGGGTCAGCACCCTTAGTGGTTGGTGCTTGTCGCCGTGGCAGCACAAGACTCACCGCTGTAATCGGTGGCCTCGTATTAGCCTTGGCATCTCTTTTCACATCTTTCGCTCTTCAAATGCATCAAGTGTTATTGAGGTAAACAACGTTTTTATACAGACTTTTTTGAGCTTCAGTCTTTCTCTTATTTCTCGCTCCCCGTCACCGTTACACGCCAAAAAACCTTTTGTCCCATTTAATGATTTTTGGCTACATCTACTTTTTTTTTCGTCATGTCTTCTCTCGTATACATTAAGAGATACTAAATTATTTCCACCTCAGATTACACGAGCTCCCTCTGTCGACTGTTGTGTGTGAACAACAACCATTTTAGCTTTTGCTTGGGAAAATTGTACTGTGGGTTCGCATGTAATTACAATGACGTCGTTGCGAGAAAAAAAAAGAGAAAAAAAAGCTTAAACCTTTCGACATCATGAGCCACAAATTTACAGACACTTGTAACTCTTCGTCTCAAATTTTTCGATGGAACTTTTTCACAATAGATTTACAATATTCCTAAAGTGGGTTCGAACTTGAATGAACTGAAATTAGAAATTACATGAAGATTTCTTGACTGAAAACACCAAAGAGTTGGTTAATATTGAAAATAATTGTCGTTCGTGATACAAAGTGAAAAAATGTACAGTTTTTCCTTGGAATGTGAAAAAAGGATGATTCGTGAAATCTAAGCTACTAGAATTTTTTGCTTCGAAACATATCCGCCAGCTGATAATTCCCATTAAAAGTTTGATGTATGAATAAAACTCATCTTTTCCTCGGGGCTGTGATAAAGGGAAAATTTCGTGGCAGGTTTAAAGAAAGGCGCGTATGGCGTAAGCATCTTTGGGGCTTGGAAAATATTTCATAAACCAGCTGCGATCGTCGGTTAAATTGCTTAGGTGAATTGGAGTCTGAGCCCATCGCAATTTGAGAAGGAAAATCGGGAGGAGAAGAACATTTGATGGAATAAGGGGCAATGGCGGGGTTTCCGGTTCAACAAAATCAGTAAAAAAAAAAGAAAGAGAGGGAAAGAGAGAGAGAGAGAGGGAGAGAAAGTGAGGGCGTTTTGGGAGAATAATGGTTGCGTGGCACGAGAGCAAGAAGCGAACCATTTGTATTCTCGAGAAAACGTTTTAGTTCGCTAGCCGAGGGGGTTACGAGCTTTACTTCTTATTTTTCTTCCTTAGCCTTCTCCGACCTTTCTTTGTTTTACTTTTAACATGTGTCTATCACTGCGTCTTTATCGGTGTATAAAGATGAATTTCCACTGGGAACTTTATATCCACGAACAATATATATTTATATTCTTTTCACACAGCCACACGCTGGAGATAAATTTGATCAGCGCATAGATTCAATTTGGAAACAAATGTTTCATGATTTATTGCATAAAAGTCCAGCAGCCAAACCAGAAGCCAATTGCTATCCTTTATGCTTTGTTCCAGTCTTCGCAACGAACACGAACCATTGGCTAAAGGAAAACTACTTATTCATGCACCACGATCCTTCACCATTGAATCATTGAACCAGTTCTCAGAGTCCAGGTCCTTTGGTCTCAAATGTTTGGTCCCAAAACCTCTATAAAATGAGTTCAAATGATGTTAGAGTTGCTCCAATTGAAAAGCGATTGCCGACAATGTTTCAGTTCAAAATAATTGACATTTTTAATTAATAATATTCACTTTGAGTTTTTTGTATTGTTTTCGGTCGTCACAGGACATCAGGGTCTCGTAAATTTACGTGATTATTGATTAGACTTGCCCTTGTAGTTTTTTGCTTTTGTTCAAACCTACAAGCGAACTTTTTGATAAAGTCACTCGAAGAATAATTTGAGGAAAAACGATTCTTTTCATTGGATCGTTTCCAGTCATCGCCCTAATTATGGTGATTGTTCTTCTACTTGAGGAAAATCTTTGAGTTTTCTTATCTCAGAGTATGGTTTTCTTTTTTCTTCTTCAACGGAGAACGAAACTTCCATCGTAATTTCATGCTTCTTCAACTCGAAACGTCTTTCCCTTCATTTCTCTCACTTCTCGCTCGTTTTGTTTTTTGCAAGTTTGGTCCTTCGCACGTGCGAGCTCCGGCACTTACAAGTTCTCGTGTCTGTTTCTCTCAACCACTGCTACACTCTACCTGCTTTCCATTCCTATGTATATATAGATATACATATTTACTCTTTACAAATTGCAATATACCCGCAGCTATGGTCTGGTGCTGGGCGCAGGAGCGGGTCTTGTTCGAGAAACTGCGGGACTCGTGCTTGGCCATTACTTCAAAAAACGCAGGGAGTTTGTTGAAATGGTTGTACAAGCTGGCACTGGAGTGGGAATCGCTCTCTTCAGCGTTTTCTACAAGGAGGCTGTTGGGTAAGTCTTATCATATTACATTTTTTTCTACTTAAATAAATTCCATATACAACAATAACTTTCTCCCAACCAATTTCAAACTTTATATTGGCCTATTAATCGCTGAACTATGAAATCGTAGATTTAGTTATTGAGCTAGTTCTATCGTGACATTCATATCGAAAAACTGTTTTCCAGTTTTTCTCGAATACAAAATGGTTTGCGGGCATAAGTTGATAAAGAAAAGTTGTTGTTAATTGACTAAAGAACAACATACTCCAAATTCAAGCTCATCCAAGCTAATATGTACTTGCTGTATAATTACAAAAATTGCGAACATTTTTTTCTTTAGATTTTTTTGAAAAACTAAATGTAGCTTCTTCGATGTTGCAGAAAAATGTATGCAAAGCTTTAGAAGGCTTCACCATGTAGAAGCCAAAATATTTATCGATGAAAATGTAACTTTTAACACGAGCTCTTACGAGAGACTACCAAAAATTGTGATTTTCACCAATAAATATCCAAACTTCCGCTTTTTGAAACCTCCCCAAATTTATTACACACGTGCACATGACATTAAAGAAGATTAATCCAAATTTTCACCAAAATCTTAAGCAAACGACATAACGATAAAACTACCTTAAAATTTAAAAAAATGTAACTTCCAAAAGACAAATTTAGAGCCCATCTCATGACTCAAAAGAATTTAATCAACTGCTCATAAGAAAGACCACGTTTGAGTGCGGCAGAAAAAACAAAACAAACTGAAGCTCGTGAATGAAACAACGAGGTTAACAGAATTGAATCATGTTTTTATACCGTTGAAGAAAATCGTGAGAAACAAAGAAAATATATACAGTGAGTTGCAGTCTCGTTGAATAATAATAATAATAATAATAATAATATATTAAAAAAATGGTGCAAGAAAGCACAAGTGAATTGAGGCCGAGAAAAACAGTGAGACGATGGTGCCGGCTGAATATAAAGTAGCGTACGATGGAAGAAAAGCTGCATGAAAAGGGGGATGTAAGGAACGTATATATACCGGCTATTCATCATAACTAGCTGGTTCCGAGACGTGCAGTATGTATACCGAATGTAAGCTTGGCTGAGACTTCTTCTGCGCAAACTCCGCATCCTAAAGAAAGCTTGATCGTGATAAAATCGCGCGAGAAGCTTATCGGTAATCTGAGCGTCTAGGAAAGTAGCGTCTGAGGAAAGAAGCGATTCTAAATTTCATCGAATCGGCTGTGCATGTACGTGAAGGCGTGTATATTCACAAATTTTTATAGCACACGAGGCTATTAATGTTTTGGAATTTCATTTAAAATGATACCAAGCCAATGAAACTTTCTATGCAGATTAATTGCAAGATTGACTCGAGAGACTGATAGAAAAATTCTAAGATTTTGCACTGGACTGTTGAAGAGTTACAAATATTTTAATTTTCTGCGAAATTACGGGGAATCGAATGGGATTTGTTTTCCAGTTGCACTAAAATAGATAAAACACATTTCAAAAATGTTAACAATTTTTTGAGGTAAAAATATTGGATAAAAGTTATGTTTCAATCGGAGTTGAAACTTGATTTTTTTTTTCATACAATTATAAACTAAAAATGTTGGCATTCACACAAGCTTTGATGTTAAAAATGATAAGGTTCATTAAAATGTCCATAAAAGTAATGAAATAGTAATTGGAAAAAAGGAATTAATTTTTTTTTACTGGAGGCCCTGGAAATAAGAATTCGAAGCACTCTTTTCTACGACTGGATGAAAATTTCTAAAAAGAATGACCAAAAAATTTGTGTAATCATTTTATTACTTTTTGGAAAACGTTCGTATAAAAACACAAAGAATTTTGAAGAATTGCTGCCAAATTTTCTGAAAAATGGAGAACAGTTTCAAATCGTACAAAACTAAAATAATTTATCCTCATCCGCCGATCGAGATTCATATGTTTACGAGTGAATTTTTTTCCAAGATCTTGAGAACGAGAATCTCTAGATGCACAGGAAAAAAATTGGTCCATATTTGAATTGACATGGTACGAGATAATCTGGCTTTTCAAATCGTTCTTCTTTCAACGACAATCCTTCACCGAGACGTCTACACGTCATTCGCGATATTAGTAAACCACTCTTGTGCCACAGTATTCACCACGTACACTAGTTCCTCTGGAATATCGAACGATCGATGTCATCTGCATGAGAGGCTTTTTTTTTTCTTCTTCTTTTTCTTTAAAATGAACGCGCTTGGCGTTATATTGCTCGGTGTTTCTCATGATACCCCGGAGGATTCTCCAACGCGACCCAAAGTTATTCCATTATCGAAGGAGGAAACGAGAGAGATACGTGGAATATATATTTCGTCGTCTTTTTCACATACAATATCTTAACTTGCTGAGGGAATGAAACTTCGAGCTGGTACATGAAAGACCCTCCCTTTGGATTCATTTCGGTGCTCTTCTCTTTTGCTCCGCGAATTATTCGTCATTTTGCAGCTTTTGTGACTCCGTATATATATCAATATTTTCGTATATAGATCTTTTCGCTCTACATACAAAAATCAAGTGCTAAATTGTGTTTGGCCGCTTTTCACGCGAAAACCACTAAACCAATTTTAATGAATCTTTGACAGGAATGAAGCCCACGAATCAGAATAGGTCGTAGGCCGTATTACATTCCGATAAATTATTGATTCAGGGAAGGCCAAGCGAAAAATTCAATTTTTCATCATTTTTTTTACTTCAAAATTTCTCATGTTATTGAAAATAGACTGTAAATAAAAAACACTGACTACAAATTTGAAGATAATTCCACAACGAAGAGAATGAGCGGTGGCTGGGATCCCAGCTTCGAATAGAAAAAAAGTTACAGTAATTTTGGGGAATTTGTTCAAATTTTGTAGATTTCAATTTTTTTTTTGACGTTGCTCAGCTCTGCAAAACCCAACTGAAAAATTTCGAGAAAAAAAAGGCACTGTAGATATATACGATAAAATGATATTTCGATAAAAAAAAAAGGGTGAGGGCGCCAGCCGGTGGATGAATACCAAGGGAACGTTCTCGAGTCTGGGCAATATTGAATAATTAATTTTTTCCAATTTATTTTATGACTCAAACATTAATGCGAGTAGGTTTGAAAAAAAAGTAAATAACATTTTATCTAATTGCTGTTTCCCTTTTAAATATCTCCGGAAAAAGAAAATAGAGGGTCGCGACTAAATTGTGAATCTTTCATTCGACGCACATAATTTTTTGTATCAATGCATACGAGAGATGGTTCGAACGGAATAGAAGCGAAAAGGGGGTTGAAATACGTCCCGCAAGTTCTGAATAAACGATGTCAGTCGCGCTCGCTCCCGTTACTCTCCTCCTCCTCCTTTTTTATTTTCATTTGCTATCTTTTTTTCTCGTTTTCCATCGATGGGTTCGAGTGCCGCGTCACTACTGTTGGCTTCTCGACTTCGCTCCGACTCGACGTGCCACGCGCTTTGAATTATTCGTTCAAATTGTCCGCACAGCCAACCTCGCATCCATGTCCAATACTACGTAGACGCATATCACTCGGGGATTCACACACATGGGCATATGGGCTGCTCCTTGTGACAAAACTATTTTTCATCGAAGTTTTCACGAAAAAAATCAATTTTTCATCAAAAAAATCGACAAAACCGACTAAACTTGCGTTTTGGGGATACTGTTTCCCGATTTTTCTTCATCTTCGGTCTCCCTGTCTCGTCAACTTGGTTAATTGCAAAAAAAAAGTATCTGAAAAAAGCACGAATTGATATTTTAATTGAAAATAATGTTTTAATAAAATTGAAAACCATCAAAACCAAGATAAACCTCGAAATACATGTAATCGATGTCTCGAAATCCCACACGATTATTTTTGTCTCCGCGTATACACACGTGAGTACGAATCGATATGAAAAAACGAAAAATGCTCCCAAGAGATTTCGATTTTGCCTGAAACGCCCCATTCAAAATGTACCGATATATTGGAAGCAACCCACACGAGCAGAACTGCAGTACACTAAATTGAAAGTGATTCGCCGGCCTCGCGCGTTACATTAATAACACTCTAGCTACGAGGAACAGCGGAGGGAAACAAGAATATGCTTCGATGCGCGTATACCCAAATCACCCATGGAACACAGAGGAGCTCTGGCGATTTAGTTGCACAGGGTGTCCCAGAATTCACGATTGAAAACCTTCATTGACATTCTGGAAAAAGTTCTCCACAAAAATCGATTTGACAGCTTCTTAATTAATCGAATTGGTGATTTAATGGTTAATTAATCAAATTTTCAAGAAACCAGAAGTGGTTACGACACTTTTCGTCAGACAGGAGGAAAATCCCACTATCAGCGAAGACACACCTTCAATTCTGAAACACTTTGTATAACTCGGATATTTCGTACCTGCGATCCCAGACCCAAATGTGTAATGCTATAATTAAAAGGCTCTGGTACCGCGATTGGTCCAATAAATTAATCACGAAGTCGCTAATAAGACTATTAATAACAACGATTTTTATAATAGAGTCAATATTGATATTGGATGTACAAATGAAATAAAAGCTTGCAGAAAATCCGATTAATTAAGGGCTTATGTACGCCCCGAGGTACCAAAAGTGGGATCAAATGCAAGATTTTTCAATTTTTTTTCATAATGACGAAAAGTATCCATTGGAAAAACTTTTTGTTTGATTAAAAAGATACATTTGTTGCGAATGGAAGTGATCAATTTCATTAGAAAAAAGAATGAGCTGTAGTTGTGGTCATTGGTGAATTTTTACGATTCCAACTGTACACTTTATCCTGGAAATAAATCAAATTTTGTGTTTCTCAAAGTTGATAGAAAAAAAAATCAGGCTTAGTTGAAGCTGAAATTTGTTTCGTACTTTTTTCTCAAAATGGCGAAGGTTTGAATCGTGAAATTGTGATTTTGTTGTAATTTTTATTGTTTGTTTTTTCTTTTTTTTCTTCAATGCGGTACGAATTCCTGGGAATATTTTAAAAACGATGAATAAAAAGTGGCAGAATGGAATAAAAATCTGTTTGTAAAATCGAATTTTCAAACCGCTCCGGTCGTACGTAAACCCTTGAGAATAATTCACCTGGTGGAACTCTAAGAGAATTTATTGAATGCATCAATTAGGTCTATAATTAATTGGTTATTCGATTCTAATTAAGAATTTGATTAATTGAGTCGATATTTCTGTTTTATTTTATATTTTATGAAATTTATTATCGAAAATAAGAAAAAAAAAAAAAAAATAAGAAAAAAGTATGAGAAATTAGAACGTGAATGACGTGCTTGGTCCGTTAGCAAAGCCGTTTCGGAAAATCGCACCAGCAATGAAGTGAGAAACGATATGAAATTAAACTTGCCAACGAAATCTCGTGGAACAATCATCGAGGCTCTATATCTATATACACATTTCTATACATAGAATTCCTCCACCAGGGCTTAATTGCAAACTAATGAAACGAGCTTGAGCCAAGCGCTTTTCTCACTGTTGATCCTCATGCTGACTCTTCGTTCTCTCTGTATAGTCCGGAGTATAATCCATCGAGGGTTTCATGTAAAATCGACTCATTTCTAATGAACAAATGATTGTTTTTTTTTTTACTCTAATTTCTTGACAATAAAACCCAGACAAAACGGCTCGTTAATTCAACTAAGATCTAATTAAATTGAATAAATTTCTTCCCTTGTCTGGTCTTGCCACAGATCTCTATTCAATTTTGGGTCATTTTTTTCTTTGATTCAAATATACGTCAAATTACTAATTAATGAAAAATCTCATTTTCTGGACTCTATTGGAAAGAAAGGGATTCTAACAAATTTTAATGAGCATAAAGTTGAATTAATGATTATATTTATAACTCACTATTTAGACCAATTTAAATTGTAACGTTGTTTTGAAAATTAATGAATTTTAGATCTTACCCAAGCTCGGCAGAAAAAAAAGTTGTTAATTCAATTTTTTTTTAATTGTTGAATAAAAAAAATTGAATTAAATTTGAAAGTTAATTTCTTTCAATTTAACTGAGTGTGAGTGGCAATTTTTTGAGTTCGTATGATTTAATTTTTCTCAAGATGGCATTTTATACCCAGAAGAAAAGGTTAGAAATTTGGAGTGTGAACGTTCGCACTATTTGGACATGAATTTCCCGATGTATGACAGTTTATAGAGTCCTCGTGGCTTTTTTCTTATCGCCTGAGATCAGTAAAAGAAAAAAAACTCCTTTTAAAGCATCGTAGCCCTTTTTTTTCTGCTCTGCGACCCACTTTTTATGATGGCCACACTGAGCTGAGAATTTGCAGTTCATCTCAGGGTCCATATAAATCTCGATTATCTTGAGATTCGAGACAGAATCAGTTGACCATGAAGTTCCGGGGGAAGACTCGGAGTTTAACGAGGTTGTCCGGTGGGAAGATGAGAGAGATGTTGACGGCAGTGCCTCGGAAAATTCGTAATTTCTTATCGTCAACTGCGCCATTGTTCTCAGTACAAATGGGCCTCCTGTCAATAATAAAAGAGCGAGGAATGGACGAACCAGAAAGGCGTAAGCTTCGTCATCGCTGCGTACTAGATCGTCCGAGTTTTCGCCTTTTATTTACTCCGCGGATGAACAAACGTATAACGAGAGTTCGTGTTTGTCTCTTGCCTCGAATCTCGTAATAAGAACACAAAAAAAACAACAACCTTTTACGGCATCGTTAAAGGCTCACGAGCCAGAGGGCATTTGCGCTATTCTCTCGCTATACAATGCAACCAAACGTTCCCTCAGTTCACTATCCCTCCGCTTATCCTTCTTTTACGAAACTTTGTGGATACTGTCTACGCATGCCTCCATCAAAATCTCGCGATACAAATTTTCTAGTGCTCATAATTCTCGAATTGCCAATAAACAAAATGTCCCTAAACCCTCGTGAGACAAAGTGTGCAATAGAGATTTTTTTTTTTCTTTTTTTTTTTACGAGAACGCGACGTGTTTATAAGCGCATTTCGACGTTCACATTTTATTTATCTATTGGTTTGTTGAAGGGCGTGGCCATTTATATTGTAATCAAAGTGCAAAAATGAAAATAAGAACAGAATTTGAAAAAACAAGTAAGAATAAAAATAAAAATAAAAATGAAAGATTTTGCAAGGAGTACGACAAAAAAAACACTGCTCCAGGAATTATGGTCGAACTTAATTTTCAAATGTCAAGAAATACACGAAATATACGATCTAAAGAGAAGGAATAATATTCGATGGATGAAAAAACGAACAAAAAAGTGGTTGAAATAGATTTTGATTTTGATGAAAACAAGGTCAAAGTTTTTATTTTATTATCAAAGTTTTTATGAATTAATAAGTAACATTTTATGTTCGGTTTAAATAATTCGAAGGCAATTATGAAAATTTTGTGGCGCGAGCAAAATTTATCATGCAGTTCATTATTTTAATATTTATAACAAGAGCTGAGCAAAAAACGTAGAATTGATGAAAACATATTGCAACATATATTTCGGTGTTTATCGAACCCCCATAATTTTCACTGAACGCCACGGTACAAAATACCCCTAAGCTATTTCACGCCCGACGAATTTGAACAGATGTTTTAAACAATACAAAAACTTTATAAATTCAATATCCAGCTTCGTTCCTGAGCTCCAGTGTACCGCGATAATTTTTACTGTGCATTTCAGTTTCACATTATAATTTGTAATTCTTTCTGTGTACGAAGCAGAAAGAAACACTGGAGGTTCAAACGACAAATTTCCACGATCGTACTCAATAACCAAATTTTATAAATTTGCTCTGAATATTCCCACAAACGATATTTGCATAAAATTCATGAATTATGTTTAAAATATTGGCGATGAACAATGAAGGCGAAGAATTGAATCCAAATAATTCGTTAACTTTTAAAATTGATCATTTTCATGAAAATAACAATGAAACGTAATGAAAAAATAAAAATTGTTTATAATAAAAAATATTTACTGAAAAATTTTGCCGATTAAGTCTTAAATATTGACAAAAGTATCATTTCAATAATCTCCAATTAAATATTCAATTTTTAATTGATAAATTTAATCATAATATAATAATTAAGAATAAAAGAAAATAATGATTTTTTTGCAGAAATGAAAAAATCTATTTATTTTCTCTAAATCTACGATATCCATGCAAGTATCATTGTCAGATATCATGAAATACGTAAGCAGGCTTAAGTAGTGAAAATCCGTCTGTGGTCAGACGCCGACTCGCAGAGAGCTCAGTTGCCTTCCGTTTTAATCTCCCTCTTGGTAGATGCGGAGGCACAAAAAAAGCCCTCTACTGTCAAGAATATTTATCACGTCTCTTTCGTGAAAGGATTTCCGTGTTGTTAAAATTGTGCGAGACACCTTTTATCAGGATAACGTGTGCAGTCGGTGGTCACACGGGGATCGAAGAGAACTAAGTTATTTATGCCATTTTTAATGAAAAATAGAAAAAAGACTCAGATTTTCCTTCGGGACCGTGTGAATCTGTAAATTATTTACTAATTTTTAGTCCTTAGACTAAGTATTTAAAACCTCATATTTTTAAAGTTCGCTGCACGATGCGGTTTTCGGAAGTTGGCAGTTTTTTAAACAAAAATCAAGATAACTCTGCCAAAAAAAATCGCAAAAAATTTTCCCAAAAAGAAAATTAAAGCTGACGATGCCCTCTTCAAAGATCTCTTCACTGAATATTACGATTACTATCTTTTCGAAGCCCCACACGCGAGACTGCGAAGTAAGAAAATCGTGAAAAACTGTCACTTTCAAATTCACGTTTCCGGGTAAAAAAAAAATCGCAGCAAAAAAAATAAAAAATCAAAATGGAGCTGGACTGTTCCCCTTCAAAACGCCGTCTGCTAAAATAGTTTTCGATCATTTTTCGCCGAGATATTCGACTTTTTGTGCGAATAAAAATTCGAAGGACCCCCAAATACTTTTGGCCAAGGCTGTGTGCGTGTGGGCCTTACTTTGTCTTCTCTGGGGTCTTCCTTCGCATCTTTTTTTGAATCACCGACTAGTAGACCATGAAAATATTTCTGGTCGATGATTTTAGTCTCATGATATTTTTGGATTTGGGATTTTAAAGCAAGTGAGCATTGAAAAGAAAATTGGTGGGAAATACTCGCGACGAATGGCTAAAAATGTTGTTGAGCTAATTTGTAGCTAACTTGAAAAATACCTGCTTCAGCGAAAACAAACTTTTGTCTAAAACACTGTCCCACGTCAGAAGAGCCGAAAAATTTCAACAACTTTTCTTCGGTCTTCCATCCCAACAGCGAGCAACAGAATTCAGTAGAGCAGTTTCTACCGCTCCTGCTTTATATCCCAAACGAAAAAGCTTTCACCCCGATGAATAGAATTTGCCTCAAAGATATATAATCCTGTATTTATATATATACAGAAATATATATTATGTATTTGGCGGTTTTGCTCTGGCCAACAAGTAGCGTACATACACGTGCAACTAAATATACATATGCGTTTTCATATCCCACGAGAAAATGGTATAAAGTTCGACGCAGAGCGAATTCATCCTGTACAGCTGCCGCGTAGAATTATATAATGCTTTCTGAATACCAAATATACACGAATTTTGCCAATTCAGGAGACAGCTCTTCTCTCTACTGTACTTCTAGCCGATTGGGCGAATCAGTATTTTCTCATGCCAATAATTATTGTGGAAAACCTCAATTATTTGGAGAAACAAATATTGCTCATGATACTCTGTGGCTGCAAAAATCTCATAATTTTTTTAAGTTTTTCTGGATGAAATTATCGTGTTTTACAATAAATCTCATGAGAACTGCGAGCATTGGAAAAATTATGAAAAGTTTTCAAAATTATTCTTCGATATGCAACATAAATATTTTATGCGTGGACTAAAGAAAAAACAATCATGCGTAGAGTAAATTTTTATTTTTTATTTTCGTTTTTATAAATTTATAAATATTTTTATAAAAACAAAAATAAAAATTTGAAAGAAGATATGCAGATATGAAAAAAAAAATCTGTTGTTTTGTTATAATTCGGTAATATTTTAATGAAATGTTTAATCGTCGATTAATGTTGACAGTAAACTTGGCTGGAAATTAGGACTGCAGTCAGTGACAGGTGCGTTATCGTTGGCCTTCTTCCTCGGTCTTATTTATCGAAGCGCCGCTCTCTATCATCCCCAGCGCCGTGCTATATTGCATCTGAAAAATCAACGAAGCAAAGTAAAGGAAAAGAGATCATCCTCAAAGGCTCCAAGACAACCTCTCGTCGATCTTAGCCCGTTGGGTTGCCGACCTGTCAGAATGCTTATGCTCGCAGCTGGTGCAGCTGGCTTTGGTCTCTACACACCAGCCTTTTATATCGTGAGTTATTAAATAAACCACCATTCCATCAAATTATACACTTATAAGTTCGAATAAACTAGAGCCAAAGTCGATTTTATACAATAATTCGAGTTAGGAATTTTGTTTACACTGGAGTGTAAAAAAAAAAGCATTAAGTTGCGCATTTATGATTTTAAGTCACGAAAATCCTTATTAAAAATTTTGGTTTTCTTATTCAAAAATTTTCTAGAAAGACAAACAAAAGAAAACTCTGATTCTTAGCAAATTAGCTCCAGTTTAAAAAATTACAAAAATTATATTTTGAGTGGTGAATAAAAATTCTTTAATTTTGCCCATGACAACTGTATGAATCCCTTAACCCCTTGACTGTGATTTTTTTTCCAACCCTAAAAGGACACGAAAATCTTATTTTCACTTCACTGCGAAAGGGTTAATGAGATGAATGTGAAAAAATGAATAAGATTATTAAAATTGGTGCCAATTAGATAATTCAACATCAAATGGCTCATACGATATACATATGATATATATAATCCAACGAAGCGTTTCCTCGTATTAATTGTAGACCGTATCCGGCGGGTTTCCGGTATCATTGAACGTTAGTAATTGGAAGCTTGGCGAGGTTCTCGCACCTCAACCTTTCCCTTTTGGCCATTCCGTTCCACATCCACATACAGACAAAGTATATTCATGTGTATACATCGATTTCTAGACACGCCATTAAAGTGGAAGAGTTAAATTGTGATCACTTAAAGGCATAATAATGAGTTATGGTTGTGTAATCGAGATTTTCAAGCATCTCGGGGTAAAGAAAGAGCAAATGGACCAAAGTTTCTTTGGATAAAATATCCCATGGCATTCTTCTAGTTCAATGAACCCTTACTTTGAACTTCCGTCTTATTTTTATCTTCATTTATGGAGGTTAATTAATGAGAAACATTAAAATCAAATGGGAATTCAGCATCGAAAGGGAATGTATAATTTATTCGGAGATCTTATGACCCAAAAGTGTAATGAAAACCAACGGACGTTGTTTCGTCAGGACAACGACATGAATTTCATTTTCCACTTTACTTGGATGGTCAGAATCTTAAGGCAGTGCCATCGTGACATTCATATCGAAAAAGTGTTTTTTAGTTTTTCTCACATACAAGAAGGTTTGCGGGCATAAATTAATAAAGAAAAGTTGTTGTTAATTGACTACAGAACAACATCCTCCAAATTCAAGGTCATCCAAGCTAATATGTACTTGCTGTATAATTAAAAAATTTGCGAACATTTTTTTCTTTAGATTCTTTTGAAAAACTAAATGTAGCTTCTTTGATGTTGTATAAAAATGTATGCAAAGCTTTAGAAGGCTTCACCATGTAGAAGCCAAAATATTTATCGATGAATATGTTAATTTTAACACGAGCTCTTATGAGACTACCGAAAATTGTGATTTTTACCAATAAATTGATTACACACGTGGATATGACATTAAAAACTTGACTATCAAAAAGTGAGAATTTTTTGAAACAATGTTTTGCAGGCGCTTCAAGGGTACCAGGATGGTTTGGAAGCAAGTGCGCTGGTCCTTTTGCAGACCTGCCTGGGTCTTGCTGCGGCTCTTGGCTGCGCAGCTTGGGGTTTGGTTACGGCTAGGCCATCCACGCAGTGCCTCGTGTCCAGACAATATCTCTGTCAAGCAGCTCTTCTCGGAGTTGGTCAGTATACAAAGCACAAGCTTCGCCAATGAGCTCACCCCCGAGTAATCCTCTGTGCTATCCTCAGCTACCTGTATACTAACCCGTTGTTTCGACGTACGTGTACACACTGCCACATCAAATTAGTATAAACGGTGTCCCAAAAGTCTTATTCAAATATCTGAGCATCAATTAGTGCAAAAATGTTGGGAAATATAAATTCCTAAAGAACTTTCATCAGTGACACACTTTTAATGAAAAATGTATGAATCCTAGAACCTGGAAATGTCTTCTTTTGGACAAAGACTTAATGAGGGGTTGATCAATTACCTGGATCTTTTCTTTACTATTTATTTATTTGTTATTATCATTCCTTCCTCACTTTCATCCCCATTACACTTTTCCTGAGATCCTGAGTTCCTTGAGTTCCCCCCCAGAGTGTTGCCCACAGCCACTCGTTTCCTAATGCACTACCGTATCGCATTCGCACGAGGGCCAAGGGAAACTGTGGAAAACCTTGGCCGATCCAGGCGGCTATGTTTTCACTGAGTTTCAGTTGGTCAACACCATCAGAAACTCAGCGAAAACTGCCTCCCGCTCAGCGATTGATACGCCAGCCGGTACATGGCTGAGCGGTCACCCAACCAAGTACTGACCGGAGTCGATGCTGCTTAACTTGTGTGATCGCCGGAGCCACGCACCGACCGTGTACCCATCGCTGTCGGATTTTCTTTTCTATAAAAGCTTCCTCGTTCGCGATAATAGAGTTTGATTTACACCATTCTCTTGGTTTTTTTATTCCGAAGAGAATGATGTACGATAAAGTTGGACTGCATGAACATTTGATTACGAAAACTCTGAAAAACTAGGAGAAGTTGGAAAAATAATAGAACAATGAAAGAAACGATTGAACAGAAGTAATGAATGTGACTTCTAGGAGAATTTTTGATTCAGGATTTCTTTGCCTATTATAGACATGGATTTTCGACTGATCAACACATCGTTGATGAGACTTTGATTGAAGAGCAGCCCCACTCACATTTTTTGCTCGATCCTTTTCGTCTTAATGGGACTTTTAAATTGCTGTCTTCATTAAATAAATAGGTCAGAAGTGGTACATCAAATACCAAAAGTACACAAAATGCTTTCATTGAAACATCGTAAATTTTAAATCCTGGAAACGTACTGACAGACTTTTGGGACACTCTGTGTAATTATGACAAGTTAGTACATCGAGATATGAGTATTTAGTACGTGTAATGTATACTCTTGATAATGTATGCTTATAGAAACGTACGCCACGAAATTGCCAAGTAGCTTTGCAGAAATAGGGAACCATTGAAAATTCATCAACTCTCGAAATAGCCTAAAACTATTTTTTATTTGTTTTTATTTATTTTTATTCTGTACGATTGTTCTATAAATAATTTTTCAAAATATTTCAATCAGCCTGAAACCATAAACTTTCCTGATTGTTGTCGTAAACTTTGTTGTCGTTTTTTTGTGTGTTTGAAACTTTGATCCAACGACGAGTCTGACTTGACATTCGCATAAATGTTGAAGGTAAAATATGGCCTCGAATTGTTCCATAATGAGCGAAATTTTCGAGGATTTTTATTACAGTATTTCGTGCCAAGTGTCGGAAACGACGTGACGAACTTTGGCTCATAGCACAGAAGTCTCGTTTACCAAGAGATTGACGCCCCCTGGGCGTCGAACTTCATCATCGCTATAGCGAATATATAGATATATGTTTTATGTGCTCGCGCGGAATAAGTCACATTTAGATCCTTATAGATATAGCCAAATATTTCCGCTGAATAAAGATCGCAAGGATTCCCATCGCTCGGAGATAAACTCGTACTCGGTCGCGAATATGTATGAGACGTTCTAATACAACAAAACGTCATCGTGTCGATTAAAAATACATATTTTTGGCATTTCATTTAGTTTGGAGATTCAACTACAATCAAACAAAAATGTCACAGCAATTATTAGGCAGTGACGAAGACGTTGAGAAAAAGTTTTATTTTGCCTCTTAATATTTTGATTTTTTATCCCGAAAGTTGAATTTTTTTGAGAGATCGGCTAAAAAAGTTGACGGAAAAGTAAAAAACATCGATTTTTTTTTCGTCTATTCCAATAATTTTTGAGGACACGGTGGCGTTTCAAAAGTTTTGAAAAAAGGTCGATTGCTTTTTTCGATAACTGAAGAATCCAATATCTTAGAAAAATTCCAACGGGAAGTCTTTACGATGGAATATTATAAGATTTTTTTTCATCGGGAAATTATGATTTTCCAATATCTCAAATTCCCTGGATACTTTTGCCCTCGATTTACAAAAGTCACATCTTTTTCGGTTTTGTTTTTGCTGCGTTCGCATTAAATGCTCCATAACCATCAGACACACGCGCACACACTTACAAATACAGATATACGTGCATATCGGAGTGCATTCGGAGCAGCATCGATTAAAGCATTCGCAATTCGTTTACCTTACGCTCCCACAACTCGTGAACTTTTACCCCTACGTTAGTAAAATCCCTTTCGAAAATGCCCGCTACGTTTCTCTGTACCGTAAAGCTGAAAACTTATGAATTATATACTATTTTAATTCCACAAGTTAATCATTAATTATTTACTAATTCTCGAACGATTGTTTGCACTTGAAATTTAATAAAAATATAGACTTCTGTACCGTCATGAGTTTTCACAGTTTCCGCAATAATATATAATAAAAATATTGAATATAAATTAAAAAAATATACAAAAAATAAATAAAAACACGAGCGAACAAAATTTTTATGACCACATAAATATTCGACTCGTTGATTTTCAATGGAAAAAAGTAATCGATTAACGGATCTATTTAAAAATTACGAAAGAAGCAGCTTTCGAAAAAATTTTATGGATTGTCACAGAATTTTAACCTCGCGATCATTTTATAACAAATTATTTATTTTACTGATGAATTATTGCGAATTTGTAATTTTTAAAAATGTTTATCCACTTCCGATTATCCTCATTCGACTGCTTAGAATTTAAGCTTCCAAATTTGTTTGAACTGACTGTACTGGGTTCCTTTAACTCACTGGAGAACGGGGTGAAGTGCAAGTGAATTATTGGTTCAAAAGTACGTTACGTGATGGTTAAGCCCTGGGTGGTGTTTGAGAATTCCCTGTACAGCTTTAATATTTGTGTTCATGTAGATTTACCTTACGTTTCACAGCATCCGATAAAGGCTCACTACCTGCCTCTGCCGTTCTTTTTGCTTAAGAGAGACTTCTTTACCACAACTTTCTGAAAACGTAAATTCCAGCACGGATTTGTAAAAAATTGTGGCACTGACGATCCACTCCAACTGAGTAATTTCAAATGTCAGTGTATTTGACAAGACAGAAATAAAATCCAAATTCCAACATTCAAAAGCACGATGCAAAGAGCTTTTGTAATTTCAGTTTAAATACAAATAATTCATGTTTTTTTAAATTATTTCTGCGTATCCTTCTGCGGATCTGATAAGCTCATTCAATTATTTTGTTTGAGTTTGTTTGGGTTAAAGCAAAAACCAGACTATCGACTAATTTTTTTTTGTTTAGCGAACAGAATAGTATGGAAATATTATTAAAAAAATATTTAAAAAAATTACAAAGTGTTAGTGTTTTATAAAGTTTTCAAAAACCTGAAATTTGAAGAAATTTAAATACGAAGAAACATTGACATGTCAGAATAACATGCAATGAGCATAAAGTCACAAAATCCTTTAGCTCTCGTGATGCAGCTGGGCTTTAAATATAAATAAATAATTGTTGGAAGCCGGATATTTATGTGCCACTGGGTCTGTGTACCATGGATGCACAAAGTGTTTGTGCGAAAGCCGGAAATGGAAAAGGGATTGGAAGGAAACGATGAGAAAGAGAGATAGAGAAGGGACGATGTACGAGAAAGAGTTGAAAAAAAAAAACGTGTAGAATGTATAGTAACCACATGAAGGAAGGGATGTAAAAAGTAAAAACAAAACAAAAAAAATGAAAAATAAAGAACTCGGAGACACGAGAGTCGCGTGGTGCTTGAAGGTATGTGGGCTTGAACCAAGACCCGCGCGATGTGTGGGTAGTACACATAACTTCAAAAAGGTGCAAGAAAAAAAAGGAGGGGTGCGGTGGTGAGGTAGGGGTTGGGAAGGAACGAAGCTGAGGGTGTCTCGACTGAATGCCTGTCGCGTTTAAAAATGCTAGAGTGGCATGGAACCGAGGGGAAGCTTGATAAAGAGTAAGAGAGAAAGTAAAAGTCATGAAAACGAGGGAGAAAGAGAGAGGGAGGGAGAGAGAGAGGGAGAGAAGATCGAGGGGATGAACACACAGAGGGGCTCTTCGTTGAGGTTTTCTTGGTTACTATCTTGGATTTCTGTCATCGTAGACTTGTACGGAGTGTTTGCAGCAACAGAGAAAGAGAAATATAGAGATAGAAAGAGAGAGAGAGAGAGAGAGAGAGAGAGAAAGAGAGAGGAAAAGGAAGGAAGATTAAGAAAAAGAGGATGATATAACCAGGTAGTTTGTCGATGGTGACGCGACGACAACGACAAAGATGACGTGGCCCGAGGCGTTTAGCCGCAAAACAGCAGCCACGTACTTTTACATTTTTAATTCGTCCATAGGACAAACACCCTTGCTCGATGAAGAGGGCAATGCCTCGGGGATACTGTTTTTTTTTCCTACTTTGTTGGAAACTGTAGATTGAACGGACGAGGAAAAACAGCTTTCGCTACAAATATATACAGATTTCTATATACATACACGAATTTATGAACGTATGCGATTGAACCAAAGAGAAAAGACAAGGACAGATTTGCAATTTCCCTTCAACATCAGAGATACGAATCTAGCGTGATAAATTTTAATATCAAAGGATCAGTGAACGTGCAAAATGACAAAAAATGTTAAAACATCGTTGCAGCTCATATTTTACGTCGTATAAATGAACGTTTATGAGCATAAACTTATCTTTTAAAATGTTGGAAGAAGAAATTTCAATTCACAAATCATATTTCTTCATAAAATGGAGGATGGAATATATAAAATGGAATATTAAAGGAAAAATGGAGCAAGAAAATGGATTGAAACATAAATTATTTAAAAGAAGAAGGAAAAAATGGCATTCTTTAATTTATTTATACTGATTTATTGAAATTTATTTGAATTTTCTACTATAAATCATGTTTTTCGAAGATTATCATTTGTTTGTTGTTGTTTCGTGATGTTTTCACAGCTGTAGCTCAAGTGGCTCTTGGCAGTGTCCAAGGATACCAGGGTCTTGTCCTCGCTTCCGGTCTCTATGGTGCATCCCTCGGCGGTGCTCTTTATTCCTTGAAAATGCTCGCTCTCGAGAGACTCAGAGCCAGACACTTTGCCAGATCTTGGGCTCTCGTTCAGGCTGCGGAAGCACTGCCCATCCTTCTCGGAGTTCCTCTTACCGGTTCGTATATTCGTCATCATGTTTTCATGCTAAATTCATTACTTTCATTTTGTTTAATATTAACGGAAAGGGCTTTTTCGTTCAAAGTTCTTTGAAACAACTTTTTTCCTTTTTTTTTGCTTGTCGTCACTATTCAAAGTCCTGGAGAACAGAAGGAAAAAAAATGAGACCCCTGTGCATACAATGTTAAATGTAATTAGTCAGAATGCCACAAACTGCTTTTTCTCGTGTTTATAGAACATAAGAGTCTTTTCACTTTTTTTAATGTTCAAATATTTAACTATTCAGTTTTTTAAATATATTTTTAAAATTTTTATATATTTGCTTGTTCATTTATTTATTTATTTATTTATTTATTTATTTATTTATTTATTTATTTATTCATTTGTTTATTTATTCATCTATCTATTTATCTATTTACTTATTTATTTATTTATTCTTTTATTTATTCAATTATCTGTTTATTTATTATATAATTTCATATTTTTTTGAATGGCCTTTTGTTATGACAACTCTGATTCAAAATCTTACGATTTTCATACAAAACGATTAATTTCTCAATTTACTCGGTACCAGATCCGATTGATTTTGATAATTTAGTTTAAAGTTTGTGCAGTTTTTTACGATTTATTGAAAAAAAATCAGGATTCCACGTGAACCGTAATTCTAGTGAAAAAAAAAAGATACGGATGATTGAAACGGAAAATTGAGACCGGGTCATTGGGACCCAGTGTGGCAACAAAGGGTTGAGGAAACAATTTCTTTCAGAAATACTTGTAAGCGAAATTGAAACGAATTTCCGGTAGAAAAAATATTATAAAACAGAAATAAGTAAAAAAAAATCAAGAAAAAAGAAATTCATTCACCGCGTTCACAAAAGTCATTGTTCAAGAACTAAAGTGAGATAATGTTTTCGTTACGGAAGTGCGTCTTAATCGGGGGCGAAGAGTTATTTTCCTGATTGCTCATCGCACGAGAGCTGGCGAGAGAGAATCGTCTCACGGGAGATATTAACGAATGAAAGCGCGAGAGAAAGTGGCATGGGACGTATTTATCATCCTGACAAATTAACATGACAAACGTACATGTGTGAGTGTGTAAATTCATACGGAAATGAGATCCTAGATGGATATCTATATATTTCCCACAGTCAATTATAGTCTGACACATGCGAGAGATCACGAGAACGTATAGTGCAATCACGTTGCACTGTGACGTCTCGATAAACAATTTTAATGAACGACCATCGTCGTGTGATTAAACGCCTTATAAATAAAAGAATAATATACCATTCTTTAAAAAAGTGACGTAATGAATTGCGTGGCAAAGTTGAATAAATAAAAAATAAAGAAAAAAGGGCAACAAGTCTGTGACAACTCGTGGCTGAAGCTTCTCATTCAAGCCACGAGTTATACGTGGGCCCAAGATCGTTTTTGCATCCTTAAACAATTATCGAACAAAGATAAAACGGAAGTGAAGAAGAACGCGTCGCGGTCTCCGGTGAGAATGCACGTCACGTTACACGCGGCCTTCGATAATAAGCTGCACAAAAGTTGTACACGTGCAATTCATTGAACGTTATTCTTGACATTGAACCTTTTCTCGTGAGCTTTTAAAATATCATATCGATTTTTTCAATTATTATCGTCATAGGTTTATATTTTGTTCTTTATTTTTATAATGTTTATTCGCGTGTGCACTTCCAGGGGTTGATTGAGACTTTTTCTTTTTAAGGTAGTTCTATCGTGACATTCATATCGAAAAATGCTTTTTCAGTTGTTCTCACGTACAAAATGTTTTGCGGGCATGAGTTAATAAAGAAAAGTTGTTGGTAATTGACTAAAGAACAACATACTCCAAATTCAAGGTCATACAAGGTAATATGTACTTGCTGTACAATTACAATAATTGCGAACATTTTTCCTTTAGATTTTTTTGAAAAACTTGATGTAGCTTCTTTGACGTTGCATAAAAATGTATGCAAAGTTTTGGAAGGCTTCACCATGTAGAAGCCAAAATATTTATTGATGAAAATGTAACTTTTAACGCGAGCTCTCATCAGAGACTACCGAAAATTGTGATTTTTACCAATAAATATCTAAACGTTCCGCTTGGTGAAACCTTCTAAAATTTATTACACACGTGCACGTGACATTAAAGAAGATTTATCCAAATTTTCATCAAAATCTTAAGAAAACGATGTAACGATAGAACTACCTTAATTACTACCTTAAATTTCATCAAATTTCCATCAATAATCCATTTTCTCCATATAATAATGAACGTTTATCCAAAAACGTGTAATATATCGATCGAACTGTCTGAATTAATCACTCCGTCAAATATATCCATGGAAGAATAAAAATAATCGACTTTATTTGTCTATGGCTTTAATTGGTTATGACGCAGGTTACATGAACGCTAGTAGTCCACGAGTCGGTTACTACGCGTGTACGCTGAGTTCCTTGTGCGGTGCTGCTCTCCTCTTTCTTGTTGGTTGGGGACGTCAGCCAGCATCTCCAATTCTCGGTGGTTCAAGACTTTCTCATATTGGTCCGTTGCCTCCACCCTGTGCTTGTCCACCCCCGCCGAGACCAAGATTACCAAAGTCCCAATCGCTTCACGTTCCCCTAGACGTTGATCAAGAAGTTCGTGAACAAGAAGCCGAGCGTCATTTACGCTCAACCGAACACTATTATCAACCGACGAACCATCATTATCAACATGCCCCACTTAGGCCAAGCAAAAGCGTACCTGAGGGACTCGGCCACCACGAATCCTTCAGATCAAACACCAACAGACCACGAAGATATCGAGATGTCACCGTCATCGAACAAATCACTACTAGCGTTTAAAATCAACCTCATCACGAAATATATTGTGAAAAAAATAATAATAATTAAAAAAAAAAAATCGAGAAAAAAATTAATATTGATAAGAAACAAGAGAAACAATGACGAATCTGTATCATCGTGATCCTCGTTTTGTAAATAATTTCGCGGATCCGCGATCAAAATGAACCCTGTTTAATTGCGTCACTTTGATCGATCTTCAAAAAATCAACACTAGACATTATTTAATTGTACACTGCCTCGATTATGAAATTAAATAATGCGGGACCGTTCGAAAAGGATTATCGATTCAATGGAGCAAGTTTTAAGGTTTAATGTCACCAAAATCTTCGAAGATATGCTGACGAACTTTTTTCTTATCGATGATAACAGAAAAAAATGATTTTTTTTTTATAGGCTCTGGATTGTTAGGACTTGGATTCCTTATCGATAAATAAATAAAAATTTATTCGTTATATTGCTCGCCAAAACCCTCATAATCTTCCAGATTCGATCAATCTTTAACAACCAATCAATCAGAACTTGACTTCAAACCAATTTGGACCAGTATATTCGCCCTTTTTTACATCAATCGATATTAATATCAATTTAAGATCTTTGGATAATGTGCCTTCTGTCATCTCCTCGATAGACTAACTTCCAAGACTTCTTCCGGTGCTTGTAGATATTCCGGGAACCAATTATTTTTCAATCAATTCAAAAATATTGAAATTTTAGTCGACATATTGATTTTGAATGATAAATTCATTCTTCCAACAGCTTTGGCCATTTTTTTTTTAGTAAAACAAGCTCACCGTTTGATTTTCCCGAAAACAATCTTTCGAAATTCATTTTATTTATTTTTTTGTTATGTTTTGATTGTTTTCACATTTTTTTCTTCTTTTTTTAACGCAGGAATAAAAAAAAAATATAAACTTTCGGAGAAAATGTCTAATAGAAGGAAATTTACAGTTTGACAAATAATAACCTTTTCCACATCGTATGCAAAGAGCTTTTTACTTTATATCGTTGTATCTTTTTTTTATTTTTTAACCTTGACGTTTTTTTAAGGCTTCGTCACATGTTTTTCTCTAATTGAGAAAAAAAAAGTAGAAAATCCTCGAATAGTTTCGCAGTTCTTGAGTAAAATGTGAATTTTTTTACTGCTCCTCCTAAAATCGCGTATAAAACGTTTAATAGTTTGACAACAATGCCGTGAATGCTGAAAATTTTCCAAAAAATCTGTGAAAAAAACGTTCCGGTGCGACTGCAGCCTTGAGTGAATGAACTTTTTCTTAAAATTCGTCTCAAAAAAAGAGTATTTTCAGAATCGAAAGTTGATATCAACCCCCAGGTAAGATTTGTCATCCGTGAAAATTTTGGCCGTGGTTACGTGGTGTATCGAGATCGGATATTTCGACATCGTGTTCATTGAATGTGTGAGGTATGGAGATTAGATCGTCCGGAACGTGCAGTATCGCGAAGTCATCATTCGAGACGTGCAATATCACGAGGACGTGTGTCGGAACGTTCGATATAAAAATCTTCCGTTAAGCTGCATCGCACAAAACACGCGCCGGGGGGTTGAGAATATCTACAAAAGTAAGTGTGTCTGGACGCAGCGTAGCACTAAACTCTGTCTCGCGATGGGAATCGGTGCAGGGATGAAAAAAAAAAAAAAAAAAAAAAAAAAAAATGAAAGACGGGATCGAGAATAACGTTTCCGTCTCACACCGGAAATCTTATTTTCCGTCTCTGCAATAAACCGGAACTAATACGTTTACCGGTGAGTTCAATGACCGGAAGTTGAAGACACCCTGGTGCTGGAAAAAGTATGTAAAAAAGTTGGACTTGCGATATTAAGACCCTTCGTGTTCAGACTGGGTCCAATTGACCCCGAGAGACATTTCCATTAGCTTTAAAACAGCAGATCGTATATTTTTGTTAAAAAAAAATTTCTATACTTAAAAAAATGCTTCGCGTTCGTTTTTTAATCGAATCCTTCGTCGCATCGATCGTTTGTAACATTTTTTCAGTATTTTATTATTCGATTTGACATCGAGTGAAGATTTTTTTTCCAGTTAACAAAATACAAATAGTTCGGGTCATTTTGACCCGAGTGTAAATACCGTAATGTCTTTTTAAAAGCTTCGTACGAATGGTTAAATAAAAATTATTGTTGTGGACCATTTTTTTCATCGCAAAGATCCAGCGTTTGAACAATTCGAGTATAAAAATTTGGTAAATTGTTCAAACATTGAAATCCATCTGAGGATCGTTGGTGATCGAAATAAAAGTTTGGTTCGTCAAGCTCCATTGAATCGTTGTCCCATTCGATAGAAAAATAAATAAATAAAAATAAAAAATAGTGAGGGGAAATGTGCGCAACGACGCGGTGGAAACAAAAATGTGTCTTCGAAGGGAAACGACGTGATAAAATCTAATCGGAGAATCCCTCCGAAGGAAAAGTCTATGTGTATAACTGGTGTACTGTGAAACTAAGGTTTTTCCTTCTTCTTTTCATCGTTGTTTCCGCGTCTCTTGGAGAAGCGCATGTATATATAAATATATTTAAAAAAAAAACAGGTAATAAAAAAAAGTTTTTACCTATCAAAACATTCGTTACATTGATTTGTTAGAATTTAGATTTATTTATAAATTATATAAAAAATAGTCTAAAATAGTAGAATTGATAAAAAAATATATATAAATATATAAACGAAGGAGCTGGACTCCGATAATCGTGATTCTTCGAGAAGTTCTAGTGTTCGAGAGAAAAAGGTCGCGTGTACAGACGGAAGTTGTTAATTTTCTTGAAGCCCCAAAACTGAAAGAAACGTTTCTATAAATATATATAGTTGATGAAAATAAATTGGTAATTGCGGAAAGAAAAAAAAATACGAGAGCCATGGAATCAGCTTCTCTGAAATCACTCCCAACATCAATTTTATTGATCGATATCGATCTGTATGTACGAATTAATTTAACGAGTCCATGCGTCTCTATTAAAATCACTCTACACTCGCAGCTTGGAGTGTGGGGAAGCAATCAATGTAATTAACGCTCGAATGAAAGTGATTACGACACCGAGAGAGTATGTGACTATCACTGCAATCACTGTACAATCTGATGAAGCGGAAAAGAAAAAAAAACATAACAGAGAACGAGAGAGAGAGAGAGAGAGAAAGAGAGAGAGAGAGAGAGAGAGAGAGAGAGAGAGAGAGAGAGAGAGAGA
>JACEOJ010000055.1:1045724-1106275 GCA_013761285.1 Campoletis sonorensis
GAAAGTAGAAAAAAAAAATTGTTAAAGGTTTTTGTAAAAAGATGCGGATGTTTGTCCTAATGACAGTTGTGCCGAATTAAGTTCAACAATATTAATCTCGTCTATATCGAGTGAGCGGGTGTTGTTCCTACCGAAATGACTTTTCGACGAAATGCGACACTAGGTATATAATAATCGAATTTTAGCTTCACCTTAAGGTCGTAGTCTCGTCAAATCGTTTCTGTACAGAATTTCAACCAATTTTGAAGGAAACTTTTTCTCTTTTTTTCTTAATTACAAATAAATATATATAACGAAGTTATTATATTAATTAATTAGTCAATATTTTAATTAATAAAAATGAATAATTTTGACAGTTTAGTTTCGAAAATATTGCCACATGAAGTTTTTGCTCCGATATGGAAAAGGTGATTATTAATCAAATTCAAAACTTCGTATTAAACATATTTCCCGAAAGTTCATATGTTTTTACATTTTTAATAGAAACAGCGACTGAAATAATCAAATTATTTTGCAAGTAATATCCAAGTTTCAATTAATTAATCAGAGAGTTAACTTTTAAAGGTGATTGTGACGAGACTATAACCTAAAATTGAATGCAAATGTACGTTGAAATGCTTATTATCTAAAGAACCGATCTGGTTGATGATTTTTTCTTTTTCGTATATTTTTTTAACGAGAATTGGTCGTCTTCGTTCTTGAGTCGGTCACGGAGAAAAAGGAACTTGCGATAAAGTAAATTAGCTTTATAGTAAATTAACACGAAACGTGTGAAAATTCTTAGCTTCAACAAAACTACACATTAATCGCGAGTATATGTACATTTATATACTTACAGATTATTATTCCAGTAGGCTGAGAAATTTTCACACGTTTCGTGTTAATTTACTATAAAGCTAATTTACTTTATCGCAAGTTCCTTTTTCTCCGTGACCGACTCAAGAACGAAGACGACCAATTCTCGTTAAAAAAATATACGAAAAAGAAAAAATCATCAACCAGATCGGTTCTTTAGATAATAAGCATTTCAACGTACATTTGCATTCAATTTTAGGTTATAGTCTCGTCACAATCACCTTTAAAAGTTAACTCTCTGATTAATTAATTGAAACTTGGATATTACTTGCAAAATAATTTGATTATTTCAGTCGCTGTTTCTATTAAAAATGTAAAAACATATGAACTTTCGGGAAATATGTTTAATACGAAGTTTTGAATTTGATTAATAATCACCTTTTCCATATCGGAGCAAAAACTTCATGTGGCAATATTTTCGAAACTAAACTGTCAAAATTATTCATTTTTATTAATTAAAATATTGACTAATTAATTAATATAATAACTTCGTTATATATATTTATTTGTAATTAAGAAAAAAAGAGAAAAAGTTTCCTTCAAAATTGGTTGAAATTCTGTACAGAAACGATTTGACGAGACTACGACCTTAAGGTGAAGCTAAAATTCGATTATTATATACCTAGTGTCGCATTTCGTCGAAAAGTCATTTCGGTAGGAACAACACCCGCTCACTCGATATAGACGAGATTAATATTGTTGAACTTAATTCGGCACAACTGTCATTAGGACAAACATCCGCATCTTTTTACAAAAACCTTTAACAATTTTTTTTTTCTACTTTCAATCGGCACACTGGAGATTTTAAGTTTAGTCGAGTTTCTTCACATGTTTCAATGCGTCAGAAAATTCGGAAAACGTCAGGCTCACTCTTCGATTAATCGACGAAAGTCTCCATTCGAGTATCTCGTATTTTTGATGATTTTGCATCATGATTTTTTATTTTGCACTCGACTCGCTCACACTCACGACGAAGATTGACAAAAAAAAACAATAAATAGACTCTCGATGTACAAAGTGCAGCGGTGAGTCAGTTTTTCTTTAAAATTTTGAAGCCCAAAATTCATTTCGATAATGGCAACGCACACGACAACGTATAAAAATAATGAAATAAATCTGTACGATTCTACTCTCGAAAATGACATTTTTCAAACTTTTTAAATCTCCATCGTTATTTTTTAATTAAAAAAATAAAAATAAAACCTTAGCATGCGTACAAAATTGCTCAGGAGTATTTGTTCGCTGTATATTTTGATTAATTAAAATAGAATACGATACGAATGCGATCCTTGAGTTATTATTTTATAATTAAGTAGAAATAGTAGAAAAAAGTATGAAAAAAAGGAAATACAACAGACGCAGCTTAATTCATGGGGATTTCATATAATTTTTAATTATTCAATTAATTAACGAAACAAATACTTTTGAGCGATGGTGTATTTGGATGATGATCGTCGTCGACTCGAACCACATTTTCAAACTTTTAACCTCCAACCTCACAAATTTGTAATTCCCAATTTTTGACATCCTTTACAAAACTGTAAAATTTATTAACACCTTTATCACTATTGCAAATATTTGACATAGAATTATTTATTTATAAAAAATTAAATAATTTTAAAAAATGTTGAATGCGAGTGCTCAAAAAAAAGAAAGGAACTGACACCGTGTATTATATTAAAAAATTTTGTGTGTTTTTCAAGTTGTGAAAAAAATCTTGTATAGCATCGTGTAAAATAATACGATCGATCTCACGAATTTTTACCAAGTTGTATGGTACTTTTGTCATTGATAGATTTTATGAAAAAAAAAAAAATAATAATAATAATAACAATAAACAACTTAGTAATTGTTGGGTTGAGAATATAATGGGATGAGTCGTAGAATTACGAAATCCTGGCAACGGGAATACGTTGAAGCATTTTGGAAAATCAACTTCCGATTTTTTGTGTAAAAAATATATTTTTTTTTTAGGAAAAGCTTTCGTGCTTCGATTAGTAAAAAAAAGAAACAAGAAATTCGAGTATTAGGCTAAGTATTTGGGCGTAAAAATCGGTTTTAATCCGTGCAACTAAATTTGTTACTCTTTTTTGTATTTAAACAATTGAATAACATTTTTTTCATGGATAAAAAAGTTAATAGAGACCATTCGGAGATAAAGAATGATGAAGAAGTGAGTAATTATTATTTTCATCGAGAAAATAAAAATTCAAAGGATGCATAATTATTCTGACATTGAAAATGTATCAAAAGTATTGAACGTTGATTTTTCGATGTACGAAAACCCTTTTTTATTGAATTTTCAAACCGGATGTACGACTCAAAACGTATGTTAAACTCAAAAAAGGTTGATTGACGAAACATAGTTAGGAAAAAAAAGCTCTCGATAAAATTATCTCGTCATTTACGAGCCAATATCATTCTCCTTCGTAATAAAAAAAATAAATAAAAAAATTGGGCCCAAAGGAAAATATACCTAATTATAAAATACCATTTTTGAGAGCCTTAATTCCATTTTAATAAGACCTCGATAACGAAAAAAGAAATAAAAATAAAAACAACCTTTATGTCAATTTCATGAAAGATTGTAAAACGTCGCTCTTTTCGGGACCCATGTAAATTTCTACTTTTTATTTCCAATAAAACTTCACAATTATTCACACAAATTCTTAATTAATGAATAATCAATATTTAAAAAATCGATTTTTTTCATGTTTAAATTCTTTTAATAAAGAGGCCAATTCTTTGCCTCGAATATCGCGTCAATTTAAATGCAACCTTTCGGTAATATTTACCACGATTCAAGTGATAAAAAAGATAAATACCGATGTGCTAAAATTCATTAATTATCACAGCAGCATTTTTTAAAAATTGGAATGAAAACAAAACAAATTGGAAATACGTTTTCATCCACTTGTGTCACGAGGAATTATCTGTCATTCTCTTCACACAAAGTGTCTTATCACTTTTCGATGTATTTTTCAAACGATTATTTTTAACCCTTCGTTGACCCATTTCTAATTGGCCACTGCATTGACACTCTGGGTCATTTTGACCCGTCAACAAAGGGTTAAAATGAGAATTTAATTATCAGGAATATTCAGAGTTTTTAGAATTTTTTGAAAAATACTGTTCAGCACTTACAGCGTACAAGTAGTCGCTGATAAGGTATACGTTGACTCAGGGCAATGAGGGTCGGAATGATAAAATGGTTTTTTTTTCCTCATTCACTCTGTTTTTTATCACTGAAAAGTATAGACCAGACTCGTTTACCAATCGAAGTGGCTGCCTGAAAGCCTGTTTTGGAATATCACGAAATAAACAAACTAGAGAGAGAGAGAGAGAGAGAGAGAGAGAGAAAGAGAGAGAGAGAGAGAGAGAGAGAGAGAGAGAGAGAGAGCCCAAAAATCATTTTATCAAAGTAACGTATAGATGTATGATTATCATTATCCAATAATTCTCGTTGGCGTGTATACCCAAATGGGTTGAACGAGAAACATACACAGCAGCAGTCTGTTGTGTTAGAAATTTGGGGGATGAAGCGCGCCACGCATAGCGACGAAATACGCACGTATCGATTTTACTGCCTCTTCGCAGAGAATCGTATCGCTCTCGGAACTCATTGAAACTTCGCGAGGAATTTGCTATAGCGGGCTCTCGTATACGCCAATTTAGTATTTTTACGCTACGATGAGTTACGAAAGCGGATTTAAAACGCAACAGGATTGAGAGAAAATCAATCATTTAGAAAAATCAATTAATTACGATAGTATATTTCGATTTAAAATAAACGAGAAACGAAAACAAAAAAGAAAAAAACAAGGCGGAAAATAAGATTTCGTCGCAAAAACAACAAGAAAAAAAACGTAGCAATTACCGACCAAACAAATGTTTAAGTATTCGAATTTCATATTGAAATGATTAAAATTATAAGGAAAAACAAAACATTTGGATTTCAAAAAAATACCAACGGGCAAATTTATTATTAGAAAGGGATCAACGTGTGCGACTGAAATTTTTTCAGTTTTCATTCTAATTATTGTCGTTTATTAACGCGTCTGTATGAGTGGACAGTTCATACGTTTACTCGAGCATTTATGTGTGCGAACAACACATGAATTATGTGGAAAAAAATACAAAAATAAGTTGAAAAAAGACAACAAAACTGTTTGTTCAACGCACGAAAACCTCGCTCTTGAATCATCATTTTTTAAACAATCATCTGCGAATTTATGCGTGTCTGTGAGCAAAGATGTATAAATGAATAAATAAATTTACAAGACTCGAAAAACTGTTACAACCTTATCCATTTTATTTACGTACCTCTGGAATTTTTTCCTTTTTTTTTCACAGATTTTTATATTCTTTACATTCCTAGGAATAATAATTTAAAAAAATAATTTAAAAAATCTATTCCTTGATTATAAAAATGTTATAACTATGGCTTTAAAAGTATTTTTTTATGAAAGACGAGAAGTTGATCCAGTGGACAAGGGCTCCGACTGACAATCGGGGAATCCGGGTTCGAATCCCAGGATAAACAACATTGACGATAAAAGAAAAACTTCAAGTGTTTTTACTGCAATTCTAAGTGTTTTGGACACTTTACGTTTGTAAATACATACGACGATGAAAATATTTGCCACAGTAATTTATCTTTGAGTTGTAAACAATTCTTCGAACCGATACACGCGAAATAAAGGAAAGAAACACACAAGAAATGTTTGGGTAGTCGTCTTCTGTTTATCAAATCGTTCTTCATGACTGAACATGAAATTCCAAACAAAACAATCGTGGGTTCGCTAAACACTGCATTTGAACTTCGTGTCATCGAACGGCTGCTGTCAGAGGATAAAAAATGGACGAAAATGCCACGACACAAAAAATACGATGCCAACGTGTAAAAGTTTCCATTCAATTGAATTTGGATAAATTCACGAGAAATGTAAAATAAAAATAAATATTCGGTGAATTAAAAAAGTTAGGATTTCGAGAAATGTTCTAATTTTTACATTTTACAAATTCGATAAAAATTGGTGTAGTAAATCGTTGGAATATGAATCATGAATGATGTTGAATTTTTGTACGAAAGAATTTTTATCATCGTACTTCGCGTAGAAAAAAATATTTTTTTGGCGTATACAATTTTTTTATGGATTTAGGACGTTGGTTTCGATGCGAGCTAGAAAACTCTGTGCATGTAAGCAAAATTTGGTTGGCAAATGGTCGAAAGCAACATATTTCGAAGTATATATATCTATAGATATATGTTCGAAGTAAAATCAACAAAAGAAACGTTTCGCAGAACATGAAGAGTGTTAGTGAACGAAATCGTGTAACTATGGGAATATTGATGATTCGACGTCAAAGTGAATTATTCGTTATTCGTGAGGAATGAGAAATACGCCTCTCTGACTCTGAGCTGTCAAAAAAATCCTGGGCGTTCGGCCCGGTTTCTGTCTCCCCTCTTTTCACCTAGTGGATTAGCATCACTCGCACGTGATGAATAGCAAATCATTTGGAGGGGGAAAAAATGTTACATCTCTGCGAAGCCTGAATCGAGCTACACGAAACTGTTTAGTTTCCTCGATTTTTAGATGTAACGATTTTTTCCTTCGTCTGGCCTCAGAGCGATAATTTTTTCATGTATAATCGTTTTTGTTAATATTTTTTTACTGATTTTCATCGATTCCAACTGAATCTCTAACGCGAAGAAAATTGTAAACACAGGGTCAATTGTAAAAACTACGAAATGGGCTTGGAAAGCATTGAAAACGTAACCTTCAACTGAATAACGTTGGAGTTAAAGTTTTGTAATAAAGATGGAGAATCTTTTTTTTGTTGTTGTCCCAAAAGTCGATAAAAAGCTTAAATAAAGGGTTTTGCTTTGTATTTCACGGAAATTTCGATTTAAGTTGAATCGAGGCTTGTATTTCTATAATAGAAAAGTATTTGTTTACATGACGATTTTTTGAAGATATTTATTCGACTTAAAAAAATTGTTGAAATTTGTATTCTTACCTTTTTTTTGAAGATCTTAGGGAATAAATATTATTCATCAAGTGAGGTAAGAAAAAAATAGTAATCCCCGCAAAAAAGTGCATTTTAGATGATAAAAACCTGAATCCTGGATGAAACGTCGTCCTAATAGAACAGTCAGGTGTAAAGATATAATCTCGCGACTATTCGTGTTTCGTGAAATCTACATTATTCGCGTTGCAAACACATTTACAAAGCACAGTTCATTGAAGTATTCCGAAATGTTTGCGATCGGTGGCGCCATCTCATCACCGGCGAAAATGCTTGAGAAGCATTGAGCCATGTTGTTTTTTTATTCACAGTAACTGAGTCGGAAGGTGGTCGAATGTCAAGAACCCAGCGATGCGTCGATTCAACGAGGTTAGAGTCGCGTGGAGAACGCGGCACTAGCGCCACGGAGTCCACAGCGCGTAATTGGCGGGAAATTTGAACATTTAAAAAAAGAATCGTTCGTGAAAACGATAAAAATGTAATTTATTACATCAAATAATTGGTATAGATTAGTCTCAACAATATTTGAAGAGTTTTTGAGCTAATATTTCTATGTAAGAAGCCTCAAAATTGCAAAATAATCGAAAACACACAAAAAATTTTTCGAATTTCCCGCCAAACGAGAGCCCCAGCCGGCAACATTGAAAAAATGGAAAATGGTTGGACAGCATGAATTTACACGAACGAACGCTGATCGTTGGGCAATGTTATTCGTATGGAGGCACGTTTCTAGTTGCTTCGCGGTTAGCCGTCGAGAGAGTGGCTCCGAAGCTCGATCTTATCGACAGTCTGCGAGACGACGACGGCGGGGTTGCATGGTCGAGCGACGACGAGGAAATAGGGAAACGTAGTACAAAAGAGATGCAATAATAGAGATAGATAACCTCGATGCATTTTGATCGAAAGGAGCGGAAATATAAACGGTGTAATGTACGATCGTTAAAAGGGCAAGAGTGTTGTCGGACGATAATAGAATTTAAAAAAAAGTAGTAAAGTTCAAGCGGTCATTGAATCGCAAGAGCAAAGAACTCGAAAATATTGAACAGGTGTTGGGATTAAAATCCCGAGTGATATCTGCTGCTGCCACGGGAATGAGAGACTGACGTTTGGAGCAGCAACGTTGGCAGGGTTAATATCGTGGCATTAAAAGAGCAAGTTAAAAAGGGGGGTTTTAAGGGGGTGGGGAGAAAAGGTGATTCGAGATTCGAGTGGTGAGGTAGCGGCGAATAGTACAGAAGAGACGACAGACGTGAGTCCCCTCACAGACATGAAAAGTGAACGATCGAGGACGGACGTGTATAAGGAACTTAGTATTTCGAAGATATGTGCACCTGCTTGAACGAGAAAATATTCCCTGAGTGTGTAACTACAAGATCTCGTCACGGTTTCTTGACAATACGTCACTAGGTCAAAAGGAGGGTGTTAGAGTGCGTGTGTATGTGTGTTTATCGATGGAATTGAACGTCGGTTTTGTTTAAACGAAAAAAACGCCAGAATCGTGCACTATTTTCATTAATACCTTGCTTTTCAATTGAAACTCGATATCTGAAGAAAAAAAAACCGCGAAATATGCGGTTGTGGGCTATTGAACCAGCCAATAAGTGTACCAATCGTTCTGCATGTTTTCGAAGAATCGACGAAAGACACAGCGACAAATAGCACGCAACGTGAGTCTCATTAAAATTCTTTAACCTGCCGATATTGGTAATTTGATTTATTAATTTTATCGCGCCAATGATTCCTCAGGCTTTCGTGCATATTTGTGTACGTTTAACAGGGTCAATGGACGCCGACCTTATAAAACGTGGTATTCGTGGGAATAACCTCCAAATATTCAATAACAATTGATCAAAAAAATAGACATTCCTCTGTAAATTAGTTGATAAACGTTGAATCACTTCTAGGTTACATTGCAAATGTGTTTCGAGCGTCAACCCCAAGCTCATAATTCTTTTATAACCAATTTTTTTTCACGGGTTTCATTGCTTTTTAATCTGAATCGGTGTTTTTACGATCTTCGTAGAAACGACGGAGCGCTGTTGAAGATGAACATTAAATAAATAAATAACGATTACAATCCAATTATCGTCGTCTTGACTATTTTTTTTTTATAACACCAAGACGCCGGATTTAATGCCCCATTAATTTTTTATTGTCTATTTATTTTTTTATTTCCGATCGAAATAATTAGCGAGACCACTTTTCGAGTCAAGTTTCGTCTCCGTGCTTCGTGACCTTGTCACAGATCGTACTAACCTTGATAATTGGCTTATAATTCAAGTGTTTTTAATATTCGTTTGTTGTTTGCTCGAAAAGTTCGAAATCTCAGTGTTAATTAAGTGCAGATTTATAAGGAATTGGGCAAACGGATCAAATTGTTCGCGGGTTTATTTTCGTTCGTCGAGAGCGATCGTTGCGAGCTTCGAGGATTAAATCGCCATCGGCGAAAGTAGAAGGACATGCTTTCAGTTCTGCCCCGATCGTCATCTGCTTTTTATACATATAACTTTAGTTTTTTCTTTGTGTGCGAAGACTCGTACTGAAAGAAGCGTCGATAAAGAGGTTTGGATCTCGTGGCCAGCCGGCAGGGGAATAATGCTTAACTCTCACTTGTGCGTTCGAGATTCCTCAGCTCTAGTGTCTTACGTTTTCAACTGCTCGTGTGTATAAGAGTGACTTTCGTGAAAGTAGTCTCTTCTCTCCACTTCGTCCCCCCCCCTCTCTCTGCCCCTCTTTCTTTTTTTTATTATCCACTTACGTATCGATGTACGAATCCACAAAGGACACGTCAATCCATTTGTTTATCGATATTAAGTTTGTACAACATGGGTGCGGAATGACCTTCGATGATAAAATGTTGAAATTTGCATCGATTAAGGCAGTTCCATCTTGAGATTTTGTTGAAAATTTGGATTAATCTTCTTTCGTGTCATATGCACGTGTGTAATCAATTTTAGAACGTTTCACCGAGCGGAACGTTCTGATATTTATTGGTAAAAATCACAATTTTCGGTAGTCTCTCATAAGAGCTCGTGTTAAAAGTTACATTTTCATCAATAAATATTTTGGCTTCTACATGGTGAAGCCTTCCAAAACTTTGCATACATTTTTATGCAACATCAAAGAAGCTACATTTAGTTTTTCAAAAAAATCCAAAGAAAAAAATGTTCGCAATTTTTGTAATTATACAACAAGTACATATTACCTTGGATGACCTTGAATTTGAAGGATGTTGTTCTTTAGTCAATTTACAACAACTTTTCTTCATTAACTTATGCCCCAAACCATTTTGGATGTGAGAAAAACTGAAAAACAATTTTTCGAAATGAATATCACGATAGAACTTCCATAAAAAGAAGAAAATTACTATTTTAATCATTTTTCTTTCACAAACAAGTAAGCAATTTGCCTTCTTTCATAGAAACAAAATTTAAAAAATCAGCAATTGTGGCGATAAGTTGTGGAATTTTTCGTTGCTTCCGCGAACGATACGGAATTTAATACCAAAGACGATCCCGAAAGTTTGCATCGTTGGAACGCAACGAAATTTCTCTTTCCAAACGTTTTTCGAAAGTTTGATCGACATTCTGCCAACGAAAAGTCCGTCCATTTTTTTTTCATCTTTTTTTTTACATCCACTTTGACAATCTTAGCAAAAAAAAATAAATACTCGCTCTTTGGAGCGAGTAAATATTGAAAAATAAATATAATTCAACAAAAACTTTTTTTTTATTCATAAAATTCGTGTTTTTTCTTCGAGTTGTCTTAATTTTTTTGCTAGATTTAGTTCGCGAATTATTTTTGACAAACGCTGCATTCGAATTTTTAAACTCTGCTGTCAAACGTCATAAAAATCGTAAACAAAGAAAAAGAGAAACGTTTGTGTGATTAACTCGAACGACTGATCTCAGTTGTTTTGAAATATTGAAGATCGTGGTTTTTCCCACTCGACCTTTCCACTGCCCTCTAAGACATTTTTTTCTTCAACGATAAGTAACCGTGAAGTGTTCAGTGTTATTTTATTGTATCGAGACTAAATAACTCAGTATAACGATAATGAGTTGGTTTGAATTTAGAAAATTCCGTGTGTCTTCGTTTACGATCTGAAAATGGATCGCCGAATAATTTCTCGCTGCATGGCCGCGACGAGAACCGGTTACAGGGAACGTACCGGCTAACTCGTGGCACAAACGAAATTCCTACGGAACGCTCGCCATCGTCGATGCCCAACGATACACTTAACGGAAGCTTTATTCCGGAAAATACGAAATGGCTCGAACTTTCAATACTTTTCGAATCAGAATTTCATATTTAAATCATTCGATTTCCAATACTTTCTTCAGTAAAGTTTTATCAGGTGGAAAAATTCGAGACGAAACCGACGAAACAGTTCTTGAAACTTCTTTAACAAAATTTGCCTTTTAACGCTTCCTGCGGGTCAAAATGACCCAATATTTAAGCTAAAGGTTAAATCATTCTTTTTCTCACATTTTTCAAGACCCAGAGCAATTTCTTTGATATTCAAAGTTTATTAATTTCGATTAAAAAATAATTTTTACAGTTCTCGTCATTTCATCACTTCGAGGAAAGTTTTCAAAAGAAAACTCCACTTTTTGATACAATAAATATCACGATTAACGAAATTACAAACGACTTTATTGTCACGAACACGTTTTATCAACATTTTTATCATAAAGTCACTTGATCTCTGCAGCAAAATTGAAAAAAAGAAAACTTCACAAGATCTTGAATTTTTCGCAAATTTCTTAAACTACAGTTCGCTAGCAAATCGTTAAACCCTCTACGTCTGGAGCTCGTAAAATTTCAAGACCTGTACTTTTTCTTCGTTACGAGCATAATTTTTCTTTGACGTTCTGTCCAAACATTTTTCAAAAGGCCATCATAACTTGATTGTCGTGGATGTGCTGTTGAAGTTGCTCTAACGGTTCCGTAATAAATCCATCACCGGTAAATATACCTGCTGCGTGTCAGGGACAAGTTTTAATGTGTATGTACATTCGTGGCAATTGTGAAAAACGTGCGGTAGCTCCAAAAGATTGAATTTTTCTGTTGTGACTATTTTATGATCCATTTCAATATTTTTATTTGTTTGGGTATCAGTGACAGCTTCATTTTGACTAAAAAGTATTTATTTAATGGTCGCAATTTAAAGCAACACTTTTCTACAATTTTATTGAAATGTAAATAAAGTTTTTCGTGAAATATTGTTTTTAGTGTCGATGGTTTGATGATTAAACCTGATTTTAAGGAAAACATTTCCTTTTTTACGTGATTTTTGAATTTTAAGGATTTTTATTGTTTTTTTTTTTATAAAATCATACAAATTTTTTGTCAAATTGACATTTTGAATGGCATAAAAAGTCACGATATCTCGTGGTCCGAGTATCAAATAAATTGAACAAATAACAAATATCGTTGAACTCGAAAACGAAGCAAAGGAAGAAATTGTTAAAAAAAATAAACAAACGTACAATACAACGTAATTGTTTGATTTGCTCTGCAATCTGACGTTCAACTAGCAAAAGGATCACAGTTAACAAAGCCAACCATAGCACTAATGGTTTATTGAAAAATTATTCCGATTGTGCTGATGGAACGAATTTGACGAGTGAATTCGTCCATTGAACGAGTGAAGCAGTCCAGAACAATAGATTCGTTCCGAATTCGTAATAAAAAAATGCATCTTACAATTGTCAACACTTTACGATTAATAAATAATGAAAAAATCATCATAAGAAATATGGCTTCGACATAAAAAATAAAAATAAAAATAATATTTAGAATGTCTTTATTCGCTGCGATTATTCGTCTTTGAGGACACGAAACAAATTGTCTTTAACACCGTGAAATCTTAACAAATGCATTAAACAGAGTAGTCTCTTTCACGCTTTCACAAAATTATGCTAATTAATTGCTTTGTCATTCTGAAGATTTCTTTAATTTCGTTAATAAGTGTCTCATTGAAAGCGTGATAATCGGAGTCACGATTTCTCGTAGGGATTTCTTCGTGCATAAAAATTTGCTCTCCATAAATCCATTCACTGCTAAAAAAAAAAAAAAAAAAAAAAAAAAAAAAAAAAACGACACATGTGCCGGAAGTGCAGAAAATTCCTCGCTAAAACGTCGTATGCAGCGGTACAAACACAACGAAACTTACACCGTGTCCCAAATGTTGCGAAAAAAAAAAAAAAATTCTAATAAACACTTGAATGAAACTTCATAACATTTTTCAATAGTGTCTCTTTAATTTTTATGTCCACTTAAATATTTCAAACATAAAGTTCAAAAATGGAGTCTTCAGTAGAGTCGTAATTTTTTATTGTGCAGCTTATCATTTTATGTTTAAAGAAATGTCCATTTAAATGAAAAATAAGTTTCGAAAAGAATTTTCATATTCGTTGAAAAGTGTAATCGTCTGTTCCATTAATTTTAATGTGTTCGATGATAAAATTCACGCCCAGCTGTTTATCTGCAAATTACAACATTTTTTACCTGTCAAATTAATCAATTGGGTTTTCTTGACTAATAAAAACTGCACAAATGAACTTATTTTCGAAAAAAAATAGTTAATTTTGTTAAAAAAGTGCTGTCAGTTCTCGAAGGCCAGTCAGAAGGCTCCAAAAAGCTCGAGAGCTCCATAGAATTGGTTCGGGTCAAAGTGACCCAGTGTGTCAATCGATCCTTCGTTTTGTCATTTCTATTTATCTTGGCACGACTTTAAGGACACCCTTCGTACCAAAAAATAATTTGTAATGCCGAGTCCGTTGCTGTGATGAGAATATTGTCTCTCTCGTTTCTTTCTTTCATTGCTCATCCTTTTCTCTCCCTCTATAATATTGTGTGATACACTTGTCGAGAGGTAACTCTCTCACGCGGACATTCACACACTCACGTTTAACTTGCATCCATGTTTATATATTAACATGGATGGAAGTTAAACGTGAGTGTGTAAAAATATATTTCTGTGTATATATCTTTGTATTTATTTATTTATGACATATACACGCACACGAAAGCGTTAATGTACTGTAATAAGCGCGAGTTGTAACGGGGAACAGAAATAAGTGGGTTTTATGATTATTATTATTTCTTGTTTTTTTTTTTTTTTTTATAACTATGCACCACTGTCTTAACAGCAAAGTGACGGTGTTGCAGTTTCTTCTCATTACTATTGCTCGTACTCGGACGCATCAGGACGAATGAGTGCGTCCGTAGTTCCGTAACGTAAAGTCTTCTTTTTTTTTTCGACACACAAAGTTTTAGACGAGCATTTTTTATGACCGGAAATAATTCTGTTTCGTGACCGAAGTGCTGGGGAGTTTGAATGAAATACTGTTCGAAATGATCTTCGGTTGCTAATGAGAAATTAATTTTTTTTGGTCTGCCAAATGATTGAATTTATCGATGGTCCCTGAAAAAATGATTAATTGTCTTGAGTTCAATGAAAAACTGTTGACAGAGTTTCGATTTATTTTATCATTGGGCCAAAAAAAATTCTCAGAGTTTATCGACTTTTTATTTTTTAAAGGTCAACGCCTTTATTATTGAAAGAGAAATTTATTAGAAATATCCTCACAGTACGAAACGAGATTTGATTGACTTGAGAAAAATCGATGGAAATGTTATTATTTAATGCAATCAATGTCAGTGTTGTTTGTGGATATAAAAAATACATTTGAAATCCGATGAATTATTCGGTTGGGTTTACTCCGATGATTGCTGCAAATATTTCATGTAGAATGAATAAAATATTGCATTGGACGTATTTGAGTTGGGGTCAAACTACATTTTCATTGACTCAACAAAATTCTTTTCTTTTATACACGGAGCAAGTTTATTTAAAAGCATTTTCGCTTATTTATTCACTCGGTTTTCATTCATTCACAGGAACGAGTGCTTCGCGAAAAGGAATTGCAATTAAGAATATTATTACGGCTCTTTTATTCGAGTGAAAAAGCTTTGATTGGAGGACGATTTGGAAATTTGTGTGGTTTGTTTATACTTATTCCATCGGCGAAGAACATAAACTCAATTATAAATTGAACACGATGCATCACGGCGAACCAGCTTCAAACTTAATCCTCATTTTCCTTCTCTCACTCTCTTTACGTCTCTTTACCTCCGGTAAAATATTTAATCCCCATAGAATATTCACGTTCCGGAGGCAAGGCATCTCTCACAAGTCTTCCTAATCCGCAATCTTTCTCTCATCCAAGAGGATCTTTCATCTTTTAAATTGGCAATGCTCGAGCTCTCGTTCAGACTCGAGATCGCGAGAACCTGAGACTCAGAGACTTGTGAAAAACAAGTGGGACGTGGGAAACAACGTCGACAAATAACTCGCAAACTACAGCATCCTCCAAAGAATTTTTCATTACTCATTAATCGCTATTTTCTCTATACACGTTCTTGACGGTCCAACGAAATTTCAAGATCGTTATTGTGGTCCCTTAACATCGTTCATTCAATGCCAATAAACAGATGAGATTCTAATTCGTTTATCGAATAAAAGTGGAATGTAGGAAATCGAATAGGAATTTCGGTACAAGTTACGAAATGTAACCATTTTATTCAAATTTCTACAGTACGTTCTTTGATTTATCCTGAATATATCCTCCAAGTTTCAAAACGATTGTCTACACCGTTTCCACAAAATTCTCAAATGAAAACGTCACTTTTTAACATAAAGACATGCCTACGCTTTCCCTAAACTTCAGTTTTGTGCATTAAACAATACGAAAAAATGTAAAAAAGGTTATAAAAAGCTGTCAAACCACTCAAAATATCATTACAATAATGCCACTTGAAAATGAAATAATTCGTCCACATAGTTTATTAATTATTCAATTTCTTGTCAATGAAAACGACCAATTTTGTGATTCAAAAATGAAATTGACTAGAAAAATAGGGATGATTCGGAAAATTGATAAAAATGGCGAATAAAAAAATACATTTTTCGTTAAATTCCAATCCTGGAACCTTTAATACCATTTAAAAATTGTAAATTTTCGACAAAACAAAAACCAGAAATCTTACTTTTAGTCCCTGACTCAAAAATTGGAGAAATTAAATTTCAAGTCCTACCGATTGTTCGAATGAAGATGCTGGACATTTTTTTATCCAAATGAGTCAACAGATGACGAAATAGTCTTGAAAATTATTCGAGTAACTGCTTCTCTCTGCCGGATAATTCGACGCACTTATCGCAGCTGGAAATGACGTGACCATCCTTGTTCAATTATTTTCTCGGATCGAGTGTCACGGATCTCGAAGAAAAACGATTAGGAAAAGATAAAACAACGATCGTGAATATGTAGGCCCCGAAGTAAAGAGGTCGCGACGAAAGAGCAAGAGAAAAAAAAGAAAAAGAAAAGAAAGAGAGATCGAAAAATAAGTGAGAGAATGGAGAAGTGCATGCATGCGCGTAAGGTCATCGTTTCACCTCTGCGTGAGCTGCTGCTGCTGCATTGCAATGGCTAGACTTGGAAAAATTCCTCACCTCCATAACCGCGATCTTTTCCACCTTTCATATATTTTATATTCCAATGCATACGAGACGTAAAGTCTCTTCCCTTTCGATCTTCTGCTGACCTACAACGACATAGAATCGTATATTTATTGAATATTTATCAATTTAACTAAAAACCCACTGAATTGTATAAATTATAGAATATAAAGTTGCGATAACCATATTTATCGTATAATAATAATAATAATTTAAAGGTTGCTATTCTGGTGACCTACAACGACATAGAATCGTTGATTGATTGAATATTAATTAATTTAATTAAAAACCCAACAAATTTAATAAACTGTAGAACGAGAAGTTCCCATAATCATATTTTCGTAAAATAATAATAATAATATTAATACAAAGGTTGCTATTGTATGGATCGAACAAACAAAGGAAGCCTTTTGCTGCCATTCGATTGAATGATGTATTGAACCAAAAGGAAACAAATTTTGCAGTAATTTCCAAAGTAGAAGGCGACATTTATTTTTTATTGACTTAGCATTTTTAATGAGAGAAATTTGGGTAATTAGAGAAAAATTTTGCATTTCCAGTCTCGTAAATTCCAATGCCATAAAAATCGGAAGTAATTAGTGTAAATAATAATAATAATACAGTGAAAAATGATTATTGAGGATGAAAATTACGATTGTTAACTTTTTCGTCATGTGGAGGCTCATGGAAACATTTGAATTAGATCGAAATGGAAAAAAAAATGATTGAAATAACGTTTCGCATTATTTAGAGTTGAAAAATAAAAAAAACAGTACATTTTTTCTTGAAAAAGCAATGCTCTCTTGACAAAAGGACGTAAAAATGAATAAAGAGCACTTAATTGACAGGGCAAACGTAAAAATATCCGGCATAATAAATGGTTTAATAGCGTGTTATCACATGGGAGAGAAAAAAAATGGGAGATATACAAAATAACGCATAGAAATGCCATATCCGCAGATTCATTATGCGGGTAGAGTGCACGCGAATCTCATTCATGCGCTCCCCGGTGGCTATTCACCATTCGCTGGTCTAACGGTTCAACAATGAGCACACGCTCGGTCTGTCTCTCGAATTGCGCTCTTCTCTGGATTAAATACCTATTCGTGGCATGTGTGTTGCACGTCAAAGTGAATACTGTACGCGACGTGTGCTAAAATTCCTTACTGTAACAATATGAGCTCCTATTTACACTGCATTTTTCCACGCGTTTCATCAAAATTCTTCACGCAATATGTCGAATGATTCGTGAGACCTTTGCAAATTCTTTTGACTCTTTCAATATCCTCGATTTAAACTTGTCCCCAATTTTTTCTTGATTCTTTTAACAAATACACACGAAAGTGTATAAAATTTCGGAGTCCAATTATGATTAGAACAAATAAAATTTTAAAAAAATCGATATTCGTTGAATTCGTTTTTCCAACAGAAATAATAATTCAATCGAATCTTTTATGATAAAATACTTTGTGAGAAATTCCATTGCTTGTCAAGTTATTAATAATATCTACATACGTAATCGTGTGAAGGCGAGGCACTTCCGCGTCTCCAACTATTCTTCGAAACATAAAAAAATGTTTAATAAAGTGTTTTATTCAAGCTCCATGCATTGTAAAAGTGCCATAAAATTATATTCACCAGTTAATTACATGGAAATAATCCATTCAACTTTACTTATCCAAAACGAGATTATATTGCCTTCATTAATTATTGCACACCTTGTCATAAAAATATCTCTCATTGCGGGTAATGAAGCACCTTATCACGTCAAATTAATAACCTAATTATTAATAATATATTCAACCTTTGAAAAACAGTACATAACAATTTCATTAAAACCTGTTACATTTTAAAGCTCTTAATAACGCAAACATTTACATCGATTGTTTTTTATCGAATATGGAATACATCGAAAAATATCTTATAACATTTTCGTAAACTGACTGTATCTCATAATTTTATAAATATATATTGACAAAAAAAATCATGTAAAAATACAAAAAAATCAAAAGCATTTTCCAAACGACAAAAAATTCTCAAACTCCACTAACGAGGAAATTTTTATTGTCAAATATTACTCGAAGTTACAAAGCAAATTATTTAGTAAAAATTTCTCAACGTTCCTTTGGTCCTTTTCCAATAAAATATAAAGACACGTTGACCATGCAATTAAAAAAAAAAGAAACCAAACAAAATATAAATATTAGTTTTAAGTCCAACGATTCAATAGCGTCCAATAAATAAATATAATAATAATAAATAAATAAACAACAATAAAATGAATAACAAATAACATAATAAATGAATAACAATAATATAAACACAATAATAATAAATAATAAATAGGATCCAATAAATATGACTTATCCACAGGAGAGTAAAGAAAATTTATATCGTAAATACATAAAAGATGTATAAAGTATGTTTATCACAAGCATATATGTGCATAGATCTCTTGTGGGGCTATTTCACCGCAGCCTCGATATAACGATCGGTGGGTACCGATATACGCAATTGTACATAACGTCGACTTGAACGATCTCTATGTAATTCATACGAGAATAAATATATGTATAGAGAAAGAGAGAAAGAGAGAAAGAGAGAAAGAGAGAAAGAGAGAGAGAAAGAGCTCGATGTGTATGTGTGGTAGCCACGTCGTATTTTACCGTTTTACGATGCGATACGACGTCGATCAACGTAGCTTGCTCTTGCGCGATGTTCCCGGCAACATTAGCCTTTATGTGTACGTCTGTGTGTATATTTAGACATCCTGGTGGTTGGTATAGTACTCGGCCAAGCCGCGCGCGATTCCAGCAGAGAACTAAGCGGATCTCACACCGATCACGATACATCGTGACTCTGATGCTGGAAATGTTTCTCGTTCGTCGACCCTCGCTTTCCTCCGTTACAGAACCCTTCAAAATATTCACACAAACACAAACACACACACTAATAAAATGTGCATAGAGACATTTGTACATTTACATCGGTGTACATATGTATTTATAAATAATGTACGTATATAAACTCTCGGATAAATGGCCCACGTGGACTATTTCCCCAAGCTCACTGTCCAATAACGGAAATTGTATTTCGAAAGCCACTGCTAAACGCATATTGTTCATCGACCAGTTCGTTTTGTCTTCCATGGATATTCCGAATATCTATCATTACAAATGTATATCGACCCCAAACCATCCGTCACCTCGTCTTTCTATATTTTCTCTTTTGTTTTTCATTCGATTCGATTCTGCTCCGAAGATTTAATGGATTAAATTTCAAGTATTGGATATCGGAGGTATTTTGGGTTCGAGGTTGTAGTTGCATTTTCCTGGATGAATTTATTGATCCGGAAACCGATTTTCGAGTTTGATGTCGTGTAACAATTGGTTTTTTTTTTTTTTTTTTTAGTGAACTTTTTAACAAAAATACTCATAATTATATAAATCCATAAAAATGTACATGCTGAACATAAAAAAGAATCAAGTCCTTAACAAAAAATGATGTGTCAATACCAAGCAACAAATGTCAAATTTTGACTCGATTAGTAAATTTTGATAATCACGAAAACTAATCAAACGAAAATTAATCGAAAATTTAAAAGAGAGCATCACTATATATGATTATTCTTTTATAAAAAGAAATTAATGTCATATTTTTGAATAATCGAAGTTTTAATAAATCAAGAATTGATTGATAACTTATCTGGACGGCTTATAAATAACTGCCTTCAATTTCAAGCCTAAATTATTATATTGACGTTTGCATTTCGTTCTCGAGATTCAAATCCGCGATCTGACACTACAAATAATTATAAATAAATTAAATACTCGAATAAAACTTCTATGAAAAATGAAAATGTTATCAAAAAACATATAAATTTCATCACAGTTGAGCAAATCAACATAAAATTCAACTTTTTATAGTTTTTTACGTTTTTTTTCACTCCAGGCTGCTTTTCTGAGTTTAAACTTTTTTTCCTCGTCTGTTTCACGATCGTTTGAACAATAAAATACTCGAAGGAAACAAATTTATACATTCATCAGGAAAACCCTTTCTCCTTTGTTCTTCAGGTCATTTGTATCCTCCGTTACGTATATTGCTTTCTCCCTGTTTTTTGATTCAATCTAAACATTTTCTCTCTCTCCACTCGGAACTTCCGGTGTCGGTCAATCCTGTGTCAGCGGAACTTCAATCTTTATAAATCTGTAATTATACAACTTGACTTCTTCGTTTCTTCTTCGTTTTTATCGTTTCTCATAAGGTTCAATCAACAGTTTTATAAAAACTTGAGGCTGTGACTTTCATAGCATAATTAAGCATAAATTATCATCCATTTTAGTGTGAGTCTTTTTTTTACAACTAACGTTTTTTGGTAAAGTATCCTCCGTAATTTTATCTCATAGATTTTTTGTTCGAGTTTCATAAATCGGACCTTTTGGAATCGTCTTTGTAAGTGGTTAGAAAATAAGGAAAAAAATTTGAAAGAAATTTCAAATTTAAAAAAATAAAAAATAATTTTTCTGATTCGACTAAATATTTTGACTGAAACAACTAGATATTTTTCATTGATTATCAAAATTGTCAAATTCATTCAAAAAATGAGTTTTTACAAATTAATATAATAAGAAAATTAATTGTAGTCCTAAATTAAAAACAAAAATGGTAAATAAACAAACAATTCATTTTTTCAATCAAAAATTTATTTACTGACAATGTTAAAGGAACTTTTGTTTCCCTTTTCTTTGATTATTCCAGTAATTAGTCAATTACATTTTTCTCATTGACGAGATATGAGTGTCCCAGCGACAAAACCGCCACGTGGCGTTTTTTTTTTCATCGTTGCCGGATAAAAACGGTTCCCATCTCATTTATTCATTCGAACCACCTCTGTACACATTAAATTTAGTAAAACACTTGTGACGTTTGTATTTTGTCATTAGATACGAGAAGCTTGTTACGCGTTACTTTAACATTCGAACGGTAAATTGCAATATTAGAAATTAGTAACGCAGCAGGTTTTTGACAGTGCGGAAAGATTTGCGTATTCCTTTAAGCAGTGGCGTATTACATGTTTCTTGACATATATAGGAAAGTATATGAGTGTGTATTGCTTTTTAATTGAATTACTGTGACGTCGTAGGAAAGCTGTCGCGTCATGTGACAAGTCCAAGTCGTTCGCGCTCTATTCACGGATTCGTTCTAATTTTGCTTTTACCTCTTGGAGCTGCTGATCTGCGTCACGTTGTAAGAAATATTTAACAAACGATTTATTATGGGACGTGGACGTGGGACGAAATGTTTTTAAATAGACTACGGAACGAGTTACAAAGTTCCAATGAAACAAACTGCTCGAGAGCTTAGTATCGTTTCTAATAAATATATATTTTTTTCATTCGATTCTATAGAATCCTAAGCCAAGAAAGGCGTGAGTTTATGATCGGTGATTAATTCAATTACGAGATTGATGAAGAAAAAAAAACGATTGTTTTCTCGAAGAATATTCATTCAATTAAATTGGATTCGTGCCAATTTATATACGAATTACTCAAACCCTCTATTAAACTGTATTTGACCCCAATTACCTTTTGTTTAACACTTTGTTCTTTTCTTCTTTTTATTCTCTCGACGAGGCTAAATCATCAATCATCTTTGAATAGGATTTTTATTACGTCCTCGATTTAGGCCAACCGAGTGCTTTTTCTTCTTCTCTGTTGATAGTTTTTTTTTTTCAAATTTTCGGCACGTTGCTCAAATTCACGTCGTTGGAACACTACTTTTTTTTTGTCTTTTATTCGTAAATTTCTATAACTATGAGAAATTTTCTTGTCTCTTAAGTTCTCGCGGGCCCCACGGGACAAAATCTCATGGCCAAGAAGTGCAAATAATGTTTTCGAAAATAAATTTTGCATTTTTGCAATTGTGCAAATTCAATTTTGGGCTCGAACTAAAAAATAATTGGTAGTTTTTTGAAAAAATTCCTTATTATTGTTCCCTATAAAAATAAAATCGACTTAACAGGAATTTCTTATAAGGAAATTCCGTAAATATTACGGTTCGAATACTCGCGTTATACTGAGTGTTTTCACATAGTTGGCGACCGAGCCTGATTGAATTGCGAGTATAGTGGGCCGAGCTCAGAGACGTGATTCGCGGTTTAGAAGCTCAGAACGTGGTCTGGAGTCATCTCCTCTAACAGACTTCGTTTTTCTAGCGAAGCGGTATTACTGTGCGTAGGCACATCTCCTCTTTCCTCTTTTGCTCTTTCTCTATTTCCGTCCTCATTCTTTCCGTCTCAGCCTTTCTCTTATTCTCCTCCTCCTCCTCCTTCTTCTTATTTTAATCTCTTTCTCTGTTAATTTTAAGCAGCTTTAATGCTCAAAGACACAATACAATTGTTCCGCTTTTCCATTTGCTGCTCATACGAATCAGTTAGAGAATAAATTCTCTCGCAGTTTGACAGATTCAATTTTCCCCGTTGAAATGTATGACCTCAACTTTAATGACCTTGTTTCGTTGTTACGAGTGTGATGTTTCGCGCATGTACTTAATATACAAACCTGAATATTACCCGTCATCGGATATATTTGTTCAAAAATACGAAAAATAAAAAAATAAAATCGAAAGCCAACGAAAAATTTTCGTTGGTTCTACTTTCGTAGAACGAGGGAAATTAAATTTATTCAATTTTTTCTTTAGTTCTAATCGACTAAATGATTTTTAACTGTTAATCCTATTTTTTAATATCAAGGATGATTTTCATATCGCAATTTATTGCTAATTTATTAGGTTGCGTAAGAAATATGAAAGCGATTGTTTCATATTATTCGAATGATGCAATTAATTGTTTCAAAAGAATAATTTTTCGTATTTCTAAATAATCGAACGTGCACTGAATGGGTCGAAAAATATTTACGAAACGCTTGGAAGGACGTGCACTAATGTAAACGCTGCAGCGACCCGATAAGTTGAATCGACAATTACATCGGCCCAAGGCTAATTGTTTTTAACTGTTTTCACACCGAGCGTACACTTACATTTCCGTGAATTGATCAGTCAATAGTGTGTCACTCCAACGTATCTATATGTATCTTTATAGTATAAAATGGTGTGTTTCGCATCATTGAATCCGTTATTATGGTCGACTGCTGTTGCTGCTGCTGCTGCATCTGCAATTGAATTTTATTTCATTTTGGTCCTATCGTGACTATTGATTCACGCTTACTCGTATTCACTTTCGTATGTTAAAAGCTTTTATGAATTCTATTTGTTCTGTACTAATTACACGAAATGAGGGAATGTATTATCAACTGATGACATTTTTTTTGACCTCATCATTTACATTTTTTCCCTATAAATTGAACATTTCAGGAGTTTCGGTACAACTGACGAAATGTAACCATTTTATTCACATTTCTCCGATACGTTCTTTGACTTATCCTGAATATGTCCTCCAAGTTTCAAAACGATTGTCTACACCGTTTCCACAAAATTCTCAAATGAAAACGTCACTTTTTAACACCGAGACAAGCCTACGCTATCCCTAAACTTCAGTAATGTGCATTAAACAATGCGAAAAAATGTAAAAAAGGTTATAAAAAACTGTCAAACCACTGAAAATATCATTACAATTATGCCACCAGAGAATAAAATAATTCGTCTACTTCGTTTATTAATTATTCATTCTTTTATCGATGAAAACGATCAATTTTTCAGTAATCATGTAATTTTTATACGAAATTTTGTTGTGTGAAGTTAGCGCTTTGCTTGAGAACAATAGAATTTCTCCCCCGATTCTCCCTAAAAATACGCTGAACCATTACATTATTAACTTGTACCGAAACTCCTTAAAGCTTTTTTTTTAACTCTCAGATCAAAAACGTATGAACTAATATATAACTCTTCAGTGATTCGCGTTCTTTGAAATCAAGTCCTTTTAAACTGACCTCGATATCCTCCATTTGAGTTCGATGAAAAGTTTTTCTCACGAAACTTGCTCAATTTCACGATGAAATGAAGGTTGTTTCGATTTGAATTAAATAAGTGGAATGAGGAAAAAGATTCATAATTCGATAAAGCGACCAACTGAAGGCACTCAAGGGTCAAAAAGTAGTCTTCACAGTTCGTTTAATGGATAAACGTGTAGAAATGCCTGACGAGGCAATTAATTAAACTAGTTTTTCAATCAAGTTTCCATTTTGTATCAATAATTCGTGGGATGAGGAAAAACATTTATAATCCAATAGAGACGAACAAGTGGATAAATTAACGGGTGAAAAGCTAATTTCCAAAGTTTGACTAATGCGGATAAACTTGTACAGACATTTGATGGCCAAACGTATTAAAACGACGGAAATTGGTGGGTGGTCGATCTGTGACTCTGGCGATCTCCCAAGTTAAACAGTTTTGGGTGAGGTCAGGACTCGGATGGGTGGCCGCTTAGCCGCGATTTGGCTCGTGCATCGATCGTTCAATGGGTGGCAATTTTCCTGAGTTGCTAATGGGTTAACGAACCGTAGTCAAAATTTAGTATACTCTATTAGCATCAAAAATTCTTCATAGTTTATAGAAACTATCGGCAGCAAAATTTTACGAAGTTACCAATCAATTAACTTTTTAAGGAAATGATGATATCCATGAAGTTATCGTTGACTTTTTGACATAAAAAAGACGATTTTTCATAAATTTTTGTGGGCAACAACAGGAAGAAAAGAGAATCAAGAAACTTGAAGGAAAATTAATCGAATTACGTGATGAATTAATCGAAATGTCAAATAAACAATCAATCGTTAAATATTGAAAAAAAAAAAAAACAAAACTTTATAAATTCAGATTTATCACGATCTTTGAAGTAATTCGGTTGAAACGTCCGATGATAAATGAGTTGTTTTTTTATTGATTATTTATTATATTTTTAATCCACGAAGAGATTATAATATTGACATAGTAATTTATCATCCGGAATTGAGCCAAAGACTCAAATTTTTTCGTAATTTTTTCGATAGAATATGAATGAAAAATGACGCTATAATTTTTGACGATTTTTTTAATGATAAAATTTCGACTAAACGTGCGAATGACTTTAAACGTGATATTTAATGTATGTTTCAGGAAATAAATATCACAGAACGAGTCATGAGGCACGAAGACAGCTCGTCACGAGATTAGCTTAGAGCGATAGCAAAAACAAAAAAAAAAACAAAAAAAATTGTGGTCTGAACGAAGAAAAAAGAGAGGACGAGAGAATTGAAGAAAGTGTTACAAAGAGAAATTTTGACGAAGGTGACAGTAGAGCAGTTTAAGAAACGAAAGTGTTAGTTGTAAAGCTGAAAAAATGTTTCGCTCAAAAATTCGTATACATACTTGTCAAGTAATATTGTTGACGTCTCTGGTCTGGTTCCTCGTGGATGTCATGGTTTTGATGTTCTACTCGGACTGCATGCGGGGTACGGGCTGGGGTTGTGGTGACAATAAACAACAATTGACAGAGGAGGGATTCCAACATGCAGAAAGTTTGGAAGGAACGATATCATCGGAGCACAAGCAAAGGCGATATCATCAGTCGGAATTACATCGATGGAGACCGGCGAGACCTGTCAGAGAGAATAAAAATAGTCCTGGTGAACTGGGTACCGCGGTACGTATACCGCCAGAGGATGAAGCCAAACAACAGAAACTCTTCAAGCTCAATCAATTCAATTTAATGGCTAGCGATATGATATCGTTAAATCGTTCCTTAAAAGACGTCAGACTCGATGGTTGCAGATCGAAAAAATTTCCTGAATATCTTCCCCACACAAGCATCGTTATTGTTTTTCACAATGAAGCCTGGAGCACCTTGCTCAGAACTGTTTGGTCCGTCATTAACCGATCACCTAAGACTCTGCTCAAGGAAATTATCCTCGTTGACGACGCCAGTGAACAAGGTAAAGACCTTAATTTAACTTCTTAATTTGCAACTCATCATGGCATGAGGAAATTTGTTTCGAAAAAATCTAATAAATTTTTTGTTATTCCCCATCGCAACAAGTTTTTTCAGTCTTCAAAAATCTTTACAAGTTTCGTTCAAAGTGCTTTGAGTTTGTGAAAAAAATTGCCATTCCGATGTTCTTGAAAATTTAGTAGAAAATAAATGTTTTTATCGAAACAATGGAAATGGAAAAAAATTGCGAAAAGAGTTAAAAAAAACAACTGTTTACTGGTTCGAGGCTAATTCATTCGAAAATTGATGCTAATCAGTTTTGTTATTATTTTTAAAAAAAGTTTTAATCTTATGTCTACTAAAATTTGACTCATCGTAACTGTATCGATTAATAATTATTTTCCAGATCATCTGAAACAAGATTTGGAAGATTACGTGAAAACGTTGCCTGTTCCAACTTACGTATTTCGGACTGAAAAACGTTCGGGTTTAATACGAGCTCGTTTATTGGGAGCGAAGCATGTAAAAGGACAAGTCATTACGTTCCTCGATGCTCATTGCGAGTGCACAGAAGGTTGGCTCGAGCCACTCCTCGCAAGAATAGCCGAGGACAGAAGGACCGTCGTTTGCCCGATAATTGATGTCATAAGTGACGATACGTTCGAGTACATAACCGCCAGCGATATGACTTGGGGTGGATTCAATTGGAAACTCAATTTTAGATGGTACATTAATTATTATATGGATTCAAATAGAAGCAGAAATGGAAGTGAAATTTAATTGAATGCTTTTTACAGTTAAATTCATTTTCACAACGACCATTTATCATTTTTTTATTATTTCCTTACAATCGAAAATGAAAATAGTTTCACTGCAAAGTATTTTCTTCCTTTTTTTTGTAAATAATTCATATTTTCCATTAATATTTGTTTTGCATGCTAATTATAATGAAAAATATGGTCTTGCAGTTTTCATCGTTGACATGCAACAGTTTTTTTTTATTCCTCATTAAAAATAGTTGATACGAAATAATTAAGAATTCATTCGAGCCACTATTTTCTTTCTCCACATTGAAAAAATAATAATTTTCTCGTTAAGTGGCTCGAAAAACTAAAAATAAAACACAATTCCATCGCATCAACCAATGAACTCAATTAAAAATTCTAAGTTTATTATTTTTTTGTATTTTATTAGAATCGAAGATAATCGTATTTTTGATAGAAAATACATTGCTTGGCAAATATTCTTACTTTACGAAAAAAAATAAAAATTTCAATAATCGATACGAAATAATTAAATATTTATTTTCAACTTTTCTACAATTTTCATAATTCTTTTCGGGAAAATGTTTGGCCTCGTAGATATGCTCGAGTATCTATTTATTAAGGTTTGCAAAATCATTATTCATTATTTTTAGGTACAGAGTAGCACAAAGAGAAATGGACAGAAGAAACGGTGACCGTACAGCTCCCCTTCGAACACCCACAATGGCCGGTGGATTGTTCTCCATTGACAAAGATTATTTCTATGAATTAGGCTCGTACGACGAAGGTATGGATATCTGGGGTGGAGAGAATCTTGAAATGAGTTTCAGGGTGAGTTCGACTTTATTTTTCTTATTTATTTCGCCATTTTTCAAGTTACCATGAATCCATAAATTTTTTTAGACACGAAAAAACCCTGCACACTAAATATTTCCAATTTCTATCGTCCGACACATTCAATTTTGTGATAATTTTTCATAAACATTCAATTTTCATGACGCAATCGTTTTTCTTTTAATTTCCGATATAAATTTCAATTTCGAATCCCAAGTCTTCAAATAAAACGATTTTTCTATGTTGGTGACGGAATTATACAAGTTTTCAGGAATATTTTCGTTAGTAATTTACAGAAGACACACGTGGAGAACGAAAAAGAAAAAAGTCTTGGAAGAATAAACGTAAATTTTGAAGATTATAGAATTTGTCAAATTTTCCAAGTTGTTTCGTAGGTATGGCAGTGCGGTGGAATTTTAGAAATCAGTCCATGCTCACACGTCGGTCATGTTTTCCGTGACAAGAGTCCGTATTCATTTCCCGGTGGTGTCAGCAAGATTGTGCTTCACAACGCGGCCAGGGTTGCCGAGGTCTGGATGGATGAGTGGAGAGACTTTTACTATGCGATGAACCCAGGTTAGCCCATACATTGGTTCGTTGTTTTAAACTCGAAAGATTGATGCCCAACTGTTTTAAAAATTTCGCAATTCAGTCTATTTCGTCGATACTCGATTAAAAGAAATCTTTTTCATTGAGGATTTATCGATTATCCTCAATATAAACAGACATTATATTTTAATTACGATGATAATAATGACTTAAAGATAAGAATAAAAAATATCGACTACGGAATCATGATACATCGATCGAATTGAAATCGACATTCAAACTTGTTCACATTCATCGAAATTCTTTGGCCTCTAAATTGTCTGAATTTTTGTAGTATTAATTAATTGAATTAATGAAATTGATACATTTTCAAATAAAAAGGAAATTCAGAGTTTCGGTATTGAGCAATCTGACAAAAATTTAAACAAAACATTCGTTCTTCTAATTTTTGTAATGACAAAATTTAATGGCAGGTTAATTAATGAATAGTTCGAAACAAATTTGGTCGATTTTGTGGAAAACCTGTGATTTTTTACACAAAAAATACCATTTGTAGAAACTTTTTTCGAATTTTCTAAGAAATTGACACTAAGTCACATTTTTTTGTAATATTTTGTTAAAAAGATCAAAAATTATACTTAAAAAGTTTAAATTATCAAGTCATTGGACCAATACTTCAAAAAATTCTGCCTCCAACGAAAAATGACTCAACAATTAGTTCATTTGATAAAATGGAAGAAGAAATGTGTCCAAAAGCATGTTCCAGCGAAATATGTTATCGTTTTGGACGTGATCATAATTGGAAACAAGTATTTGTCACGTTTTGAAGATAGCCGATTTATTTTCAGGTTTATGTCAACTTGCAAACTACTGATAAGGTCGTTGAATAAAAGTCGAGGGTGTGAATGTACGTGTGAAAAGTATTTGAGTAATAATTCATCAAGAATTTAGCATCAGCTTTTGCCTAGTCATATTTTTATGTTTCGAGATGAAACTGTAATTCTCGTAATTTTATAAAAAGCCTATTTTCTTCGAGCTTCTAGTTGACTAGTCAAAATCGACGAAATAATTATTGAAAAACAAAAAAACAAAACGTTATAAAGAACTTATTGACCGCGTACTCAACGAACGTGTTGTAAACTGAAACTTTGCCAAGTCCTGATAAGCTTTGGCACGAATGCTCGAAACCCAATACAGGCGGATTTTATCTCGGATAGAAAACAAACGTAAAAGACAAAACTGTTTTCGTTATGAACATAAAATTATCTCGTGTAACGCGATGATCGTGTTTGAGATAGAATGGTCGAACGAATGGATTTTTGCAAAAACAAAAAAATATGTTTATTCAAAAAAGGATAAGGAACGAGTGTGTCAAATTGTCAAAAACAGAAACGGGTATCTGATATGCGAAGGCTTCGTTTAAAACTTTTGAGAGATTGGTTCGTGTGTATGATGCCAAAAATTTTTATTCACTATTTCAGGATTATTTTATCGATTATTTATCGAAATATTCATTTAACAAAAATATAATATTGTGTGGTGTATAAAAAAAGGGTTAAAAACTATGAAAAAGCGAACGTCTTAACCACTCATCCATCCAACTCGACTAACATCAAACATTACGTGCTTTATTACATCGCGAATGCATACTCATATTTTGTTCACTTGGCAATTATGCTAGTTAGACGATATCTACAGGTGGCGTCTGAGTCAACCGTTCGAGGTGGGAGCTGAGCTGAAAACTCATCGACGAGACATGATAAAAATTTAATGCCTTTTTATCTGTTTTTAAGGAGTTTCGGTACAAGTGACGAAATGTAACAATTTTATTCAAATTTCTACAGCAGGTTCTTTGACTTATCCTGAATATCTCCTCCAAGTTTCAAAACGATTGTCTACACCGTTTCCACAAAATTCTCAAATGAAAACGTCACTTTTTAACACAGAGACATGCCTGCGCTATCCCTAAACTTCAGTTATGTGCATTAAACAATACGAAAAAATGTAAAAAAGGTTATAAAAAACTGTCAAACCACTGAAAATATCATTACAATTATGCCACCAGAAAATGAAATATTTCGTCGACATCGTTTATTAATTATCCATTTTTTTGTCGATGAAAACGATTAATTTTTCAGTAATCATGTAATTTTTATACGAAATTTTGTTGTGTGAAGTTAACGCTTTGCTTGAGAACAATAGAATTTCCCTCCTGATTCTTCCTAAAGATAAGCTGAACCATTACATTGCACGACTTGTACCGAAACTCCTTAAAATAAATCCAATTCAATATTTCTTTCGTTTTGTTTTCTTTTGTTTCTTATTTAGCATTATCATTGTTCGTTTTGGTTTGTCTCATTATTTGCTAAAATAATTAAAAATTCATAATATTGCTAACATACTAACAGAAATGAGTTGGTTAGATATGGATGTGTGGTGGGACTTTGGAAATAGCAACTTGCTCTCACGTTGGGCATGTTTTCCGTAAGTCAACGCCGTACACTTTCCCTGGTGGTACGAGCAAGATAGTCAACCACAACAATGCGAGGCTCGCTGAGGTCTGGTTGGATCAGTGGAAGTACTTCTATTACAACATTAATCCAGGTAGCACTAACAAGAGAGAGAGAGAGAGAGAAAAAGAGAGAAAAAAACATGATTAGAACAATGAAAAATATCTGTTGGTTTTCACGAACGAACATCGACCTGTCAAATGCTCCCACCGAATGCATGACCGAGGCATGATTCTCTTTTAAACTACAATGCATTTGTAAATATACTGCAACACCAATTTCCTCGAGCTTAAAAATTCAAATTTCCACACAAACCAAATGTAGGAGTGAATTTTGGAAACATAGCAAATTCACGTTTCGTGGGGAAAAAACCTACGTATCTTTATTCTTTACTTTCATTTAGACTTAATACTTTGAACCATACCGTGACCCACTGTGTCCTAATTATTTATTTTTGTCATTTGAACAATTTTTCAACTACTATTTTAACAAATATCAGGTTTTTTGGTTGTTGAGGGTACCTGGCACATTCGTGAATGTAAAAAAAATGTGGATAGTCATTATTTGTTGATTGCACAATAACCCGAGTCAATAAATAGTCAAAATTTGTACTTTTTCATACATTTTTTACTCGTCAACCACTATAAACAACCGGATGGCATTTTTTTTTACGGACTCTATACACTCTCAAGGATGTAGGAGAATTTTTTCAAAATTTTCCATATCGTGGTTTTTCTTAGAAAAAATATTTAAAGTCCCACGTAAGCTCGTGAAGCATATAAGGAAAAATGTATCACTCGAAAGGTTATTATTTTTTTAATCGACGATAATCGATTTGGGGATTTGTAAAATAATGTAATAATCTGTTAAGGGACAAAATGTTTTAATTAAGGGACAAATTAAGGGACAAAACTTGAATCGATATTTCTTATTATTTATGATCTTTTCGTTAATTAATTTTGACACTTTTTTTTCACCGAGACTCTTCAATTCAGTACATAAAGGTTTTTTTTCTTCGGTGTGGAATTCTTCACATGTAAATAAATATGTGTACACAAATGAGCATGAAACTATCAGCTGTTGGTTACTGTTTGGTGGCATAAATTTATCAGATACCCGTTATCGAACTTTCGACAATTTCACCAACTCCCAAATGTCGTGTCGATCCCTAGTTTCATAAAAAAAAAATTCCAATCCTCTTCAATTTAAAAATATTACAATTGGATTAAAACTCCTGGAATTTAATTCAATGAATTGAATTAAAATTGAAAGGAATTATTAATTCCTTTGCGAAAAAAAAACAAACACTTTAGAACGTAATGCATGTGATGATCGTTGAGAACAGAGATGGGCGTAAAATTTAAAGACTCAGCTGGATCGTGATAATGGCTTAGTCGAGCTGTAATTAATAAAAATAAAATAAATAGTGGAATTTCGTGATTTCACGTCGTCCAACTCTAGTCAAAGGAAAGAGGAATTATGAATTTTTCTTTCCAACTATTAGAAAGGCTGTGATAAACATGTGAACGTGTAAATATTGTACATTGTTTTTAGGTTTCGTAAAACGAGAGCTTGATGCAGAAACACACACACGATATTTATCATATTTGTATCTATTTTTTTCACCCATTCAAGCACCCAATGTATCACCAATGATTTATTTTCGTATATTCGAAGCGCACACTCGCACCCAGCAGTAGAATTGGAATATATTGTTAAATATTATTTCTCAATTTGTAAATATAATGTCGTCAAAAAATGATACTATTTTAATGATTTTCCAGGTGCTCGAAGTGTTCCGGTAGGCGATGTTTCCGAACGAGTTAAACTTCGAGAAAATCTCAAGTGCAAAAGCTTCAGATGGTATCTGGAAAATATATATCCCGAATCACCGATGCCACTTGATTATCACTATCTCGGTGACGTCAAGAACATCGAAACTCGTAATTGTTTGGATACAATGGGCAGGAGAACCGGTGAAAACGTGGGTCTCAGTTTCTGCCATGGTTTGGGAGGCAATCAGGTAAAAAATTCTTTTTCAATAAAATGATCATTTTCAGAATTTTCCTCGTTCTTATCTAACGAAATAATCGTCCAATATTTTTCAATTCCAAATAAAACGACTTTTTTTGTTATCGCTACTTTTTTTATTGCCGGCACTTTGCTCACTTATTTCCTTCAGGCATTTGTCAACGAAAAGCCAGATAAAATGTCAACAACCGTGACCCAAATGCCAGAAAAAAATTAGACACTATGTAAGAGAAAAAAAAACGAGATTACTTTCCATTTGATCGACACGAATTTTGAAATCATTCACAGTGGGTAAAACTTTTTTTTGCTCACCTTAATATTTGTAAATAAATTTTTCGAATGAAGCAAAACATTTATATAGATTTTTCAGTGTCTCCATCAAATTCTAAATATAAATTTTCTCTTCGATCTTCATTACAGAAAATTTGAAAATTTGAAAAACGGAAAAAAAGGTCGTACTCAAGATTTGACTATCTGGACAGAAGTTGAGATAATTAATTCGTCACTTTCCAGGTGTTTGCTTATACGAAACGTGATCAAATAATGTCGGATGACATGTGTTTGGACGCGACGAGGCCGCAAGGTCCCGTTAAAATAGTTCGTTGCCACGGTATGGGAGGTAATCAAGCGTGGAGTTACAACAAAGACGTGAGTATAATTTTCAAATTGGTTGAATTCTCCATCGACTTTAAAAACAGGCCAATGTGAAATTTCTTGGATTTTTAGAAATGTGATTTTCCATTAATTTGCGCACATTCACCGAGCTGTAAATTCGGTGATTCAGCTGAACAAATATCTACTGAAATAGAAAAACATTCCACTTACCTTCAAATTTGAGGCAATACATCAAACGTTCTAAATCTTTTTCGATTTAATTTTTTTCATTTACCAAAAATTTTTGAAAGTCAATAAATTATTAATTATGAAACGACCTAAACTTTCTCACAATTTTTTCAACATCTATGAAAACTGCTCCAATTCATTGGTTAAGCATTAACTCTGAAATCCTGTCCACATTCATGAAGATTGAAAAAAAGAAAGAAAAATCTGTTCCTAAAAAATCACTTCTGAAAAAAAGAAAATTCTATTCCGATTTTTATTACATTATTGTCTCCGAATGACCAAATGTGAAAACACAAAAAAAATTACATTCTTTTCAAAGATTTGATCGATGATGTATGAAAAATAAAATGTCGTTGATAATTAAATCTTTCCATGTTCATGAAGATTGAAGAAAAAGAGAGAAAATTCTGTTCCTAAAAAATCAGTTCTGACAGAAAATAAACTTCCTAATTCGTAACGACAAAAAAATATTACATTGTTTTCAAAGATTTTAACGATGTTGTATGAAAAATCAAAGGTCGTTGATAATGAATTTCTTGAAAAATGTTGTTCCTGTGATTTCAGATGAAAATGATACGACACATGAATACGGGTCACTGTCTATCGATACCTCGACCCGGCGATTCGGCGCAGCCGATATTAGCAAAGTGCGATCCTCACAATGTCGGCCAAAAGTGGATAATGCAAAGTAAATTCAAGTGGCAAGCTAGCTAATAGCGGGCACAATACAGCGCTAATAATAGCTCGCCAAACTTGTTGATATATTTATCAAATACCGATAAGAACATGGACTCTTGAGAAAGTAAGAGAACACAAACTCAATCGTATCTCCAGATTCTTTTCGGAGAAACGAAGAACAAGAAGAAGTTTAGAATTAGGAGAAACGTGAAGTTAACAATGTGGGACTAAAAAACAAAAACGAAAAAAAAACACAATAGAAAACTCGAAAAGGCGTTTGTAACGATCGAATGACCTTTGATCATTAATTACGAGCACTTTCGAGGAGTGGAATCATGATCGAAATCTATCTTCTTCTTTCTTTCGCAGAATCATCATCAAGCTTTTCTAGAATCGAGCATACACGGCTATTTTTTTCAAATATAAATATATAAATACATAAATACAGAGTTAATTGAGTAAAATGAATATTCGGAAGAGATATTTAACGAAGAAACATTCAGACAAAAGTGCTTTAGTTTCGAGATGATGAAAAAACTATTTCTCCTTTCACTTTTGCCTGAAATTGTTGTTCGTAAAATATTTCGTTTCTACGACATACTAATGAGTCTCAACTTCGATAACACATCCTGTAAATGCGGCGAACGGTATCGCGCTTTGTTAATTGCACTTGATAGATAACGGGAAAAATATAATTGTGCGTGTGAATGAGTGAGAAATCGGTTCAATCGATTGCAGTTAAATACAAAGGAAAAATAATGAACGTGATTGAGAATAAAGTAATAAATAAGTGAGCATATTTGTTGCTGAATAGTAGATGAAGCATATCAGGAAAACAAACAAACAAATCCACTGTTATTGATAAATGATTGTTGACATAGAGCGATAATTAATTTACAACGTGTACATTATCGTCGTTTGGGGAATGTGTGCAATGACGATCACAATTTGGTTCGTTTTTTCCACTTGCGTTGCGTCGGTGCTTATATTTCCATGATCTTTACAAGACGATCGTGGTTTTTGAGCCTAATGCACACTCTTCTCCTTCCACCCTTTGAATTACGTGGATACTTGAATGACTTTCGAATGCGAACTGAAATGGATTTTACTTAAATAGGATATATTAATATAAATATATATTATACAAATGAATTACATTGTACAATCCGTTAACCGATATGCGAAAAGAGCACTGATTCTTTTTATACTGTTCTACTCTATAAATAGTTCCTCGCTTCATCCTATTAACCAGTTGACTGAATAATAATCAAATTCATTTTCATGCCAAAAGTCATACAAATCCAATTACGATCTCAAAATTCGTAAACAAATTTTATTTCGCTGCAATTTTAATCGAGGGACTCAAAAAAACAACCGAACACTTCAAAATTTGTAAAAATTATGTACAATCCGAAGATACCGATAATTTTCTTTTTTTTGGAACGGAAATTCAAAGCGATCTGTCAGTTAATTGTCAAACTGGAAAAGCACATTCTTATTTCCATCACGGAAGCTTGACATTTCGAGGAAATAGAAAGTTACACTGGGTTCTCTGCTGAACAAGGTGAAACTTCAATTATTCTTGTAACTTCAACTCTTTTGGAGAAAAATGTGCAGCAGAATCTTTACCAACCGAATCCGTCGCCTTGAGAGCTTTCAACGTCGTCATCAATCAATTGGTTAAAAACGAAAGGACAAAGAAATATCATTTAAATCGAATATGGAGTTATACCTCTTTTTTTAAGAAGACTGTACTTATGTATCTTGATTCACTGACGTTGTATGAATTATTTGCGTTCTTCCTCACTTCGTTCAAACTATTTTGTTCTTTTATGTTTCTTTAAAAACTGATGTTATGCACGTTATTATTAAAAACAGGAAACTGTGTGACGCGCAGAACGCGACAATCTTATTCCGTAGACGAGACACCGCATAGCTGGTTATTTGTGTAACTATTTTTCATTGTCCAGATTTAACATTAACTTCGATAATGCATTTAAAGAAAAAAAAGAAGAAATATCATTGATAATTATGGTGATGGTACGACTGTATAATCGTCTTTGTTTCGTTCAGATTTTGCAGTATTTATTTTTGTACAGCTCTCGAATTGATTTACGAATGTAAGGCAGAGTTCATAGCTAGGAAAACGTGAAATAATAAAAGTCCAATGAATTGTAAGAACTTTGCTTCGTCGATTTACTTTCGAGGATCGAAAGATTCCAATGACACAAGAATTCGCTTGTGGCGGGTGCAGAGAATGTACGAACAAAAAACAAATATCTTTTTTCAAAGTTACTCTATTTTTTATTCGTGATCGAAGTAGTTAGTTATGATAAAACCTCGGACTCATAAGCTTGAACGAACAGACCATAATGGAACAAATAAAAAATGTCAACCACACAGACGTATTCGTACATTCGTACTCGATGGAGAAAATCTGCAATTACTCTCCTGAAAAAGACATTTTTAAATAGTGTGAAGAAAAATCGGAAGCGTGGCTGGTTCGAATCTCTTCGTTTATATTTTTTAAATATCTATTAAGGAGGCTTGAAGAACACACGAAAAAAAAGAGATTGCGAAAATCACGAAACTTGAAAATATTTTCAGTCAATTAGAATTTTTTTAATAGTTGAAAAAAGTACTGGAATTCTTGAAACTCTTGAGTAAATGCAACTTTCAAGAATTTCGTTGCATTATCATTTGGTCTTTACAGATTTTATGGCTCGTGCAGTATTTTGTGTTTGTTGGGGTTCGAGTTTCAAAATCTCATTAGAATTTGCAACGATGAAGTGCAATCGAAATTCCATTAACTTTTCCATCAAAAAATCTTGTTCGGCGCATTCCAACAATGTTAAATTCTACTTCGGGTCTTAAAAAAAAATGAGTGATTTTCAAATCCATCTGTATACGCATATAATTAAACTATTAGTGATCAATGATGAAAGGATGAATTTTGGGAATGATGTCGACAGAGATATAAAATCTCTGGCTAACTTTTACAACCCGGACGTGCCTCTGAGTGTTGTGCGCTGTATGCTAATTCTCCCTTAAGACGAAATGACACACGAAGAAGCTGGTCTCAAATCCCATGTCGAGAAGGTTAGCAGTTGAGCAAAATAGGAAGACGAAACTCTGTTAATTTTCAACCGGAGCAAAAAGTGTATTTTTGCTTTCAAAAGATTTGTCGTTCAGGAGAAAACTTGGAATGACTAAAACAGCAATTTCTTGGATAAACACTGCGGCTCTGTCGAGTGTGTGTCATTTCACCTTAATTCCTAATAGCGATAAAACATTAGGGATAATTTATCGAATTTAGTATTAAATGTACAGACGAACTATCGCAGATAGTGAGGTTCAAATTTCCAGCTTTGTAACTCAACGATTTTCTGTTCAATTACGTCGTAGTTTGAGTAAAGAGAAAGAAAAAAAAGAAAAAGTGCAGCAAAACGAAAGAACGATAAGTTTTTCTCGTGCTACCGAGAACTGTACAGTAATCCCAGAGATTATATCATGTAATATTTAAGTATTGCGATCGTTCACTGAACTATAAATGAAAAAAGAAGAAAAAAAAACCATTCAGCAGAACGATGATAAATGTTCTTCAAAGACAAAGTTATTTTTTGCAGATTATTGTTTTATATCGTTCTTCCACAATTCTTAATTGTTGGTCAATACAAATGTTTCTATGCCACGGGATTTTTTATGTCACATTATGGATTAATACTTAGACAGTATCGTATCCTCATTGTTTTTATTTTAAACAATATGTTAAAACAACGTAAGAAAACGAAAAAGGCAACATCATACGTTCCAATTAAAACGCAATATCTTCCTTCATTCCGAATACTTTGTGGCACAATTCGATATATTGATATTGAGAATTGTTCTATCTTGCTTGTAGAACTATCATATATCTCTCAATACAGGTATTTGTTACTAATTCGTACGAGACTTTATTCTATCCAATTCGCTGAAATCCTATCCTTTGATTTCCATTAAAACAACAACAAAAACGTAGTTTTCTTTGAGTCATTGGCTCTTAAATCTTCATTTCTTTATAAAAATCAAGAAAACTATTTAATGCCATAGCAGCTGATAGTTAAAAACTGGAAGAGATATAAAAAAATAGAAAAATCTTCGTTAAGACGGTGGTCTCCCCTCGAAATTTTTGATTTTTTCAAACAAACCCAAACGAAAGAACAGAACTGAGAAGTTTTGTTAAGTGTTGCGAACTCCTAAAAACTCGAAAATGAGATTTCTCTGAATTTTTATTATCCAAGTTTCAAAAATATGAAAATTGACAAAAATTCTGGATCAAGCTTTTCCTTTTTTTTTTATTGATTCAGAAACAATTTAATTCAATTTTGTTTGCACAAGTGCGAATCTCAGATCTAAAAAACACCATCAACACTTAAATTCGACGGATGGAAAGTCAGAAAACGGTCCATAAAGTAATTTTATAGAATCACTAATCGATAGTCATCAAGGAGTAAAATTGGAGGTGTTATTTTAAAAGAAATTTGACACAAAGCAGATACTTGAAAAACAAGTTTATTTTGTAGATTTACTGTTCCTTAACTTCACGTAATCGACGGACCGCAGATCTGACTGAAGCGGCTGCTGTCGTGGAGTACACCCAAGCACCACCAGCGACGGTTCGTTTGCATCGTTTGCAAGACCAAATTCCAACTACGCTTCTCTTCATGGCATCCTAAGAAAAACCATTGAAAATTGGATTGAATTAAAATTTAACTTCAACAATAAAAATTACATTCGATCGAATAAAATTCTACTGTGTCAAGAAATATTTCGTTTAGAATGTTTAGTATCAAAGTCCAAATGGGATTTTTCAAAGTTCATGAAGATATTTCCAACATTTCGACACAATTACATCTGCTCATGGAATAAATTATGGAATTCAATTGAATTTACACCCAAATTATCACTTTATCGAAGTTTTGACTTATTTTCCAATTCAATGAAAATTTCAATGATAAATATTTACCTTTCCACAAAACGTGCAAGTGTACTTGCTGTGTTGGGTGATTTCCATCTTTTTAACCATTTTACGTAGGGAAGCACCATAACGGGTTCCATACTTTCCGGTGATTCCAACCTTCTTGGTACGCTTGGCCTGTTAAACACAAATTAGTTTTTATAGCAACGTCGATGCGAGTTCAAATCCACAGGTGTGGTTCAAAGAATAAAATAGGATTGGGAGGATAATTGTTTGCGAAAAAAAAAACAACTGCATTGCTACGTTTGTTTGTATCGTTCGCGTCACATAACCTATGTAACCGATAATTGTCGAAAAACGTAAATTCGTCGTAAGCTAATTTGAAGAATTTATCAAAAAATCATTTCTTGCAGTTTAGTGATAAATGGCACTGATAACTTTTCTCTAATATTGAAGAAAACGTCGAAACATTGCTTGCCAAGACCGAGGCAAACACAACCTCAAACTTTTTGTGTCACGCGTACGTCACATTAATTATCGTACTACCACATAAATATTATTATTGAACGATGCACAATTGATTAAAGTAACGTTGAAATTACGATTTTATGGATTTTTCATAGTGATCAACGGTATAAAACTCGATAACCGATCTTACCATTTTGGTTTCGTTCTTGTACACCCGACAAACGAACAGGAAAAAGACGTAGAAGCTCCTTCAGCGGAAACTCAGCGAACCCTCCACTTCCGGATTCGAATCCGTAATCCAAAATTCAAGAGGTCGACGAACATTAACAAATCGATCTTCAAAATGTTTTTATTGAATAAATATACGTTTACAATGAAAAAAGAAATTTTAAAAGTATTTTTATTATTAAAACAATAATCAAAATGAATAGAAAATATGAAATATTATTGAGAGACTGTTGACTAGTTGATCATTTGACCAGAGCAGTCTAACTCTACCGAGTACTCCGAGAACCTAAATTGTTTTGATCAATTTTGACAGTGCTGATTATTTTCTCATAATTGTATAATGAAATTAGTTATAAACGAAATTTAAAGAATAAGTGAATTAGTTTTCCATAAAAAAACAGTATTATGACTGATTACGGGCAGTATGGAAACAGTTTCAGCGCGAGACGTGGCCGTCATGGTGAGTTACGAACAGTTTACAACTGGCTAACCTCAACCATCGCAATTCATTAGTTTTTATAACAAGAATTATTTTTTTATCGAAATCGTGTGTTCACAATCCTTCAGTATTATATAGTATTTCGAAAAAGAAATTTTACTAAATTTCCGAGATTTCCAATGCCAACAAGTGGGTTAAGTTGATTTCTCTCAAATTACCATGAATTCCTTAATTCGCGGAATAATTCAACGCTTGCATCGCAAATAACAAGGTCTTTTTTTTTCAACGAATTCGAAAATCGTTCCAAGTCGTTACAATAATCGTTAAATCATAAAATAAATTTTTAGAAGACCAATTAAACCACAAATTATATTCAAGCTTTCATGAATTCATGGGAAAATTAACTTTTGAACACAGACGTTAGCAAGTGAAGTAAATTGAGAAGTTCTGGAGTTGTCTGGCGCCTCTTTTTATTGTTTCAAAACGAAATTTGTAGGTGGCAGTTCACAGCGGGGGCATCACAACAGGGGAGGAAGAAATCATGAAATGTCCGAAGGGCAAGATACGTCATGGGGTCCGCCGAGGGGAAGAGGAAGGGGCGGAGGGCATCCAGCTCATCTTACGGGTAAAGCGATTGGTCTGTTCTACAGAGATCAGAACAAGAAGAAAGCGGCGAATCTGCGAAAAAAAGAGGAAGAATCTTGCGGCATGAAACTAGATCCTGAGATTCACGAAGCAGTAGAACGCATGTTGGAGAAAACTAAACCTCCGTATGCTCCACGATTGGGAAATAATGAAACTTTCGACGACGACGATAGCATAGGAGCCAAATATACTCACATCGGAGACTCTCAATTCAAAAGAAAATTCATAGAGATTGTTTCTGGCAACATTCAACAAAATCTCTCCAAAGCTCTTCTAGTCGAATCTAAACTCAAAAGAAATCCAAGCATGGACGAAAAACTTATGGAAGAACACAGGGAACGACAGAATTCCAGTGGCTATGCCAATATGTTTAAATTTCGTTGTAAATTGCCTTCCTATAACATGAGACACGCCATTCTCGACCTTGTCGCAGAGAATCAAGTCATTGTCATCAGTGGAGAAACTGGTGAGTTTTTGACACATTTTCTTCTGCATTTTGAATTGTCACATCGAAAAATTCGATGATAAAATATTTGGACTTTTAAGTTTTGATACTAAGCTCTGCTCCGTTGGAATATTCCACAGAAACACTAAATTTCCCTAAAATACTTACGGAAAAATCGACTTTTCACTTTTTCCATTGCTACATCTCTCTATCTTCAATATTCCAAATTTTGCTTGAAGAAAAGCTCATTTAAACATGTTATCAAATCCTTGAATTGCTGGTCCGAGCACCGCTGTGAACTACTATTGATCGATCGTTATTTTTGTTGTTTTCCATTAACAGGGTGTGGAAAGACTACTCAAGTTGCACAATTCATTCTTGACAATGCGATAGAAAGAGGGGATGGTAGTATTACCAAAATCGTATGTACTCAACCGCGTAGAATATCCGCAGTCTCTGTAGCTGAAAGAGTAGCTGCGGAGAGAACGGAGCCACTTGGAAAATCTGTTGGTTATCAAATTAGACTGGAAAAGTATGCAAAAATAGAACTTTTCTCTTTTATTTTCCAAAATCCAAAACTGTTTCATAATTCGAAATATTTTTTATGTTTTATTTCTTGATAGAATTCCTACACGAGATTGCGGAAGCATTCTTTTTTGTACGACAGGACTTTTGCTCCAATATATGCAAACTGATCCAGCACTGCGAGATTTTTCTCATGTTATCTTGGATGAAATTCACGAAAGAAATACTGAGAGTGATTTCATAATTACGCTCCTTAAACAAATCATTCCCAAGGTAAGTTCCTAAGGTGTTTTATGACAGAGCACAATTTTGGAAAATTTTCTACATTTTTCGTTATTCAAAGATAATAATAAAAAAATAAAATAAATAATTTTAAATATTCAGTATGAAATATGCATTGGCCTGTGATTTTATGCGATTTTTTGACTATTTGTTCGATGTTTTCAAACAGCGACCGGATCTCAAGGTGATATTGATGAGTGCGACCCTGAATTCCGACAGGTTTTCTTCCTATTATAACATTTGTCCAAACATTCATATTCCTGGATTCACGTATCCCGTTGAGGATTATTTTCTCGAGGACGTTCTTGAAGTGACTCGGTAAGAAATTTCGAAGCTTCATCGGTGAAAAAAAAAACACACGAATCATCAACTAATGCTTGAAGTTTTTTGCAGTTTCAAGTTCCCAATGATGGAACAAAAAGTACCGAAGAAAATGAAAAATCTTCAGGGACAAGTAAACGAATTCGATAGTTTCATCCGACCGGCTATCCGAGCGTTGGAAATGGAGGTTCGTATTTTATTATTCCGCGAAATTCAAAGCCTTGAAATTGGAATCACAATATTCAACTCGTTACAATTTCAGCGACGATATCCAAAATACGTTACCGACGAATTAAGAAATCCAAACAGCGAAAAACTCTCTTTAGAACTCGTGCAAGCTTTGCTTGAGTTTATCTGCATGAAAAAAGGCCCTGGCGCTATCCTTGTTTTTCTTCCTGGGATGTTGGACATCACAAAATTGACCCAGTTGCTACTGGAAAGCGGGAACTTCCCACCGCGTGAGTAAATCATTTTGATAATCACGAATATTCGTGAATGAGTATTCATGAAATTGAAATAAGTATCAGAATTAAATTACACGAAAAAAACCTTTAAAATGCCACTTTTTTGACACTTTTTCAATTTAAAAACACGAAAAATATGAATATTCCAAAAAAGTAACTTTTATTTCAATCCCCTGAAGAACATCTATTTTCAATAAATCATTTCCGTCCGATTTCAGATAGATGCGTCATTTATCCTCTGCATTCTCGAATGCCAACGGTTGAACAAAAGCTCATATTCAAGCCGCCACCCGATGGAATACGTAAAATAATAATAGCGACGTCAATTGCTGAAACTTCAATTACGATCGAGGACGTTGTGTACGTGGTCGATTGCGGTCGTACAAAATTAACGAGATTCGATATTACGAAAAATATCGAAACCCTTGAGCCAGAGTGGATATCGTTAGCAAATGCAAAACAGCGACGAGGACGAGCAGGCAGGTAAAGATTCACCTTTTGAATTGCTCAAAAAATAACAAAAAAAACGTGTGACGCTTGAGCTGAAATGGTTTTCAGCGAAAGAGAAAAAAATGATAGAGGAAAAATACAAAAAGTATCCACGAATCAGTTCGATTTTTAATTGAATTGTAAAAAAAAAACGTTTCATATGCTTTCCTGGATAATTCGCAGAGTCCAGCCCGGCGAATGTTACCATCTCTTTTCAAAAGCAAGGGAACGTACCTTCGAGCAGTATCCATCGCCTGAGATGTTGCGAACGCCACTGGAGCAAGTTATACTGCAAACGAAAATATTACAGTTGGGAAAAGTTGAGGCCTTCCTGTCGAGAGTTATGGATCCACCGGAGCCACGAGCGATTGAGTTGTCTCTCGATTTACTCAGGACTTTGAACGCTCTTGACGCTAATGAGAATTTGACGCCGTTGGGCTATCATTTAGCAAAATTGCCGCTTGATCCAAGAACAGGTAAAAATGGAGATTTTTTTTATTCCGTTTATGAAACTTTCATTTTATAGCAAACATTGAAATTTTTTTTTCGAACGATGCCCAATTTTGAAAAGCCAAATGGTGTACAAGCAAAAACGAGAGATTGTAAATTGGAAAATTTCGTTATTTTAGGAAAAATGATCATTTGGGCTTCGCTTTTCTCTTGCGTCGATCCAGTATTTTCCATCGCAGCGAGTCTCACATTCAAAGATGCCTTTTATTGTCCGTTTGGCAAAGAAGACGAGGCAAATAGAAAAAAGTTGGAACTCGGTCTCGGTCATCACAGTGATCACATCGCACTTGCTCAGGCTCTTAAAAGATACGAGTCCTCTTATGCGAATGGACAATCTCGACGATTCTGTTACGAACATTTTCTATCCTGGAATACCCTCAAACTTTTATCGGATATGAAACGTCAATTTGCACGTCATCTTTATGAGATGAAGTTTTTGGATAATGAGAATCCGGCAGATAGTTATAGCAATCGTAATTCTAATAATTTGGCGATGATCAAGGCAATCGTTTGTGCTGGATTGTATCCAAACATCGCAACTATCACGTAAGTGCAAACAATGAAAAAAAAAAAACAATATTAGAGAGACGAAGATACGTATTATTATTACGGTTTTTTTTTTAAATTATTAAACTACGTTTCCAACAACTGTATAAACAAAAATATCTGAATAATTATTAGTCAATTGCACAAGCACTGCATATAAATAAATATACGAATTTGTACTTTTTCATGAAAAAAAAAAGAAATGTTTACTAACCTTCGATGAAACTTGGAAGGCCGTTTTTTTGGAAACAATTAATTTTGAATAATTTTGAGGAAATTTAATAGAAAAAATTGCATTTTTCTTAAACGTGACCTACTGAAATCTCTGCAAATTTCTATTCGTAAATAATTTATCTGCGTTGCAGGAATTTTACTGGAGGGAAAGGACACAGAGGACATCCCAGAATAAAAACAGCAGCTGATGGCACCGTCAAAATTCATCCTGGCAGTATAAACGCGAGAGCACCTTCCATGCCTACGCCTTATCTCACCTTCTTTCTAAAACAACGATCCACAGCTATTTATCTTCATGATACGACGAGTGTCAGTTGGGTTGCATTGCTTTTCGCAGCACCGAAATGCACTATTGGTAAATAAAAAAAATTATGAATATTAAATTTGTTACTGAATCAACAAAAATGTTGTAATCTTTTTTTTTTCACTAGAAACTCGGGAAAAGTATTGCCAAATCGTACTAAATAACTCGATCTCCATTCGATGTGAAACCAAAACAGCAGGACTTATTCAGGTACGATTTTTCGTTACATTTTTTTTCTTCCTTTTCAACGAAATTGTGTGTCAATCCCTTTTCATTCCCTTCTCGTTGTTTGCACTTGAATTTTCTTATGAATGAAAGTTTGAAACTAAAATTGACTAAACATATTTTTTACAGAGGTTGCGACAAGAAATGGAAACGTTACTAGAGTATAAAATATCACATCCGGGCACTGTCAAGTGGGATTCTTCTGAAGGACAATTGATCAAGTAAGCTTTTTTTTTATTTATTAAGAATCAATTCCAAACTCATCGAGAGCTTCCGTAAACTTGGAAGGCGAAAAATTCGATATTTGACAAATGTTTTTATTCGATGTTGTATCTTTTCATGATTTCTAAAAAAAAATAATCAAATGGAAATTGACAATCAAATAACAAATGAGCACGTATTCTATAGCAAATAAGTGAGTCGAGTTATGAAATTACCTGGAAATCTTCACAGAATTTCCATAATTAAAAATTATTTCAATTATCCCTTTTTGTAATCAATTTTTTGAAACAATTGTTTCAGAGCCATAACGGAAATAGTGTCTCAAGGCTATCCAGAAATGGACAATGGAATGTATCGATCTGTTCCTTCGTTCGACAGCAGACACGACGACGATAGTAATTGATTGCTGAAGTGGTATAGACGCAAATTTTTTTCACTTCCGTATATATACTTAAATCGATCGTTGGAGGAAAGAAACTCGGGTCTATAATATTTCGTGACTGTGTTACAAGTTTAGTTTTTTTGCCTCTAAAAAATATACAACAACGTTCAACTGGAAAGTTTTTAATTGAAGTCCTTCAATCACAACAATCCTTTAGTTTTATTTGGAAAATCGTTTTCGTTCAATTTTTAAAAACTTTTTCTTTCTTTTCTGCCTTTAGTAATGAATTTGGTATTTTACGTAACAGTCGAAAAATCATCACGAATTTTGCTTCAATTGCTTAAAATTCTAATGACAATTTTAGATTTGAAATAATTCGATTCGTAATCGTAATCGGCAAAACGATAGAAAGGAACTGAAGTTTCAATTTCGAAAAATTTGACATTAAATTTGCAAAAAATCCCAATTTTCTCTCACATTTTCAATAATTTTATGACATTTTTCGAACGAGTCAAGAAAAAAGGATTTAAAGGAAAATTGCGACAAGTTCAAAGCTGAAAATTGATAAAACGATTTTCGTTTCACCAGAACGTTTTACTTCAGTTTGGAAAACGTTCAATATTCTTATCGTAAATTAATTTCCAAAAAATCAGCCTTAGGACATAAGTATAATGGAGAGAAGAGGGAATTCCACGTGTAATTTGCGAAACACAACGCGTGGAAAGGAAAGTTATCGAATTTCGTACAAGAGCGTAATTCAAATGAGCGCGATAAATCTTAAAGACGTCTATTATCGTACCGGGAGCAACATTGCGGTGAGTATCGGTGAAAAGAAGAGGAGAATGAGAGAAGAAAGAAGAAAAAGGAAAACTGAAGTCAAGGAGGAAGAGAAAGAGAGAGAGAGAGAGAGAAAGAAAAACGAGACTTGGCTTGCTGTCATTACGTTGACGTGAGTCATACGTGGTGGTATGTGAATCTCGACGGTTTATACTTGCTCTAAGGAAAGTTGAACAGCCGTGAACTATACCATCACCAAAGCATTGCGAACGACACCAACAAACGTCTGTTGTGAGAAAACCATACGGGCATAGAATGGCTGAGAGTTGCGGATTGGTGAAAAAAACAAACAACAACAAAAAAACGAAAAACAAATAAATACACACTCGGGATGCACATGCGATTGAACACGCGCTTATTTCTCGTACTTTTCACGGTGGGTGCTTGGTTTCTTAACTCCGTGGGATACACTACCGCTCAAAAGTATTTTTGAGCTTCAAAAAATCTTCAAATCTTCGCACGAATAACACTTTTCTGATCGACATTTATTTATGACAGTTCTTTTGGAACCTCTGTAGTTTCACGTGCCAGGAAAATTACTCCAGATGATTTTACAGTCGCACAAAGTACCCGAAAAAAAATTATAAATATGAAAATATGGGTCAATTGGTTCTCAAAGACTGAGGAACGTATTTCGAAGACTTTGGGACATGTTGGAAAAATTTATAAAGAAAAAAACAAAACGTTAGTCGAGGATAAAAACTTTTTTTTTCACTAAAAAAGTTATTAAAATTTTTTGGAAGCCACTTGCAACTAGAATTCAATGTTTCGTCATAACAAATAGTTTTCAGTTAACTTTCTACTAATTTTTGCAGAGACTGGCAGGGGATTCGATGGTCGTTTTGACCGAATGTCGTCAGGAAAAAGAAAATACGCTTGATTTGCCAGAAACGATTGATACTTTTTCTGAATAATTTCAATGTCAATGAAATTAGACATGAAGTAAACACAAATACTTTTGTGCTCTAGTGTATCCGCTCATTTGTGCATTTAAATGAGCTACGTCATCAAACAATAATGATCAATAATCCTGGCTAATATTTCCTGTCTATTAGTCAGCTTGCAGGTGGGGCCTCTACAAACGCACGACAGAGACACATCCCGGACACAAATATTTGTTGACGGATTTTCGTGGTCGTTGACACTGGATTATGGGAAATCCAGCAAGGGGAAGAAAATGAATGATTAATTAATTAATGTTTTTCTTGTACCTTTGCAGGCTTCGTAAAAAGTTCATTAGTCAGCAGCCAATTTGTTTTCTCAACGATGCCACAATTCAATAACAAAAATCATTCTAACGATCACTGATTGAACGACAAATACTCATTTTTCAAAACTTCGGAATATTCTCGTGTTACGACCAACTTTTCGAAGAGATTATACAAAAAACGAAGTTTCATTTTTTTTTCATACGTGCCATTATCTTGGAATTTGATAGTCGAAGGTTGTTGGGGGATCACTTATAAGAAAGCTGAGCTCAAAATCCCCAAATTCGAAATGTTCAGAAACTCAGAATCTGTACAACACAAAAAAAGAGTTAATTCGACAAATTTCAAACTATTCTATCGAGAAAATCACCTTCGAAAACGTCATTTTTGACAACAATGCACCCTAAACGAATAATCACTGTTTATATTTTTCTTACATTTATAAACGTCCCAGGGACCGTGTACAATTAAAAGGCCCTGTAATTTGTCGTTGAAATAATAGCTGATTGATTAAAAAAAAAAAAACAAAAAAAAAAGCAAAATAATCAGCGGGACAACTCAAGTCCCACTATGGCTCGAAGGGTTAATGAATTCAAGTTGTCTTGCCACGGTTAATGTGCATCTATGCACTTGTTATCGAGCTGATATATCTACTTGCGCACCCAGCAATTCAATATTTATATTTATAAAGATATATATATATATATTGTGTGTATTTATAATTAATATTGATATATAAATATATATATATATATATATATATATATAAAGAAATATTAATGTACACAGGAGAGTCAGTGGATTAGGGAGGTTACCAGGCTATAAGGACCAGTTACACCGGTTTTCCGATGTAACGTTCAACTGCGGAGCAACCGCGTCGAGTCACCGAGTCGCGACAATCCAATCACGTCGTTGTGCACCGTCCTCAAGATCTTTGGCCGTTGCAAGAAGATCTTAACTGCATCTACTTGGAATCACGTACGACGAGAGCGAGAAGTTGCGCATCCGGTCCTCGTCAAGACTCTATCCATAAGCTTTTGCTCCTGGGGCGGCTCGAGAACCCCTACAACGAAGATGAAGAAAACGTCCCTAGCGAAAAGGAGGAAAAGAAGAGGCTGAAAATGAAAGAAATCAAACGAAAGACATTAAATAAATAAATAAATAATCTGCCTCATTGGAAACGGAGACCACATGACGCACCAACGGTGCATTCCACTCTAAAGGCTTCAATTAAGGACCAACATACTCGGGGTCACTGCTAACTATCAATCACAATCCTGCCAGCTTAGAAAATTAGGGTCATACTCTCGAATCGAACAGACAAGAAACATTGACCCATTGAAAGAAATTAGGCCTCGAGAGCTCCTCCTCATATTTATATTGATGATCAAACTTTTGCCACATTAAATATTAGAAGATCAAATAATGCCTACGAAATCGTACATTTTTATCATTGACACTTAATCGTTATTGGTTTTTGATACACACTGGCGAATTGATCAGTTACAGTTTTTTTTTTGCATAAACTCCAAGATTATTGTCATTGCAATAGTCAATTGAATTTGTTATCTTTTATTCGAGTTATTTTAACGATAAATCGAAGCCTAAAAAATTATCGTCAAAGCAGACCTGGAAATTCGTATCCCTACAAAAAAATCAACGACTTCTCATGGAACTTTGAATAAAATCATGAAAAAAAAGAACGTTGGTTGCTGCGAAATATGTAAGAAGCAGTTTTTTTTTTTTTTTTTTTTTTGGAGCAGATCATTTTGATTCCTTTTGATTCATGAAAATTCTGGACAATTTTCGATCACAAATATATAATGAAAATCGAGGCGAGAGAAACCCCAATGCGAGAGGGAAAAATACGATAATTACGTTTCCGGTGGAGGCATCGTGGCATTCCAACTGGCCCATAAACTTGCCCCTGGTGGCCTGCACGCCGCGATTCAACCGCATCCATATTATAAATGCGACTTATAGTATCACTGTGTACGTCAAATATATATTCGTATATAAGGCATTCTCCGTTAAATCAGTCACTTATTTATCGAATCCATCAGCATTTATCAAAATATCATGAATTTCTAAGACACAAGATTAAATAATTGTGAAAAATTATACAAAAACTACAAAAATATTAAAAGAGAGAAAAACTCAAATATTTATTTTGATCTAATAAGGAAAATCGGAAATGCGAATAAATTTCTGTGGAATTGCTTTGAGAAAAAAGAAACCAAACGTTTTTATCGGTCAATGAAACATTTTTTTAGACTCCATTATGAATGGCACATGAAAATTAACCAAAAGGCACTAAAACTCTCGGATTTTCTTTCCAATAAAAAAAAGGAGCAATAAATTCTAGTTTTATTCAGTAGAAAAAAAAATTCAGACTGCTGTTGAGTCTTTTGGTGAACGACCAAAATATTTGTTCATTTTATTTCATTGAACAAAATCTTTGGTGATCTGACAACTGAGAAACATCATTTTTCCTGTAATAACAAAAGTACATTTATCCAAAGTCTAAATAAGGAAGAAAAATCGAAAAAGAATATAAGTTAAAAAATAAATAGTCAAGTTGACGAAGAAGGTCTCGTACGTAACTGCAATAAACGAGGAGCATCGTATATTTTTGCATACATTGCGAATTGAATGAACGAGAATGATTTAAGCGGTTTGAGCGTGGAGTTTGGTGGCTGTGTGTGCGTGTTGGTGAGCGATGGTTTTCAAGCGTATATATTGTTTGTTTCGTGAGTTAAGAAGTGCACTGACGATTCAGAAAGAGTGAGACAGAAAAAGAAAAATGAAGAGAGAGAGAGAAAGAGAGAGAAGGAGGTAGATGCAGTGGGGCGGAGGATATATTCAATTTGCAAAGTGGTGGTCCGAGAGAGAACGAGAGAAAGAGGTCTTTAGGCTCAGTCTAGCAATCCTAGGCTGTATAAATTTCTTTCGAATGCGTACAGTTTTCCTGCGGAGAGAAAAAGAGAAAGAGAGAAAAAGAGAGAGAGAGAGAGAATAGAGATTCGAAATTGAATTTCACCAGGTTATTTATCCCATAGAGACGACGACGAAAAAAAAAATGAAGTTCGAGAGAAATTTGCTCCAAAGGAGCTCAGCTGAAATCAGCACGTAGTCAACCTATGGTTTCCTATTGCCTTGCGATGCACTGGAGTTGCAAGAACAGAAAAACAAAATGAACATACTTGTACGCAGTTATGAATATATTTATGTACGTATATATCTAAGAATATTTAGTTTCATGCTGACAGAAAAATTCATACGCTTTTAAAAACACGTGTGTATGTGGCTCATATTTATTTACACATACAGACGTATCAGTGTGGAGTGAGAAGCTGCGAGCATTCACGATTCATTACCATTTCCTATCGCGGGCAACGCTATACGTCGACAGATGCGCTCATTTTCACTCGAGGTTCAAAGACCGACCTTTATAAGCAAGCACAGAACGTCATCGTGACCGCAGTACTTATACTTGCTCCACGATCAGAAACAGAGACTGAGGGGTCTTGGAAGATCCAACTTCTATTGTTATCCAAAGTACATCGCCAAACACCAATTAGTTAGTTTTTTGTTTTTTACTTTATATTCTTGAAGTTCGGGGTGAATGGAAATCTGTTTGTTTTCTGGTTAAGGAAGAAAAGGTTTAATCGAATTGCCAAATTAATTAGCATTTTTCGCCCGAAACATTATCACAATTATAAAGATTTTTCTAATCATTTGGAATCAATCCTTTGAACCTAATTTTTTTTTTACAGATTTTTGATTATTTTAATACTATTTTAACAATAAATATCGGGTTTTTAATTAATTATTTTTTATCATCCTCGAGTTTTTCCAAAACCAACGATTTCCAGTAATCGTTGCTTTTGGAAAAACGCACTCAAACTGAAAAATTAATTGATTAATCAATTAATTAATTAAGAGCTCTCAAGAAACATTGAAATCTCTATCGATTTTAATGTTTCTTGAGAGCGACTGAACGGATTTCAATGAATCTAATTAATTGCACCCAAAGGAAAATGATTAAGTCAATGGCTTCGAGAATTAGATTTCTTGCAATTTAAAAAAAATTTGTTACCTCTGAGAATGTTTTGGTCAATATTTTAACGAAGTTTTGACAGATTAAGAGTTTTCTCGAGTTTTCTCGTTATGTTTTTCTCTTGATCAATTTTTCAAAATGAATTTTAACAGCGTATCAACAATTGACAAAGTGGAATTTGCCCAGTGACCCAATAAGCATTTCTAGAGTCGTTCAACCGAGTCTACATGAAAACAGCAATATAAAAATAATTTGCCATAAACTTCGCGTTCGAAAAAGAACTGCATATTTCAAGTTAAACTCATTAGAGCAATGCTCCCGTGCTCTTGGCACGAAATACCGCGTCGAATCGATAGCAAACTTCCTCGTCGTTCGTTTTCTCGGTCACGATTTTACTTCTGCCTATATTTATGTACAGATATATATATATTTATTGGTGTACATATCCGTAGGTAAGTGAATAAATAAATCGTAAATTTAATCGTCGCTTTTCCAATTCGCGATAACAAATCGGTGGCGAGGCTCAAAATCATAACTTTTTTTAAATATTCTTGTCAATGTGCAGTCGTTCTCTTATCAACGGTGAACAATTAAACGGTGAAGGATAATAATATAAAAAAACATTTGAGCAAAGATTTATTACGGTCTTATAAAATTGGTTCAATAAAAAAAAAATCAGAATAAAGAAAAATAGGAGGAGAACGAATTTTCTTAGTTTTTGAAGATCGTGCAATTTTTTCGGTTCTAATTGAAATTAAAATTGAAAAAAAAAATTATATAGGTTCATTTTTGGATTTTGGAAGATAGTGAAAAAATTCGGTTCTCAAAGAACGAAACTTAAGTTTTTTTTAATTTGTGGCAATCGAACCGATGTCAAGTTACGAGTTTCCATGCAATTATTGAAGTTTACTTTTGAAAATGGTATAAAATGGCGAGAAAAAGATCCAGAAGAAACATTTTATTGTTTTTTTTTGCCATTTTGTAAAAATTTTTGTTCCATCATCTAAAGTGTCAATTTTTTTCGATGAAAAACATTTGGAACTCAATGTACAGAAACACGAAAAAAAAAAGATCTCTGTTTGATTATTTCGTGGCTTTAAAAAGCCTGACGAAAAAAAATGCATTTGGTCATCAAAGTTAAGAGAACTTTGTTTGTTAAGCTGCTTTTTTTTGTGGTGTTGTCAAAGGGATATTTCAGTACGAAAATACATGCGAATTCGACATTGAGTATGTGACGGAACAAAATGCGAGGGAAGCACGCCAACGCGACTATACACTTTATAGGTTAGGTGCACTTCAAGCCATTCTAACGTTCGCGTCCCAATTGGAGCATGTACTATCTCTTTGTGCTCTCGGCGATGCAACGCAGAGAAGTAGTTCAAGGGGTACAATTATTTAATTGTACGTACATTACGCCAGCTTCGTAACAATTTATATTGACTCTTGTCGTGTGCGATGTCCAGAAGGAGAGAGAAAGAGCGAGAGAGGAGGGGAGGAGGGAATAAAAGGAAAGAAACACAAAAAGCTTCGAAGAAGGTGGATCAAAAGTGCATGCAACGAATTTCCTGGAAATATTTTGCCATGTGTTCTCGAAAGTGTGTCAATTTTGCCCTTTCGTCATTCTCGATAGACACATTTACAGTGAAATTTAAGGGTGGATTCTTAAGGGGGAAGATTAGGGTAGAAATGTTGAAAAATTCTTGTATTTCCGGATTTTTTTTTGCTTAGGAAGGAATAAGGAGCGATTAAAAACTTTTGAGAAGCAAAGTATATACTTCGGAGGACGAACCGATTTTTTTGTTTATTTACAGAATCATTTAAAACGTATTTTTTCTCAAAAATATTAAAATATTATAAAAATTGTGATTTTTTTCAGTAAAATGCTTAATTTTCGGCTTTTGTTCCGAACTGTTTGTATTTTTTTTTGGTCACCGATCCAGAAAATAAGGAAAATAATTTAAAAAATAGATCGAAACCGAGCCATTTTAATAAGAGTTTTTGAAAAGTTGTCAGCAGCAAATTGTCTTTTGCAAAAGTATAAAATTCCATCGTATCACTTGTTAAAATAAATATTAAAACGAGCATATTGAAACTTATATAAATATATGAAAATTTATTACACTCCGAATCTCATTTGCACGAGGTTAAACTTTTGAATGAATAGATACGAAATATTTTCCTGCAAAGAAAAAAAAAATACTCACGAGTCCAAAAAAACGTTCTTCATCAAGAAATTGAATTTGTTTAATCTTTTCTTCGCTTTTAATCGTTCCACGATAATCCTAATTCCTTTAAAATCCAATTAATTTTTTTCCAAATCCCAAATTAATGAGTTCGTGAAATCTAGAAAATATTTTATCGAACATAATTTACTGATCAGTCAATTTACTGATCAAGAAATTGAATTTTATTTCATTCTCGTTCATCTTGATCCATCGTCTTTTTACATTAATAAAAAATTATCGATAAATTAATTATCGAATCCTACATTATTATATTTTTTAAATAAATCTTCCAATAAATCATCATTTTTCCATAATCACTGATCATTCGTTTCGTGAAATGATATTCATTCAAATTTTTATATTTCTCTTTGGCACGTCCACGAATGATGAGAAACGACATTCTCATGGCGTATGAATGCTTGATCAGACGCGCCGTGTGAATAACGTTGAATATTCCTTAACATTAAACGAGCCAAGACCAAAATACATGCATATGCATAGGGAAGAAGCCTCATCAAGAGGAGATAGAGGTGCACACGTGGAAACGACACATCACATGAAATCATGACAGTGATAACATCGCGAAACTGGTTAACCTCTCTTATGTCAACTGCGACAATGTAGAGCGCAAGTATAGTTTACTAAAAAAAAAGAAAAAAAAAATGAAAAAAAAAAGTTAAAATTCAAATTCCCTTTCATTTTTCATGTGCCAGTTTCTGTGTTTCGATTCCTTGCACGAAACTCATTGTTTTGATTGCTGCTAATGGATTGAGGAACGTTATCAAACGTCAGTGAAGATCGCGGCAAAAATGGGCCGTGAATCATACTTGAAAAGTAAAAAAAAAAGTTTTTTTTTAAAGGAACGTTTCAGGGAAAATGATAAATTTGATTGAAAATGAAATTTAATATGCGACAGTTTTTTTTTCGACTCGTTAGTCACGAATTTCAATTCCAAATATTTATTTCTCGAACAAAAATTACCCTACAAATGTTTTCAAAAATTGTTTGTAGAGTTCTGCGGATTGTTTCGATTTTTAGAAAAAAATGAACTAAATTCAGAAATTAAATTTTTCAAGTAAAAGTACGAAATTAAATTATTTATACATTTATCCATGGGATATTTGTGCAATAAACAAATGAAACCAAAAACCTCGATATTCAGGAATGATGAAAAATCCAATTGAAAAAAAAATTAATAAACTAAAAAATCGCGATCTATTTCTCCTTCAAATCTCGGGCATGAATTTTCGGCTCACCCTGTATGCAGTTCCAGAAGCACGGCCGTTACAATGGCACAACTTAAACGGGGTTAATGGAGAAAAGAAAAAAAGAAGGAGCCAAAAAAAAAAAAGAAAAGAACATTCGTCTTTCTTTTAAATATAATATTTACGCGGAGAAGAGCTGCGTAACAGAGATCGTTGTTCGGGTTATACACCATGAGGAAGGATGTAATGATGCGATTTCCCTTCTTCGTGGTTGTCGTACAGGACACCAGGAAACTATATAAAAAAAAACCCGAAAAAAAGAAGAAATAAAACATTTTTTTTTGTTATTGAGAGCACGAGGCCCCTTTGTGTTGGGCTGTGAGAAACTCAGGCGTTTGAATTCGTTGCACTCTGCACTCTACCATTTATTTCATACACTTCGGTTAATAACGAGTGACGGTTGAAAGAGGGGGATGAAAAAAAACTTTCACGAAAATTACGGTACTGGGCGATCGAACGAGCCAAGCGAAAAGGGTATATTACGATCGTGTACCGTACACCGCTATATTTCATCCATTTTAACACACATATATATATATATATGTGTGTTAAAATGTCGGTACGTATTGACGAAAGATTGGTGTAACTTTGGGCTCGTCATTTCGACTCCCACGGCCCTCGTACATCCTGACGATTCGATCCACGAGTCTCTCTCAAAGAATCGATCGAAAATGATACACCGTAATAATTTTGCGGTCCCATATGTCTTTTCGAGTTTCTTGATAATTCCATACGTGCATATAAATACATGTCAACGTGACCACTGGTGAAACACAATCATTTCAACGTATTTCCGGTTTATATACTGACTCAAATTTTCCGTTGCTTTTGTTCAAGCTTTATGTAGGTCGATAGGTGGTTTGCTTTTTTGTGAGTTGACCCTTGGTTAATACACTAGGCCGTTTCGACCTGGACAGTTTTCGCGACGTCAATTATCTTGGACATCGGAAATAATGTCGAATTATTGTCATCTCGAAAATAAGGTACGTTCGATTCGTTCAATAAATATGGGTTCTTTGGAAATCTCGTCAGAGCAGAACTTTTTTCTTCGAGAAGTAGCAGTTCTTTTATGCGAATTCATTGACAAGAAAAATCTTTGAAATTATGATTTTCTTTTACCATGAAACTTTTTTTCTGTCACAGTAAAAAAACTTCAGAGTGATCAACGTTTTTGTATTTCACTTTTTTGACATTTCTAATCATATTGATATTTTCAGTGGTTTGACAGTTTTTATAACCTTATTTACATTTTCTCGTATTGTTTGATGCACAAAACTGAAGTTTAAGGATAGCGTAGGCACGTCTCTTTGTTAAAAAGTGACTTTTTATTTGAGAGTTTTGTGTAAACGGTATAGACAATAGTTTTGAAACTTGGATGACACAGAGAAAGAGAGAAAGGAGGAAAAGGGTTGTAGCGGTGCTGATAGCCGATACGTGAAAGGGAGGAATAGCGGAGCGGTTAAAAAAGGCAGGTTTTAGTGAGAACGGTGGCGAGCAGTGGCGCGCGAGTCGGCCGATGGGTGTAGCGGTTCGGCGGCGGCAGCTAGCGGCGAAGTGGATAGCGCGCGCGATCATTTCTCGGGCCATAGACTCGGGGACTTGGTACACGAGTGTTCAGTCTGCATCGGAACGTCGCGAGTGCCGCGTCGTAATCGTGTATCGTGTTATACGCACCGGACTTGTGCGGGAAAATAGGGGGGGATTTGTTTTGTTTTTTAATTTTCTTCTTATACACAAGATTTTTGTGGTATCGAGAAATTGAGACAAAAGTGTCGTACGAGCAGGAGGAACATTAGAAAACAATTGAACGAGTGTTTCGAACGAGCATTATGAGCGATAATTAATCACGAAAATATAAATACGAAGAGAATACAAAAATTTCGGCAAAATGTTTGCAGCATGGACTTCAATCGTGATGAAAGTTTAACATTGGTGCGCACAATAAATACTTCGATAACATAACGTATAAACAGAAAAGAGGATAAAAACAAAAAGGAAACAAAACTGCCAAGATTATAACGAGAGAAAAAAAGGGGGAGACGAGAATAGAAAATTCATAATTGTGATCAAAGGAGCAAGAGCTTTAATAAAAATGATAAATCACTATTCGTGACACGTCCAAAATAGTTCGAATTAACCAATTATTCTCACGTAGATAAATCAATAAATTATTAATATTATAAAGGTTTAAATATGAATAAATATATATATATACAAACATATATATGCTAATATATTGATAGAAGAAAAAAAAACAAGTGTCGCGTACAAAATTGGAGATTATTTTGCATCTTCGTTTCGATCTTTTGTGACTAGTGATCTGTTTCTACGTACCGGTGAAATATTCCGAGAATCATCGTCCATTGGGCATGTGAAAAAAAAATTCTGGCTAAAAGAATACAAAGCTGACAAACTTTCGGGGAAATTTGAGTTTGGAGCTTTGAAAAGTGAAAGAAAAACGATTGAAAATAAAATAATACGAGAAAAAATGAGTATCGAAGATCATCTATGGTTCGAGTTGACGAGATAGCGGTCAACGAATCCTCCTCCCTCTGTCAACAATCAACGCTTTACTTCGTTTTAATAAGAAACGACAGTATTGCCACTGTAGCGCTGTTTTTCCGTTGAAACAAGATCGGATCTTCGGAAGCAGAAAAGCCGGGTCAGTAAACGATTATCTTCAGTTGTCATATATATTTACGTGTATATATCTATTTTTTTTTATTGTGAATACGTGCTGAAGCTTCGTTTCGTATGATGAATTGTACGACAGCGACGATGCAGCTCTGTCGTCGTCCGACGAAAATAATTCATATATATGCAACGCTCGACCGGCCAAACATAACAAAAGAATAATAGTGCAGAGGGCGCTGCTTTCATCAAGTTCAATATTTCGTTATAACGTTAGACCCGGAGCCCGAATTTTCACATCCTACTCAAATTTACATACATCATCGCATCTCACAGATGCTTTTTTTTAACTAAACTCATCGAAACCGTCAAAACTTTCATTGCGATTTCATTACGAAACCATTAATACGGAAATCGTGTCAAAAATATGAGGTTAAAAGAAAAAAAAACGTAAAGAATCGTGAATAATTTTTTTTCCATTTCCTCGATGGACATTTTTTTATATTTTTTTTGACAACTGATCATCGGAAGTAGAGTTTTATGAAGTTCTAAATCGCATTCGATCGACCATAAGACGATGATAATTGAAAAAAAAAAAAATGAAAATGAGGAAATAATTTCGAAATGTGTTTACATTCGGTTTTTCTTCGAAACGTAATATAATATGAGACTTCTGCGGTGTTTCTTGACATTAGAAAATCGGTTTAATATATTAAAGATTTGGTAAACTCGCGATTTAATCGTAATTCAAAGGCTAATGAGTGCTCGAGACTTATTTTTTCTATACTTTACGACAATTCGTCGTTACTAATACGCGTCGCGGTGTAACATACACTCGACGGTCACACAGAACAGCTTCGGCGATGTTAGTCGATTAAGCGTTTGAAGACCGGCACCGTACGAGCGGGAATACGACTGCTTGCTCTTGCTACCGCTGTTGTTGCGAGAGAAAGAGAAAGAGCTAAACGTGTCGCGGTAGAGGGAGGGGCAGAGGGGCGGGGCGTAAAGTGGCACAAACGAATATATGGAGTTGACACATAGGTACTCGATGTGATCATTACACATTACGCGTTTTTGCAAATCTGCCTCTTAGCGGTGTGTTTATTTCAATCGTATTTAAAGTTCGTTTAAACTCAATCATTTTTTTTTCTTTTAAGCCACTTGGCCAATAAGTTTTTTATTGACAGTTGGATGACATTTCATCTGCTCTGTCGTGTATAACTGCGTTTAAACTTTTGAGGAACAGATAACAAACATTATTTTCTTCGTAATCATGGAAAAATTCATTTAAATATTAAAGTTTCATTTATTATAGCAATTTATTTATAGCAAATCCCAAAATTCATATACAGACGTCTGCGACTATACAAAATTTCTTTTTTTATGTTTTAAAAATTTCAATCTACTGCGAAAATTAAACGATTGCAAGAAATGAAAAAATTGTGGATAAAAAAATATACATTTCGTTGGACTCCAACTATGCAAACTTCAATACCGTAATAAATCGTTATCTGTCATTTGTGCTCATTCGAGATTTAAATAAATTTAATGGCCCAGTGAATTTCTTAATCCATTAACACGAACTTCTTGGAAAGGAAATTACCAAAATTTCGAGCAGATATTTCAAAGATTTTTTTTCTTTCTTTTTCAAAACGTTGAACATTTTTTTACGAATATTATTTCTACAGAAAATTAGAATTAACGAGTATGGAAAAAATATGAACGTCTTGAAGAAAAATAAAAAATCTTTTTTTTTTTAGTCGCAGAGATAAGAATTTTTTCTCCAATTTTGGGCACAGTTTTAAGGGTGTGTTTGGTGGAAATGATTGAGAAATTGACGAGGCAAACGAGGCAACTTTCTCTCGCACATACGTCGCTCGGGATCTTTATTTCGACGACACTTTTCTTGCTCCTGTTTGACATAGATTGTTGAACCTGTGCAAAAGAGAGAGAGAGAAAAAGAGAAAAAAAGAGATGAAGGGATGGAGAGCACGCGCGGCGCTAAAAATTACTTCTCTCCCTGTCTCTTCCTCTTTACGTTCGTTTCAATTCTCTCTCTCTCTCTCTCTCTCTCTCTCTCTCTCTCTCTCTCTCTCT